>JARJCX010000174.1:0-319667 GCA_029282285.1 Mycena rebaudengoi
CGGCAAGAGCGCGGTCATCCTACCCGGCGTCTCGACGGTGCGGGTGCGATGACTTGGGATGAGGCTATCAACCGAGTGTGTGACTATATATTCAGCACGAAAAGCGCAAGGACTGGCGACGCACGCTTATTCCACGCCGCGCGTTATTTACACTACCGAGTTGGGATGTCACGGGTGAGGCCAAGAGTGTCGTCGAAGAAGCCACTAAGGCCATGTTGGGGAGAAAAAGAAATGAGCAGAGCCGTGTCTCACATAAACAAGGGTAAATACGACTTGCCGGACGATCACCGTGGCTTGTTCCCACAGGTCGTTGAACCAGCCGCCTCGAGGCCACGATTCACATACATTCAGGTATTTAACAGGAGAATAAGGGCCGGGTGACCCGCGTAATTTGTGACAATAGCAAGCAGGCCGCGCCCGTTTGACTTGGGTCTCCATTTTTCTAAATGTTCTTGGTGCGTTGATTCGTTGCACGAAGAATGGAAGTGCGATGTTATAAAGAGGACGCGAAGGGTATCGGGTGGGTGGTTCTCATTCTTCGCCGCGCACGTTTTCCGTGTTGTCGTGAAGCCGAGTTACTGCAACCAGTTGTGCGGTGCCGGCCGCTAAACCATATAGATGGGCCGTCTCTTTCGAATGCATAGTACAAGAAGATCGTTGTTTGGAATGTCCATTATTTCCGCATAGACAATGGCGTCTTCCCCAGATGCACTATCAAGAGCGTTCCGTATGTGATTCTTCAGCCACTGTATGTCTTTATCTGACCACTCTCTCGAGAAGAATTTTTCAGGAGTTGAATCGGTGGTTGGGTCGGGGATCAGATTTGCAAGAAGGCGGTTCATTTTATGTTGCTCGGAGTCAGATGTGTTGGGGAGCACTTCTGGCGGGTTGAATCGCTTCTCGAAGACAACCTTCAGACTTTTGGCTGTGATTGATATTGGTATAGTCGCAGGATCAATGAGGCGTTTGGCATCTTTCCACAAAGCATTATGTGATTGGTTCGAGAATATTGTTGCGATTTATTTCCTTGATCTCATGCAACCTCTGACGTCCTCCATGAGCCGCAGGATAGTAGGGGCGTCCTGAGGGCTGAGTTGTATCTGAGTTGCCGCAGTCATTATCAATGTCAGCAGTGACTTTGTCGACTTGAGGTGGTAGGGCTGTACACAGGCGCATACATAGGAGCGGTAGTGAAATCTGGTGGAGTTTGATCGTCTCGGAAAAGTCATTGCAGCTTTCTCCGCTAGTGATTTAGCTTCTCCGTAGTGAGCATGTGTTGTATCTTTTTTAATATGAGTGAAATGAAGTGGTGCCGAGCACAGTTTAGTCGCATCAATGATAAGCTTGAGAATGTCACCGTTGGCGCATTTCCAACCACAGGCATTATTACGGTAGGCGTAGTATGTAATTGACTTAATAATGTACTCGGATCTGGATGTGAAGGTATTCTGTTCTCGGCGCCGTCCAAACGGCTAGGAGCAGTGCAATGAGGTCTGCTCGTGCATTTGTAGGTTACCGCACACTTGTATGCTTTGGTTGATATTTGGCCCCTCACCGAAGTAGACAGCAGATCCAGCAGCAGCCGTATGCTTTCCTACTAGTTTGCTGCTCCGTTCTGGCCCCAGCCACCGGTGGCTATCCACCAGCACAGCCACCCATTCTGAGGGTCAGAACGGAGCAGCAAACTAGTAGGACTGATACAGTAATTGTCATGTTATCACGCGGCACATCTGTGTGCTGACATTAATATAAGCCAATCTCGTGGGACTCAGGTACGCACCTTTTGGGGCTTTTTTATTTTGTTATGTGCCTCTGCATACTCTGTCTGTGCTGCGGTCTCCAAGATACGGGTCAGAAACGGTGTCGTATCCACCTCCTCGTCGATATTCCACCGTTCAATGAACTCCGGTGTCACCACACTGATACCCTGGAGGACAGAGCTATCTCTGCGAGTCTGCATTTGCTCCTGAACAACTTCGCAGGCAAAATCCAATAAATATGGGTGCATGCAGTCCAGGATTTTGCGTTTGCCGGCGGCGTCCTTCATGATGGTGTCTAGCAGTAACTTCATCGTTTGGCTGTCATCGCGATAAAGATGACCTCGATAGCGATCGTATGCGAGGTCGTCAGGGTCAAGGACCTGAATAAGGATATCGACAGGGGAAATTTTGTCCCTGCGGAGAGTTGCAAGAAGGGCATCTATTTTGGCATATGGACTGATTCCAGGGATGAAGCTGGACTGGGAAAAATCCAGAGGAGGTAGGTGCGCTGCTGAATCCCAGCTGGAATGGTCAAGAAAAGGATCTGGAGTATCATCGAAAAGCACTGGTGAAACGTCCAGGGGATTATTCTGAGTATAAATGTAAGGTAAAGAGGGCAGAGTAATGGGTGTTATGAATTGGCTGTGAGAGGGTGGGGCAGGGGTAGGTACAGCACTAGGTGTGATGTACGTGCTTGGAGGAGGAACAGCATGTGAATTGTTGAACCGCATACTACTCTGTGCTGGAGCTCGTGGTGCGGAGAATGGAGTTATTGGGGTCATAAATTGGAAAGGAGAAGATTCTATAGGCACACAGTCACTCATAGGCTGAACAAGTACGGCGGAAGAGGGCTGGTTTTCAGCTGCAGCGTTCGTGGAAAATTTCGACGTCCCGGGGACAGAAACGCGAGGATTTACTTTTCTTCTTCTTACAGTAGACATCGTAGAAAGTGACGGGGTCGCTCCGGAGGCATGTGCGCGCTCGCTGGTGAGTGGAGGATGAGAATACATGGGTGTTTCAGTGGACTGATGCGATGTTTGCTCATGTTGTGACAGGACGGACCGATCAGCCGGAATAACCTTATGGGGACAGGCCGCTTGTATTGGAATTTTAAACTCAGATCGACTGGTCTGTACCATCGACAAGCTCGCTTCCATGGTACAGACAGTCACTGGTCTAACCGTCGACAATTACGAGTCCTAAAAAATTATTTTTAGACTCATTCTTTTCCAATCTTGTCCAGCCAAAAATCATCATTTTTGTTTATGACGTAGTTGATTCGTGTTGGGATCATTTCCTAGTCTAGATTTGTTTGATGGCTTGATACCGTAGGTCAGGATTCGGCGTTATCAAATAGCACGTGAGAATAAACAACACCACATACACTGAGACGCGTTCCTCTTCTGCCACGTCAATGCGCGCTCTCTGGCTACTGGTTGTGCTTTTTCTTATCATAGGGGCATCATGCACCCCCACCTTTCGCTTTCACTCTACTGAGGGCTTCGCTCTGGTCCGCAAAATCCTCCTCGCTGCCCTGCCCACATTCGAGCCACACAGCTACCAAATGGACGGTGTCTGCAAGGTTCTAGATGGAATTGACCTCGTCGCGGTAACACCAACTGGATCTGGCAAAACGGCCTTCCTTTTCTTGTCAATCATCGTCATAATGGCCATCGCCACGAACCCATCGCTGTGTCCGAGCGCCACATTCCCAAAAGATCCCGCAATTGTCGTTGTCTGTCCAACTAACTCAATAGAGCAGCAATTGGTGAGTGCCTTACATCCTCCTCTTCCTCATTTGAGGTTGAACCTCTACCTAGGAGGATAACATGGCCAAGCTGGGAGTACGCGCGCTGATGATCAATGCTGACACTGTGGCATCCTCGCGAATAGCGGGGACAGGAAACCTGTGGATCCGAGCGCGGGAGGGCATTTCTATGCTAATTCTCGGCCCCGAGCAACTGATCTCGAAGGGCTTCCAAGACCTGCTGAAGCACGAGCCCTTCTATGACCGTGTCTGCGCCCTCGGAGTCGATGAGATCCACCTCCTCGTCATGTGGGGACTGGCATTCCGCAAAGCACTGTCACAGATTGGGTTCATGCGTTCCCGGTTTCGGTCTGGAATCCCAGTCATCGGGCTAACCGCGACGTTGTTGGCGGATCTGAAAACATCTGACGCGATCTTCAATTTACTCGGTGTCAATCGCGGGGAATTTCATCTCATTCGCCGCTCAAATGCTCGCCATGATATTCAGCTCCTCTTCCGCACCCTCCATTCCGGGATCGACGGCGCATCCTTCCCCGAGCTGGCATGGGTCTTGAAAAATAACGATAAAACATGGATTTTCGGTGCAAGCATCAGCTTGGTCTTCCGCATTAAAAGATATCTCGACTCCCAGCTTTCGCCAGGTGATCGTGAGCACCGTGTCCGCGCGTACCACTCGATAAACTGGCCGGATGAAAATATCGCCACTCTCGCACTCTTCAAGTCCGATCCACGGTGTCAGATCATTGTCACCACCAGTGGCCTCGCTCAAGGGAACGATGTGCCCTCCGTGAAGACCGTAATCCAAATAGGAGAGCCCGAGAGCGCCGACATGTTCGTGCAAAAGCCTGGGCGTGCTCGGCCCAACGTTGCTGATCCTCGCGCAATTTTTTATATCTCTGCGCTCCGAACGGCGAAGGCTGCGAAAATTATTTCGCAGTCCGATGCAGAGAACGCAGCAGATGTAAAAAAAGACGGGAGCGTCGCCATGGATCGTGAGGTCGCAGAGATCATTTGCGCGACCTGTAAAGCGCGCATACAGGATGATCTATATGACAATCCGGACTGTGATCCCCCATGCAATTGTCGCACCTGCACCGCCTCGCCTCTGACACCACGCCCTCTTCTTTGTAGATGCAGCGGATGCTCTCCAGAAGTTTCCGATGAGCTATATCTTCCACAGCCCAAGCCCAAGAAACCTCCGTCCGATATTCCCGCCTCTCAACGTTTAACAAAAATCATGAAAGCTGCGGGGACGACTCGTCTCGAGGAGTTTCGACTTTCCATCTGGTTTGAGGGCTCGGATCGAACCATGGGGCTTATACCTCTCACCGAGTTCCTTCCCGACATCATGATCAAGCTGATTCTTGACCGTTTCGCCAGGTTTCAAACCCTCCAGGCGTTGTCGGACCTTGTCAAGGACGTTGCTGGAATGATGCATCACCACGAACGTCTCTACGACGTCATCTTGGAGCTTAAAACACTGTTCGCACAGATGAAGAAAAAAAAGAAAAATGCTTCGGCTTAACCAGAGGTATTCCCAGTCTGCGAAATGAGGTATATTTTATTGATCATCACTGTCCTCACTAGCACTGTCGTCGACCTCTTCCCCAGCATCTTCGCCCATCATCATATCACCATCGGGACCCACCATCATGTCCCGGTCATCCATCACGAGTTCGCCATTAACCATCGCCATAGATCCCCGCGTCGCATACCTCGCCCCAGGTTCCATATCCTCATCACTATCCGATCCCTCCAATTCGGAACTTTCGTTGTCGCTGCTCTCCTCAGCCTCGTCGTCGGTCTCCGTACTAGGGGGCGGTGCAGGCGCTGATGTTGGGGGCCGTTTTGTTCGGTGCATCCTTTCGTGTTTTTTGTTGTGTTTTTCAATAGCACCATTACGAAGTTTCTTGATTCCTGCTCCAAAATCATTAGTGTCCCGATCGTCAATTTGTCTACCGAGGCGCTGGCTATGCAGCTCTGTCTCCCTGCAACTCTTGAGCAGTTCGAGGAACTCCGGCTTGGTATGCATATCTGTGTGGGTTCCACTCTTCGCTTGCATGCCCGTGCCTGTGCGCCACGCAACCTTGAGTTCAGCAATGTGTCGTAAATTGCGTGAGATGACATTGCGGATGAAATTGTCATCGAATTGTGCGTTCTTGTGCTGGACAACATCTTCGATGAGTCGGTTAAAGAACTCCACAACGTAATCGCCTTCCTCGAAATGGCCGGCGAGTCCGCTAAGATTTATTAAAAGACACATGAGGAGTGCCTCTTTAAGTCCAGGACTTGACTCGAGCTCGAGATTGATGATGGTTTCGAGGATGTAACCCATGTAGTTGGTGTGTGTTGAGCCCGCAAATGTGAATAACATGTACTGAGAGCAATAAGTATATTAATAACCGCTCGAACGAGGCTGAACGTACCTTGATGCAGCTGTACATTCGTCCAACATCCCCCTCTGCCACTGCTCTCGTAATTTTCCGCGAGTTGAGAGCGTCTCGCAGAAAATCTATAGCCTGGGCAAGGACGAAGTCACCTTTACAAGGCAGGAGAGGCTCCTTCTCTTTGCCCTTCTTTTTCGCCTTTGACTTCCTCTTTGTCGTCTTGTCCAAGCTGGACTTCTCGATCTCAATCGGTACCCACGGAGATCCTTTCGGAATTGTTTTGGACCAGTCACTGGTCGTACCGGTGTCGAACATAGCGTGATCGCGGGCCCGAGCAGTCGAATATGTGCGATTAAGTTTCTTCGCCATTGCGACGAGATCTTCAAGGTCTGGTATTTTTTTTGAGGTAGCGAGATTCTTGAAGTAGCCGAATATATCATCGGTTCCGAATTGCAGACTATAAAACAGTCAAAATTTGGTAGAATTGCGATTATAAATCCGACGTACGACCAGCAATCAAGCATGCGAGCATCTAATACAAGATAAAGAAGCTGCGAGCCTGGATAGAACTCGACCTTCTTCATGTTTGCTGGAGCTGCTCTGCCAATCTTTCCGGCGCTGTGGCCGAGTGATGCGGGATTCGTGCTTTTTCCAAGAATGCGCCCCCAGTGCGTCTGAAAAATACGGATAATGTCTGTCCATTTCGTATGCCAAACCTGAAGCTGGGGCTCCAAGAATTCGAACGACTTGAATGCGTCCTTGTGAAATTGAAGGTATGCTTGGAGTTGGAGTAGCATCGCATACGAGAGCCCATCACCGCCGACGATGAGCTTTCTCCGAATATAGCTGGTGGATGTCTGTCCGATCTGCGCTAGGAAGTCCAGAAGGCCCTCCTTCAGCTCCGCCGGTATCGTTTCTTTCTTACCACTTGTGGCAAGAGGATGAATCTTTGATTTCTCGAGAGGAATCACGAGTTTTGCAGTGGCGCGGTAACGAGCGTTGACTTCAGGGATCAGAGGATTTAGCGATTCGATGCAGCGCACCAACACCTCGAGCCACTGGAGGTACCCAGTCGTGTCGGAGTCCTCTTGATCTAGGAAGCTGAGGAGCTTGTCAACGGTCAAGCTCATCCGTTCGCTGTTTTCGATGCGCCTGCGCTTGTCATCTAGGTCAAAGACCATGACCTTGATGCACTTCCACGCTTCAGCCCATAATGCCGACATTTCGACATTCATGTGGTTTGCACGGCCGATGCGATGGTCTCGTACCCGTGCCATGCTTTGAATATTATCGAAGTAGAGAGCCCCCGCTTGTTCCGGATCACTGCCATGTGCGAGAGTAATTTCAGCCTCGTCGATCGAGAGGCCCAGAAGGCTGCGACTGATGGTGGAGTACGCTGGCATTGTGCCGATCCGGCAATTGTAAGCCATGATCTCAACGGGCGCCGACGATCCAAAATAAAGGATACCGCGTGCTAGCGGCAGCAGATTAGCGTTATCTGAACGGCAGAATAACAGATCTGCGAGAGCATGTATAATTACCTGAATAGAAAAGTATGTTAATCACACGGCGTCTTTACTGTGAAAAGAGATGACTTACACCTCGAGCTGGACGATGCTTCCGAGCAGGTTCCTCGACACCGTTACGTTTCCGACGTTTGCGCATGGCAATGAGATCCAAAAGATACCAAGCTGCTTCGAGATGGTACTCGATGATATCGCCAACAACGGAGATTGTTTCGGAGCCAATTCGCGCCCACTTCAGCTTCTTTGTGACATCTTTACTTTTCACCGAGGCATGGAGCCCGCTGCTAGCATGCACAGCACGTTCGGCTCCACGTGCAAGATGCACGCCAACCGTTTGAAGAGCAAAGGAGGTGAGCGCGGGACGAACAGGACGAATGGTGGAGTATGGGGTTTTCGTCGAGTACATGTCATTTAATTGCGGGGAATTGTCCGGCACAATGCCATCCGGACTCGTCATCCAGAAAGTAAGAATATCGGCAGGAGTGTGTGTTGTACGACCACTGAGGAAGGCTGAGGCCATCTGAGCATGCTTCTGGGTCCGGGAGATAGGATTGCCGACGGAATCCTTGACCCGAAAAACCCTGAACAAAAAATCGGCCAAGGTCCATCCTTGAGCTTTGATGGTGTCGAGTATTGTCTCGAGCTTTTCGGACTCTGAACGGCGTGGTTGGCGAGGCGGATTCAGCGGAGCAGGTTCGTCGAAAGCATTAGAGACTTTTGCGCGTTTATAGTATGCACTAGATGGTGTGGGGGGGATATTCTCGTCATCTAAAGGCGGCAAGAACTGGATATTTGAATTCCGGCGGCGCCGTTTAGACGACGTGTTGGGGGTTGCGAGTGGTACCTGTGGAACCTGTGGAGACTGAAAATCCAAGAAGGAAAATGGAGTGTCGGGAACATTGAACCCAAATGTAGGTGTCGCGGGTGTCGTATTCGTGAAGAGAGCTCCAGTACTGCCGTACGAGGCCGCGGTGAAAGTGCTGAATGAGTTAGTGCCCGGAGTGGCGGAACGAGATGGGGTGTATGGAACTATCCACTGATGTTCGTTGTCGTCCCGGTCCATTGAGCGACGCGTCGGAAACGCGATGGCGGCAAGAAGACGGACGCGTTTGAAAAAATGATGGGAAAGCACGTGCTTGGTCAGGCTTCCCAATGAGGCAGGACCTTCCCAATCGGGTTCGGAATTCCCCGAACGTCGACCTACGGTATCCGATGCGCGAGCGCAATCAGACCATAAACAAGATTTTTTCCCACTCCCACCAAAAAATAAATAAATCATATTTGTTCTATGGTCTGACTACGGGAGACTAATCATTTCCATCTATGGGTCGAAAACGTGGCCTTTTAACCTCCTTTTGGACTTGATCTCTTGGCTTTTACTTGGCCCGCTAATGTTGCTTACGCACCATTAACTAGTGATGCACCTGACCTGTCAACTTGTTTGGCACGCACCCGAGATATAAACTGAGCCATCTCAGACTTGAGTCCTGGACTCCTTGCAGCATCCAGCCACCGGCTCTCCACTGAGGCTCGGAACATCCTAGTGAGCCAATTTATGGTGTCAAGATACATTAAAAATATGCTTTAAGCACAAATAAACTGATATGATTGAAACCAAGGGGTACCCGCCGGAAGATGCCGAAACACGGGATTACCGTAGACACAGCTGAACGGGAATATGATAAAAAAGCAAGATAATTTGTCTTACTATCTTTGAACCCACTCCCTTGCAAGAAAAACTTAACTCCATCATTTGCACTAAAATCTGGCGAATGTGGTAGGAATTTCTTAAGAGCCGCTAATTCGTAAAATTCCGGTTCGGGAAAAAGAAGTGGCCGGTGCTGCCGTTGATCCGGCGCCGGTTTACCGATCGATCAGCCGGGTATTTATCTGCCATGTGGCTGTACACTTATCTCACTGCATGTTCTGGAGTCGACTTCAAATCATGAATATATTTGAAAGGCCCTGTAAAAGAATTTCCATCAGTTCAGAATTTTCATCAGACTCACAATATTTGAAGAATTCCCCAACGGCAGATAACTGCGTGACGGGCAGATAAATCCACCCCTTGACGACCTTACTCTCATCTCGCTGCATTCAATCTCTGGTCCTGAGCAGCCCCACAAAGCCTGGGAATTGGACTCCCACATCTGCTTTTGTCAAATATCTGGCCTAATCCCTGCCCAATTCAGCGATTTCTTTTTTTAAAAGCCCTGACTGATGACACCTCGCAAATGTGGCCGTCTAAAAAGCTCGAGAGATGGACCTCGGCCAGAGGGACCACCTGTCAGAGGACACCCCAGAAAAAATATTTCAGGTGATTTACGGACCAGAATCCCTCCGCTATAACTTTTTTTTTGACTGACTGACTCTAGATAACCCGATGTCGGTAACGACGTGGACAACGAAGGAAGCAATATAGAGCCTATAGCCACGCCCTCCACCGATCTTGAGCAGGATTTTGACGCGTCGTTCAACGTGTTTGACACGTTTATGGAAGCTGATTCGTCTGATATTGATCAAGCTCCAAATAATGGACTTGGCAGTAAGTTGTGGCTTTTGTTCATGCTCAGGACACAGTATTTATTTTTCTTTAAGACCTTCGCACGTCTGAAGAGCCTATTTCATTAGGTCTATCCTTTGAACAACTCCGTGAAGCGAAAAAAATGGAGTAGTCTTGATTAGATCCCCATTCAAGATGAATATATTTATTCTACCAGTTCCCTTCTTCACTCGAATTTAAGACACATTAAGAATCTGATACCGAGGACCAAGGTTCTCAGTCCGAGGATGTATTTCTGGACCCCGCGGGAGGGAGTAATAACTGGGCAAAGAAGCCGAATTCAGGTACATGTTCTCTTCTAGGTTTTCACTGTGGTCTTACTTATTTTTGCTGCCAGCATGGTTTTAACAGCCTAAATCCATGGCAGATGGCTCCACGCCTATTCCCGTGATACAATACAGCCCATGATTGTCCAGAAGGCAGATTGAAAGTGCGCCTCGCCGCCCTCTTTTAGATTGCACTCAATGTGGATTCATGCACTCGAGCCTGTGTTCTAGCTCTCTTGTCATCGGTTCCATCCGCCTGTGGTATATCGTCCCCGTCTATTCTTGTGGCTGTTGCATTTCTTTATCGAAAAAATTTGCTGTCTAAATTGCGGGGTACCTCTGGAAAAAATGGTGCAATCTTGCCTCGCAGGGTTGCGGACATTGAGGATACCTTTATATTGTCACTTGAGCCTACTGTCGCAAAGGGTGCAAGACTCATTCTCATGGTTGGAGTCGACAGCATCTGGATTCTTTACCATCCTTCCTGCGACTTGCTTTCCCCCCGACTCTATCACGGACATCTGGGCTTTCAAGGACTGTCTTGACGGTCCTGCACGTCGGAATCAGCATAAGATGGGCCCGAGCGGCGTTCATTCCCCCCTATACGATAATCATACGCTAAAATTCAGTACCCTTCAAGTGCAGTATCTTGAAGCTGTATTTGAAAATGTACGGGGGCGCTCTACCTTGGAGTCGAACAATATCCAATCCAATCTCCATGATTATCTCCCCGACCAAATTCCTGGTTTTGGAGACTTTGGAGATGCTACAGGTTATGCCGGCTTCGTCCCTAGTGAATGTTATCTCGCTACGATGCTCAACCGAGCAATAAAGCGGCGTAGACTTTATTTTCGTATTGTCCCCAGCACCACGCCGCTGCTACTAATTTTTTATTAAATACCGCGCCTCCAACCTCGCACGGCATACTCTGCGCCGTCTGGTATTCGGCATTCGCCGAAATTCCAGTACCCACCGTACGGATGTTCATATGTGTTTGTATTCGTAGGTTTCAGGGCTAAATGTTTACGAGGAAGCGCCGACGAAGTCGGCAAGGACCTTGCTTGAAACCCTATTCGATACTTTGCCGAGAGCTCTGCACTAGAGTTCTGCTTTGTTGCAAATGCCTTGTTTAATTTACTATCAAATTGGACCACATCTCTGCTGTTTACATTTTCTCATCCATGTGTATCTCTGTCAACCCAACATAATCCCTGGACCTTTATCTTCTTCGTCTGTGCATATCTGTATGCTTTGCCACTTCCCTCTTCCAGTCACCCCAGATCCTGCTGGCTGGCTACTAGCCAGACACCAGACTGGTTGAACCACGGTGCATTCAGCTGCAAAATGACCATCGATGTGCTACGCATGTCGTTGATAGTGTGGTGGAGTGCCTGATAAGAAGGTGCTTGAAGGGATGTGTCTTGAGTAGTATTTGAAAGTTCAAGCAGAAACAGAGCATTGCTGAACTTGTTCGGCAGTCTCCGATGGGTGACATCACCTTCGGAAAGATACGGAACAGGTTGAGCGGATCAAGCCAGGTGCTACGAAAAGTGGTGCAATTACTTTGCAGAGACCTTGTCAAGCAAGGTAATATCAAGCAAGGTAGCAAGCAAGGTAACATCCCTTGGCTTTACCGTGTGTCCGACTATTTGAATCCAACCTAACAAACACATATTTCCGTGCTTGGGGCAATTTTTTAAAATTGAGACCAAGAAGCTTGAAGCACTGGGCTGTCGGCATGGGTGCAGGTTGGTTGCAAATTGAGGCTGTTGCAATATTTCATTACTTTTATTACCCAAGGACAACTCCAAATGCTGCCATAAGATTAATTCTAATAATTCTAATGCTTCTCCTTCGGTTGGAGTTCTGCGGCCATAGATCAATAAATATATCCATTGCCACTCTTTCCATTACTGTTTCTGTGCTTTCGACCAGGTCCTGCTGCAAGCATGCCATCATCCCATACATTGTAGTTAAACATTTATATTCAACTTCCACTTTTACTTAGTTTGATCTGTAGCGCCGAAGGCGCAAATAGACTCGTTGCCATGTGCACGCAGTGGCCCTAAGCCCAAGTAAATTGAATAACCAGTTAGGTTGAATACTCCGAGGCCAGGAAAACACATTTGAAACGCTGCTTCGAAAATATGCTGGAAGTATTGGACAATCCACGTGGAGTTCACCCAAAAATGTCAGCTGTTTTGGAGGGTACGTTCGGGAAGGTGGAGAAAATTGGTGGTGACATCGGAAGAGATAGGAAGCGAAAGAAAAACGCCCGCACTTGGGAAGATAATAATGCCAACACTATGTATTTAGACTGATTCAGCTGGGGCCACTTTAATTAACGCGACTTGACGTGTTTGAAACTGTTTTGTCTTTGATCCGCACGGGGAATTTGCACGTGATCTGTTTTTGGGAGGGGGTCGATTGCAGGTGTGGAGATGGACACTGGCCGTGATGAAGACCGCAGGATGGACGCCGGCCGTGACGAAGACCACAACGGGGATTGACAGCGGTTTGCTGGCAGCTTACGTGGATGGAAACATGGCATACCACCGACCCAGCTCGTACCCTAGCTGATTCTTGAAAAAATCCAGCCTTCGATTCGTTGCTGTGTCAATGGGATTATCCATCAGGTTTTCCTATGCCTTATTTGGAAACTATTGTTGCCCTCCCTTGAACGCACATTTTGCCCCACATATAAGGATGAGATTTTTCCACCATGTATAACATATGCAAACATTATTGCCACAACATCCAAATTTTGGTTGCCAATATTCCTAGGGATAGGGGAGAGAAGCTCGCAACATTACTTGCGAGTTTTTTGGGGGGGCAAGACGGAGTTGAATGCGTCGAATGCGGTGTCAGCATCCGCATCATGCTCAGCGTGGCCCTGTTTCTTGGGTGTCGCCGGGCCGGAAGAGGGCATCACAGGAATCAGCGGGTCCCATGTTCCACCGTAACCCTTGTTGATGATGCGCAGCTTTTCAACATATATGTGATAGATCTGTAAGATGTGATTCAGAAACACTCGGACCATGCTATGCATTGCAACAAGCATACCTTGTTTTGAGGCTGCCATCCCAGATGTATGTATGCAATGTAACCTGGGCAAAGAACAGCGTGCCCTCTGTTAACTTCTCATACAGCTCGCCTGGAGTGATGAGCTCGCCATTGACATCCCTATAGTCACGTTGAACCAACTTCGACTCCTGATGCGCGAAATAAGGGCCCCGGTGGTCGGGCAAAGAATCGAGCTCATAAGTATCCCCCACTTTTCGCTCTAGGCGCAAGGTTTCTCCCTCGGCCGCAAACAAAAAGGACGGGGAAAGACGGCCGCGGGGCAAAATTAACGCAGAAAAAGTAAAGAAAAATCACGGAGACATACCGAGACCTTGGTACCTCGTGCTGGTGCGCTACATGCCGTTTTCAAGCTCGCGAAATGAGAATATGGGGTCGGCGGAACGATCGCGGCATGCGGGTGTGGCGATACGCGGGACAACGCGGAGATGGGGGCGAGTGAGTGGTTTCGAAGGCGTTAGAGACGAGGCGCCAAGCTTAGGAATAGAGAGGGGATGTGGGGCTACCCACCTGGACCAAAATTCGGGTAAACCGATATGAATTGGCGCGGGGCCAGGGGGATTAGTCCGAAAAAAGGTGAAAACTGGGGGAATCAGATGTACGGAACGCACCTGGGCCCTTTGGTATGCGCAAAAACTGGTGGATACTATTGTCTGAGCTGGTACCCCCGGCGTTGGGTCGACACTGGGTCGGAACGACGACGGTAGAAGCATGCCATCGGCGCTCCACCGTGATGGGTCCGTTGGCACGAAGGAATCGTATCTGCGCCCGATTATCGGGTTGGGCTGGGTGCAGGGGAGTATTCAGAGGGCGGAGGTAAGCCGTTATGGCCATAGGCACCTCCAGCACGACATAAATAGCAAAAGGGCGCGTGGAGCCAAAATGGTCGTAGTTCGTTCAGCTTTGGCTGCAGAGCAACGTGCAAAATGATATTTTGGAGCGTCTGAGGACTAGAGTACTGGGCCTACAGCTATAAGTGGATTCCATGGGTGGTTGACGAGAGGAGAAACAAATATGAGCGCGGGGACAGGTGTTAATGCGATGTTCCAGGGGGCAGTGGCACATAGAGGGGAATGGAGAGCGGTTCTCCGTAGTGAGAGGCGGAGGCGCCAGTGGAATAGCAGGGAGATTGAGTGCACTGTGGGGGGGGAGGGGAGCAAGCAGGAGTGCAGCGTCATGGATGAAAGAAGAGATCGATTGAGAATAATATGTGCATACATTGATGCGGCGATAGCCGGACGGTTTGGATAGTGCCGATTCACGGTGCAGCGCAGCTGTGCGTCAAATGGGTGGGACTGGTGCGCAGTGTGCACGGCTTATGCGGGGCGTGCGTCAGGTCAAACGGGCGGGATCACTGCGCAGCTGACGCACCGGGAGCTACCGGCCTGTGCGGGATTGGGAATGGCCTGCATAGCTGGGCGGTGGCGAAGCAGTCTGCATAACGGGATGCCGGGCTACGCAGATTGGGCGTAGCTCCGCAGGATTGAGTGCGTAGCTGCCTAGTGGCAGTTGGCGGCTACGCAGCATTGGGCGGTGGTCTGCGTAGCTGCGCAGTGGGGAATGTGGGCGTGCGTAATTTTGTGCAGAGGTGTGCGGAGCATTCGGTAGTGGCGCGTCAACTCGGCAGTGCTTCTCGGCACGTTGGCGGCATCACCGGCACCGGTGCATAAAAAAAGAGACTGTGTGAGCTAGATTTCGGACGCGCTGCTTGATTTTAGGTGTTGTGCGACAAACACTGGGTGGGATTTCATATATTTGGGCTCGTCAGAAAGGGAGGAACAAGGAGATGGGCATGGTTCATTTTTTGGTTTAAAACAAATGAAAATTCGTTGAGCCGCAGTTGGGAAAGGCTGAGTGAACCAGTTTCGCTAGCCGCTGATAGAATCGCGTGTGGAGGTCAAGGGGAGTGCCGAAAAATGCCCATTTTTTTATGAGAGGGAGGGAGGGTAAATGTAATGAGTCTGAGATATTCAGACTTAGGAGGACGGAAGTCGGCAGTATTGATCGGGCACTGCGTAGCGGGCCGGCGCGGTACGCCGAAATCGCAACGCAGCGGAATTGTGCTGCTGCTGATGGGTGTGATATTGGGATAGGGGTCTTCACAAAGGTTAGGGTTATGGGGGTCAAAATGTGCGTTCGAGGGGGCCGAACAACAATTTCCAAATGGGGTATATCAATATCTGATGTTTAACCCCAACTATGCAGCAACGAATTCAAAGTCGGATTTTTTTGCAGAATAACCTAGTCTGTGATAAGTCAAAGTTGTAGCTAACTGCCATGCTTGAAAGATACCACTGTACATCTCCATTGATTCTCTTTGCATGTACAAATAATTATTGTTACAGTTCAGTAAGAAAGAAAATTATGGAGAACCAGACCTTACACATACCTCAAATAACTGGGAGGTTATAGCTCCAACATATCCAAAACCCGGCCTGGTCAATTTGTTACCCTGATAAACTAATTACTAAGTTTCAGGTTTGCTGCCAAATGCGGTCCAAATATTCAGGCATTAAGCTGGGGAGTTGGTATTGTCAACATATCTGACCTATGGTTCAACTTGGAAGTACACTAAATTCTCTCTATGAATGGTTTGTGAGCCGTGGCAAAAGATGTATTGGTTCTAGATGTGTATCTGTGCTATCCTCAGCTCTGGAGATATATAACTCCCTCATTTTGGGTTCAGTTAACCGTTGTAGTTAGCCATCAGTAAGAGCGCCTTACCATGTCTTCCGTGGTGAAATGGTTAATGCTCGATGTCTCTGTGCACAAAAATCCGGAGGTTTGAAGTTCGAGTCCCTCCACAGGAATTTTCTGGCTTTTCCACTGTTACGCACATGTTCACCAGTGTGGGACTCCGGCCCGAATATTTATCCAATCCCATTTCTATTGTTTATGAGCCGCATACTCACTAAAGCCCCCTCATATGTCCAACCATCCGGCAGTGAATCTTCATCCAAAAGTAGGCCACTCCATGCGTTTAATACTAGTTCTTTTTCAACGTGAGTGGTCCAAATTTAATCTTATCAGTCAGGAGGTGGTCACGCGTTTAGGCACTTTTGATAGTATTCAACCACTGGTCATAAATATGTGTTGTATTGAGTATCATATCTTGACTTTTAATCACCCGGTTCACTCGGAGGTTCCAGATTAAATGCCATGCAGTTGAAACCAGGATTACAAATAGTCTCTCCTTCGCTTGTGGAGTGGCACCTTGATCAGATTTGAATCTCACCAGGTTACATCCTAAAATCAAACCCCCAGTCAATGTTGGCCAGTCATCATATTTCTGCGACGAAAGTTGCTGTGTTAGACTCCATATCAATTTTTGGCCGTGTGCATCACATTCATATGCTCTAATGATTCGGAGACCTCACAGGGATGACATCTCCCCCTTATCTCTAATGTGTCGAGGTGGGTCCAGAAATCACCGACCCGAAATATGTTATGTATGCACTTCCATAGAAATTCCCGAGTCAAGCGTTGCAGGTTTACCGCCTGAATTGATTTCCAAATGGTTTCATGGGTGGGAGTGTAGTCCGAAATCTCTTAGACTGAACAGCGGTTGCGATTCAAATATATAAATGTAGCTTTCCGGTGAGGTCTGGGTTGTCGCATCCATGAAAATATCTTTGTGAGTCCTGTGATACAGGCACGCCTGGGCACTCAAATATAATATCAATTTCTATGTCCACTTCAATGGCCCGTGCATTAACATTTGTTGCAAATCTAGTGGGGTTATCCACCTTCTTGAACTTAATTTGGCTACTCTCTCTTTCAAAGCTGCAAGCACCGCTTTCATAGACAAAGCTTTAAATCTAGCAAGTCATTCTCAAACCTCAATCAGTCCTTAAGAGTAAAAAATCGGAGGCAGAGCAAATGAACAGTGGAACATTTCTGTCCGTATTTCGTAAGAAAACAAGTAGGCCTCCTAAGAGTGCGGTTTGATAATTCAGTGGTATTTGGGGGTGATTAAAAGTTAACGATAGCATTTCACTTCTCTGTCCGCCACTGGATTCCATACGGATCTCAATTTCAATGATTGGTAAGTACAAACTCCCGAGGATACGTGCTACGTGCATTCAAAAACACTGTCATAAGGCCTGGTTGGTGACCAGGAAATTTATACCGCCTTGCTGAGATCTCAGTGAGCGACTCCTCAAAGGCAAAGATGTGGAAGCCATTGGTCATGTCAGACAGAAGGAAGTTAGGATCAAAGACCATGATCTGATTCGTCTCTATTGGCTGATTATTGCATTCGAGCTCATTGCCCGACAGAACCATCTCTTCGCATAAAGCCGTATTTCGCACAGTTGGGTTCCATTTTAGGTAAATGCTGTCTATTAACATTTTAGCAGTTTCAACACCCCTGGGTTCAGGCACCCGTGCTGTGTTCGGTAACTTCGGTTTTTATAGCACAATGGGCAGCCGCAGTTCCTGTGACCTATTCCCAAAGGATTCACCTGGTGCGGCTTTCTTGCAACACATTCCGTACTAAGTGGTTTAATCTCAGACATGTAGAGTCTCGGCAAGTCACCTTGTTATAGCTTTGCTTATCAGTGGCGGGGTGTCTCCAAATAGGCATTGTTAATTTTGTTTCTTCGCTAATTGACAGACCCATGAATTGCAAGCAATATTTACAAGCTGCCAGTACCATTCGCTTCAGGTCTTCCGGCAACGGAGTTCTCCAGAATATGGGGACATGTATGTCTTGTAAGAAAACATTCAAAACCTGGCCTGGTCTGATATTCAGGTAGCTGACCTTCAGCAATGTCTCACAACATAGTTTCATGGGCAACTCTCGCCTTTTTTCCGTCCCAGAGGAAGACATTCTCTTCCTTGATTAGTGTCTCCTCAATCTCATTGGGCATACATTGTACCCTGGTTAAATATTGTGTCCTACCACCAATTACCATGTTTATAATTATGATATGGTGTTTCCCTTCCTTCCGGAGTTGGTGCCGATGCCTTCCATCTCTCCAGGTCTGCTGTAATTTTTTCAAGCACTGAAGGTCAGGGTGTACTATATGGCACCTTATTTCTGATCCAAGCCCCTAGCATGCGGCAAGTTTGGCCATCGGGGATTATCCTCATGCTCTCGGCAATGACCCAAATGTGCATTCCATTGTTAATTTGCCTCTGATGTATGACCTTCGTCCGATAGGAGGCCCGGCCCAAAGGTAAGAGCCTTGTCTTGTATTCATTGAATTTTGCAGTCAAGGCCGCACACCATAGCCTCAAAATTTCCCAGAGTTCTTCTAATGAGTCTTTGGATGTTAGATAAATTGTTGCATCGTCTGCTAAGAGGGAAATTACCAGACTTTCATTTTTACCCGGTATTTTAACGCCTTTAATGTCCGAACTTCGTATCAAACAAGTGAGGGGTTCAATAGCCAGGTATAATAATAAGAAGGGAAGCGGGTCCCCTTGCCTAACTCCGTGAGTGACAATGTACAGTTCGCTAATCTCGCCGTTGACGGATCTCCAATTTAATTGCCTCAGTCTTCGGCTCATACACCAGTTCTCAACAGGTCGTCTGCACATGTGAAAAATATTTAAAGACCAGCTACATCCTGAGCAATATATTTACAGAAGACGTATATCTTGAGCAAGAACACAGTAGCCCAACAAAGATACCCCTTCCTTACTTTGATCGAATCGGTGCAATGCGCACTTCACCTCTACCAACGCCTGGTAGAGTAGTTATGCGAACGGTTTATGGGTGAGCGAGGTTTATAGGGCAAGATGAGGGACGAAAGCAACAGAAGTGGACCAATCAAGGGTTGCAACCGATGAACATTGACTGAAATCACTTCCATCAAGGACTTTGCCGTACCGGGAAAAGAAGGAAGCATGATCCGGAGTGTTACGGTTGCCAGATGTGGTTGCCATCAAAAATGGTATGATCGAGACGAGATTTTGGAAACTGGAATTACGGATTTCAGACCTGGTAACCTACATTGGTACCAGGAAAACCCTGTTTCACACTGAGATGCTCATGGCTTAAGCAAACCTAATATAGTTTTATCTCCAACTCTGTACTTGTAGAGCCGGTGGGAAATGAACAGCGCAGTTCATTTTACAGCCAAAAATTCTGTCGGCCAGGCCGCATGTAGACAGCTCTCCCTTTTGAGTGAGCATTGAGCGGTGTATTTCATGGACATGTGGTCAGTGAAAAATGGGTGGCACGTTATATGCACAGCCCATATGATGAGCCTGCCAACCAGAATAATCCTAATGCAGACTTGTTGGCAGTTCAGAATTTTCGTGGTCTGGATCTCTCGAGCCGGTGGGAAATGAACAGCGCAGTTCATTTTAGACCCAAAGATTCTGTCGGCCAGGCCGCGCGTAAACAGCAACACAGGACTAATACAGCATCAGGAAGCTTCGTTAACGAAGCTGAAGCTGTAAAATTCGAGCAGCTGTGGAGTAAGCTCCAAGGGGATAAAACCAAACACACCCCAACGAATTGGGCAGTAAATCTTAATAGAACGAGTAATAAGCTGAACCACCGCATGTCCACTGTCCACATTAGATCCCACCGTTCTCATTATGTCTGACTCCCGATTGCAGGCATTGCTAGATTCAACAGACCTGGATTAGGCTACGTTCACCTCTGATTAGTCCGTGCCTGCATCGCATACATCTACATCAGTTCATGCTTATGCTAACCTTTAGTCGAATTTATCGCTACGTCTTCCTCGCCGGCCTCGGTGAGTGCGCTAATACTACTAAGTTTTAAAGCCTCACTTCATGCTATAGTCATTGTCATTTATGATCACCTCCTGACCTTCAGCAAGGAGGTAAAATACATCTGGTTAACCAAGCTGCGGCCGAGCACCTGCTGGTTCCTCGCAGCCAAATACATCGGGCTTATCGGGAACATCATTGTGTCGGTGTTCTATTTTGGCGCCTTAAGCCATGAGGTGTTCAAGCATCTGCTGCTCCGTTCCTGTGGCCTCAATCAAGTCCGATTTTACGTCCTTTCAAAGAGGTAGGTAGAACTGCGTCCTTGTTACCGCCTCTCCCAATACTGAACGGATCCCACGGAAAGCTGCATCAGGATGCTGACCGTCTGGGAAATCTTCATCATCAGCCAGGAGGTTCTCATTGAAAGTGAGCACGGCCTACCCACGTTGGGCCCTCGGTCATATAATTCATGTTGCCGCAGCGACACTCAGTATCCGTGGCTTCGCCATGTACGGCAGGAACATGTGGGTGCTCGTTCCGCTCCTGGCCCTGGTGTGCACCAGCGGGATCCTGGCAGTGGTGAGTATAAATTCAGTTTCCACTTAAATAAATGAACTGAGGCTGGCTGACTTGAATGCGTCCAGGTGGGGGCCGTCAAGCTTGACGGCCCTGCACAGAACCTTGCAGCACCTGGATTAAATGGATGTAACACGCCATACCCGCGCTCTACGTGAGAGATTTAATTGATTTTCTGACATCATGGCGATATTATTATTGACGTCCCGCGTACAGAGTTGAACGTAGGTGACTTGGTTAATCGCCTCAATTCAACTGATTGCTCCAGATCTGGCAAAGGCTTGGATGGTCATGTCCGTGCATTTCAACTTCGTCAGACGCGGTTGGAGTTTGACGGCCCGTTTAATTCAGACTCGCCTGCGATGTGCTCGTGTTCGCGTTGACGGTCCGACAAGCATACACGCAGCGTCATACATCGCGGCTATACGCAGGCTCGCTAATCCAGAGGATGCTAAAGGACGGTCTGTGTGTCTGACAGCCGCCTTCGTTTTACTGTCTTCTGACACGGCTGTGTTCATGGGTGCGCAGGGAGCATGTATTTTGGGTGTGTTTTTCAGGCTGGAGTAGAATAAATGACTGACCAAAATGATATAGGGTGATCGTCCTAGCCACTATAGCGAATATCTCGACATTTTATGTAAGTCATGGACAGTTCCCGGATAGAACATTCCCCTCATTCGCAATCGCCTCCGCAGCTTGGCGACGTGCGTCTCTCAGACTTCTATTTGCCTTCGACTTGAGCAACAGATAGATCCTCCTTTCGGGCTTCCTCTCCTGGTTTACCTCGAGGTGCCGCTCTCTGCCATTGTTTCCAAATTATCACAAAGTTAACCCTCCATGTCATTCCTAGCCTGTCCCTAACCCTCCTCTGCAGGCTGATGCTCAACTTGCACGAGGCAGGGGCCGGACGAATCGACACGCTCGAACTCAACACACTGGATCTGGTGTCAATTCAGTTCACGGCAACGATGATGGGGACGACGGTGGATGAAGAATATTAATGGGGAATTGTACATATGCGCTGGAAAAACTCGGGCGATATTGCGGCATAAGGCGATGCGAGTACCGGAAGATCTAGACGGAGCATGAATCGGAGGGAGGGAGTGAGAGAGACTCGGTGTTTAATTAGCGGAATTTGCCGAGTTTGACAGGGTATTCGCTTGACAGCGTGTTCCTTGATCCGGCGGGCGCTTCTGGGCTTAGCTCGGGCTTAGCGCGCTAGCGTGCGCAGCATTGCCTCAACCACTCCATTTGTTACTCATCCATCCCTGTTCCAAGCCACCTGTATTTTCCTGACCAGGGTATCAACATCTATGTCTCACCCAAGTATCTGCCCCTTCGTTTTGTACCACAAAACGGCGGCTGGGGCTGTGGCACAGGTGGCTGGGTCACGGGACTCACGGCCCCAGCCACGACTTTGTACTACAAAACAGTGCAGCGAGTATATCTATATTACAATCGAACACTCTAAGATTTGACTTGAGATAAACTTGATCCGAGAAAACGCGAGCCCCACACTTCAGCAAACAGGGACCTGTAGATGGGTTCGTGAAAAACACAAGTCAAATTAATGGTATTCATTTAGGTACCCAAATGACATGAATATATAAGTAGTGTCGGATGACATGGGGAGCACGCATGCGAGTGGTGACTCGACTCCATCGACGTCTATTGCTCAGAGGGAGACGGCCGAATCCACCGGTACAGCGGCCGATGGCGCTGCTTCCTCAGTGCGAGAAGGGATGTTGCTCGAGGGGGAGGATTTACAGGTGGCAATGCTGTGAGTACATCTCCGTATGCCTCTTTCTCTCTCCCTTCGTTGCTCCCTCTCAAATTTTTATTGTATATTGCACGGACGAGGCACTGATTATGTTCTTTTCCCCCCTTTTACTTATAGCGCGGACGCGAATGACCGACTACAACACCAATTCAATCGGTAGCTGATAGTGACGAGGGGGAAGAGGGCGGGGAGGAGGAAGGGTCAAACGGAGGATAAACTGGCATGTCTTCCGCCTAGCCATAATGTGTCCTAAAGTGAGCCCGCAGAACTGAGGAGCGAAATGTCTTTATCTGATTTGTTCTGGCGATCTCAGATTTCGGGACGTTCGTTCCCCTGTGGCTACGGGTCCCAGATTTTTTGGCCTGCTTACACATTGGAGCCAATTCCGTCTCCAGCGTTTTCCTGACGACGAGGCGGCGAGATCGTTTTTATTCAACGCCACTATATTGAATTCGGTATTTTTACATCGGTACCAGCGGAGGAACATTGATCCTGTAACCTGTCAACCAGATATCTTCTAGAAGTTCCAGAATCATATTGTATGCCCTACGACCCACGAATCGAGCAGGTAGAGCAAAGCTGGGCCTGCTTCTGGTTGCTCTTCGCTGACCTTGTGTCTAAGGTGGATTTTGATCTCATCATTGTCTGCTTTGCGATTGTTTGGCATGTCTTTCTATGGAACGTATCTCATCTAGATCTCCTACGAACTAAAGAAGTGGAGGAGTGCCTACGAATAGACCGGTGACAGATCTCTCGTATGAAGACAATCGTTCGTAGAGAATTGTCTTCATACGAGAGATCGGTTACCAGTCTAGCCTACGAAGCGTACGTTACAGTCTCGATAGCGAGTAGCGCTGATTCTCAGGTACTGCAGCCCTTTGGGTAAACTAGTTTGTCGAAACTGCTGAGATGCAGGAGACGTGGAGCGACCAGTTATGTCCAGCTGCAGGAGGTAGGCAGTCATTTTAGTTATGATGTGTCATCGTTCATATTCTAATGTGCTCTAAGGTGTCTGGATTTAATTCAATCGCGCAATGGAGGAAGAATGAGTTTGTGAGAGGCAGTCAGCGCAATCACACCGTCATTCACCCCTTGATTCTGATGTCTGCAGCCGTTGCTTTTAGACAATTCTTTCATGAACTCCATATTCTGGGATGCAAAAGAAGTGGAACAAGGTTTTTTTCCTTGGTCTGCCAAAGATATTCTTGGGTGTGAACACTCCAATTCGCCACGGAACTGTGGACTCGTTATTCAGCGTCTTCTCGCATGTAGAGCTCAGACGCCGTCTTCCGCGCCGTCGGGCAAATGCTGCATCCCAGCGCCAATCCACAGACGCCGGCGATGATAGAAACCATCAGTGAAACTGTTGTCACCAGCGCTTCTCCTGGGCTAGTCTTACCACCAGTTCTGGGCGTCCATCTCCTTCTGCTCTGCTGATCTTAGTTGCACCGAACATGTGGTAGCTGCGGCCAACTGATCAAGGTTCTTGGATTAATCTAGGAAACTTCGCAATTTTCGCAACGGCGATACTGGCTCAATCGCGGGAAAAGGTTCTATAAGCTATGACCTACCGACGTCCCCGTTGTCGGAATACGTATGCGACCGTTCTGCTTCCGCTCCTTGGTTTTTTCAGCCAATAATTCCCCATTCTCGTTGACGCTAAAAAAAGTTTGCCCCGTTAACTATGGAATCGCCTTCTCATTAAGCTGGCGTGTTTCAAACAGTGCGGCAGGCCACTTCGGCTTTTGTTCTACGACGGGCAAGATGAGTTTTTCATTCAGTGCTGTACGTTAACAATATTGTATTAGTCGCGTATCATGGCTGTTCCTTGTGGTTTGCGACTCAAGCGCCTTCAGCGCCTAATATTTGTATCGTAAAATTGGATCAAGATTGTGGTCCCGCCCCGAAGAGCTCGTATTCACATAATTCCTTTGTGGTGTGGGAATCCACTCCATACCGTTTATGACCGCCAATCCGCTGCTGGCCTCCCAGGAATACAGGAACTCCAGGTATATTTTTGGTATGATGATCTCTCAGTAAAAAAAGTGTTCTTTCTTTGTTCATTAAGTTTCATGATTGGGCGGTGCTGGTTCCTGTGTCGTGGATCCGCGGATCATGGGCACACATGGATCTTACTGTGCTTCAGCCAAAATTGTGGGTGGTTACGGCACTTCTCCCATCCGATATAAGCTCTGCAGGTGTAGGTCGTCGACACCTCCCCACTTCAGTATGCTCTCTGTCCAGTCATCCGTGACCCATCTGCCTCCGAGCTTACTCCGGGACAATGCAACTGTCAATGAATCCGACCAACGCCGAGAGTATGAATATCCTTTTCTCCCGAATGAAATTACTCAGGCGCTTTGATCACTAGCGAGATCAGTGGACACGAAAAAACCTCAGATTCTCAACGCAGAAGGTATAAGTGGACCTTGTCACGAACAGAATTAATTCTGAGGCCCTACAGTCCCCAGATCGGTCGCGAAGCTGAACCGTCCTCTGATCCCCAGACCGGCAGGTATGGACGTGGGTCCTCACAAACTAATTCAATTCTGACGCATGCATGCTGAAGAACATTGACATCCAAGCTTTGGGGCCCGGCTGGAATTGACATTCTCGGCCAATTAATTTTTCAGGCAGCAGCATGGGGGTTTTTTGCTGCAATCTGGCGCCGCGGATTAATTTCAGTGCCGTCGTTCAATTTTGATGTGGTTGATTCCTTTCAAATAATCCATTGGGCCTACACTCAAATATCTACGGGCCTTGCGGGCTGTTCTTCCTTGTGAGTTAACCATACTGGCAGCCACCGTTCGCTTCATATGCTCCCAGTTTATTTTCATGGGCTATTCAACAATCGATAACTCTCCATTTGCGTCGGGAGGGGATGACTTTCGCCACATTTTTCTGGAGCATGCAAATCTCGTCGCGTTCGCGCATTTGGGAGCTCAAACACCTAAAATGGACTGTTCTGTCCATCGCCCCAGGAGTGTCCACGGAGGGATACAGTGCGGCTTCAGGCTTCTTTCTCGGGCATATCTAACGCCGAATAGCGCTAATCTTTGTCGGGTCTGGACTATACGACTTCGTGAAGACTACGGTGTGCACCTTCGCCCCGAAAATAACCAATGTCTGGGCAGATTATTCGTATGAACAAATTTCCGACACCATCACCACCGCCACACTTCCCGGCGGGATCCCAGATATCAAGGGGCCTGCTGCGATATCTGCGGTCATGACGATACACAACATGCTCTCCTTTTCGCAGGCCGTAGCCGCCAATATTGTAGGGGATCAACTGATTGCCGTACTTACAGAGGTGGCTTCCGACCAAAGTGATATAATGTTTCGCGATGGTGAGTGGTGCGCTTCTATGTCCTCCAGATCTCATGCTGGCGCAGGAGGAATACATCCGTGGTGTCACAGAGTACAGCGGAACGGTGAGATTCATCGATCTCGCTTCCTATTTTTGTCATGTGGCATGTCAGGTCTTTCGGGCCTGTGTCTCAGTGAAGAACGGGACCTTTTTAGATGGGGTGCCGAAAATTATGACCATTCCGATCCAGGGAACACTACACACACAGTTCTATGGTCGTAAATTCACCGCCTCCACCTCCTGGGTGCTCGTTCCTGGGACTATCTTCGCCATCGGGTCTATTTGGGTCCTACTCCTGACCGTGGCGAGGCATGCAGGGGATGTAGAGGGCAGGAAATTTAATCCTGCGGATACAATGCAACTTTTCGCCGCCGCCGCCGCCGCCGCCGGGGGACTCAAGAATGTTTTTCATGGAACCGATGAGGACGCCATCACGAAAGCGGAGAATGCCCGTATTGCGATTGGCGCCTTTCAAGACCAGGAACTCGCGCTCATCGTGAAGCGTCCTTAATCCGCTTGGCTTGATATACTCCCTGTAACCGCTTCCTTGAGTTTAAAATGGAGAGTCGGACAGCATCGTAGAAATATAGATCGATTTGTAGTCGTGATTGAATAGATGTTGTATTGCATCCCTGAACGCGTAAATAGGTGCAAATGTATATTTCCTTTGAGGGTTATACAATGGGGGAAGTCAAAGCGGTCAGACGGCATCGATTCTGATGTCGATTCTGAGATCGATTCTGATTTCAGAATCGATCCAGAATCGACACCAGCTCTGACCGACCCGATTCTGAGATCGATTCCAGGGGATTTATTACAGCATTAAAATAGGATTGCAATTTAATATCTGATAACAAAGCGTGACATTTCCGATCAAAGTCCCGCGCATCTCGCTCCCGCCCATCCCGCTCCCGACGTGCCCAATGCCCATTCCCCGTGGGGTTTTTTTTTTTTTTTTTTTGAGGAACGTTTGGGATAGTGGGTGCGTCAGAGCAGGCATCCTCAAAACTTTCCTACAACACCACAAAAGTTGCACCAAGAGGCTCTTGCGGCTGAGGAACAACTGACACAAGCACTTGCGTGTGTCGGCTTGGCTGTTGGCAGGGACGAACTAGCTGCCGTGTCCGCGTGTCCGTCTCACAGATTAATAGATTATGTAATGTTAAGCTAGCTAGCGGTGACAATCACACAAGATCAGAGCGATTCTGGAAATCAATTCTGGAAATCGATTCTGGCTGTTCCTCCTCTCGAGGAGGAACTCGATTCTGTCAATTCTGGTTTCGATTCTCGATTCTCGGCTAAAATCGGTCCAAGAATCGACATCAGAATCGGCCTCTCTGACCGCTTTGACTTCCCCTAATGATCCACCAGAAATATGCAGCAGTTGTTGAAAGTTCCCACTGCCTCCCAAGTGATCCACCTACAAGAACTTCCAGTTTCAGACGTGACGAAATGAGCACGGTGAACATTTCGAATATCACGACTGTCCACAAAGAAGCATGAACGCTGCGGGTGAAATGCGTGGCCCTGGCGACAACAAAGAAGGGAGAGCCTCACTCCAGGATGAAAAATAAGCTGCCTCCCATCTGTTCAATCATCAGCGGTGGTGCGGAGGCGTTAAATCGCGACGTACCAATCAACCGATTCAGAATCCTCAAAATAGGAAAAGTCAGACGTGGGGCGACGCATATAGGAGTGGTTGAACCCCGTGCCAGACAATAATGTAAATTGCGCATCGGCGTCGCTGTGGAATGGCACTCCCTCCAGCCCGAGTTGTATCGACTCCAATTACACCGATGCACCACGATGAGAGCGCAGAGATTCAACCATTGTGGCGACAATATCGGCATCCACACCGTCCGTGGCAGTTTTATGGCAACTCTGTTGAGCAGCGGAAGGGAAAATGGCGAGGCGGTGTGTGGGGGATTGTACGTGACTGCCGCAAATAAATCGCCGCCCTGCCAGGCGCAGTACTCGAGGCAAAGGGCGGTCAGGGAAGGCGTGAGCTTGAAGAATTCAATGAGGCCGTGGATGATTCACCACCAAGAACATTTGAAGCTCCAGAAGAAATATTGTTATCTTGATACTCAGTTGTTAATTTGTCCATGAAGACTACTACATGTTCCTTCATTGAGGATTGTGAATATCTATTTCTTCAGTGCTGAAAATAAAATAAAAAACGAGGCAGCTACAGCCCTTTTCTGGGGAGTATTTGAATCCCCGCCTCGCATGTACGGATGTGCCATTTCATCCACAAGGGCTATTTTGTCTCCTTAGGAACCTAGATATCTTGCAATCCTCCTAACGCCGAAAATTTCAGTCACGGGTATCATAGAAGGGACTGGGAAAATACAGAATTCTGCTCTTTGGCAGCAAAGATGCCTGGAGAGAATTATGCCTTCGAACCTCCACCTGCATACAATTCAGAGTCGAAATATGTGCAGCTGGTGATGTGCCACCACGAGAGTTATTTGTCTTTTTTGTATCCTTGATTTCATCGTTACGCTGGAGCGTTTCTAATAAGAATAATGCCTCAAAGCTCGCTGAATTAAGTCGCTGTTCTACCCGCTGAGTTCTGCAACGCGCTCTCACATCCGCGCGTGTCTTGCGGACCTTGACCGTAAATCTATTCACTGAATAACCCACAATTAATTCTCTGTACCACAAGAGAACTCGCCGAGTTCTGGGACGCAAGCGCTTCCGGAGTCTGGGGACGCAGACCGATCCGTGAAACGACGTGCACTTTGCGGCCAGTGGGGCTGCCGCTGGGCAGCAGAGCCGCCTGGAGAGCATCTGGAAACGGGTTTTCACAGTACAGACAGGCCCGTCTGACCCAGACGAATATAGACCCACAGGCAACCCACAGACCGCCACAGACACAGTTACGTTCTGCCAGACCACCCCAGACCATCGCCTACCACCACCGCCACACGGTCGCGCCGCACCATCACTTCTTGCACATGGTGATTTACGTGCCGTTTGATTGCTCCGAATCTCTATAAGTAACAGCGCATCCAAAATGCGCGAGTCCCACAGACTTTTTCTCCCCGCAACTCTCTTTCTCCCAAAATTTGGCCCATCTCTCTGAGTTCCCCCTTCAAGTCCTTCAAGTTTCAAGGTCATTCAAGGTCAAGCTTGCGACGCAATATCACTGGTTCCCAGGGCTCCTCCAATTTCACTCTGGTCAAAATTCACAACTCGAGTTTGACTGGGGCCCCTCAATACTCTAGCTGTAGTATGCCGTCGACGGTCGAGTTGCGGTCGAGGGCAGTTAGTAGGATATATAATTATTTTTATTTCGGTGTGGTATTACCCAGGTAGTAGCAGTAGTAATTTTGTCAATATATTTATTGCCCTCATCTTTATGCTCTGCAGGCAACAAACGGCAAATACGAACCAATCCAGTGCCACGGCCTGGCATCTAAAATCGCGTTGATGGCAGCAGATGCGTTGCCAGGTTGGGATAGCCGAGGATAGCCGAGATTAGCCGAGATTGATGATGGTCTGGCAGCGTCTGGGGGTGTCTGAAACAGGCAGGGGTTGGTCTATGGAACTATGTGGTCTGTAGTGTCTGTCCCAGACAGCTACAGACCACGGTCAGTTTCCAGATGATGTAAGTCTTGTGGGTGCTAGGGCGTTTGTGAACTCTAGCTATCTAATCCCAGAATGTGGCACCGGATTTTGGGATTGGATAGATATAGCGGCTCGAGCTCAGGCAGCAGTACTCTTCGGATCGGGGTACTCACACAGGGAAAAAGCCCGTGTTGTCATGGGAGGTCGCTCAATCCCATTCGCCTTCACATCCATTCTTCAAACGAATTTTTGTAAGATTGGACAGATGGGCAATACTATCGTCCCAGGAAGTCATGGGCAAAACTTGTAATGACATCAGGCCGTTGCGATATAGTTGGAGCGGGAGCCAGGGAACGCAGTGAGCGCATCGTCAGCATCAATTACACGCTCAATATTGACCTTCCACGCCCGGATCCCTTTTGGGGCTCTTAGCATTCGAATCTGGGCTTAGCCCTGCGAGTATGAAGCCAAGGGGAGAACTGTAACCAAAATTATCAACTGCAGTCTCTTCCTTAACCACCGACCGATGCTTTTTAATATTCCTTTGCTACCGTTGCGGTGGCGGTTCTCAGCGCCGGCGGAATCAGCGCCTTCCCCGACCTTCAGGAGAAGCACCAATGGGTCGCACCCAAGTCTATCGACTCACGCAGCCTGTGCCCTGGATTAAATGCGTCGCAGAGTTTGAGAATTCTTCCTTTTGCATTTATATCCTTATTCAGTCTCGCCAACCACGGCTACCTCCCGCACGACGGCCGTAATATCACTATCCTGATGATCACGGACGCAGTACTGGGTACGCTGTCACAATATTTCAGTTGCCGCACATACATTCAGTTAAAGGCATGCTACTCAGAGGGCATTTAACGTGCACCGATACACCATTCTTATCGCCGCAAAATTCGGTCTTTTCGCGAGTGAGGACGTATCTTCCTTCTTTCCAGGCGATACGTCTGGACGCACTCTCACTGTACGTTTCCGATATACGATGTCTATTTTTCTTACTCACTCACCCTCACTCAGGCAAAACCTCGTCGAGCACGATGCTTCTATCTCGCGCAACGATTTCGCTTTGGGCGATAACGTGAAATTTAACGAGACGGTGTACGTGTTTTCCTATTCAGCGGCATCATGCCTGACTGAGTCAGATATGCTACTCTCGCCAACTCCAATCCGGGCAAGTCTTATTATGAGCCTGTCTCCTCGGTCAAGTGCAGCGCGATCGCCTAGCAGATTCCGTGGCAAGGAATCCGGACGTCGTCAACACCAAGAAAGAGTTCCAACTCCGCACCCGCGATACTGGGCTCTACCTCAGCATCTTCGGCAGCGACCTTAGCGGACATGCTCCCAAGAAGTACGTCCGCGTTCGGACTGGGTCAGCTAATAAATGCCAGATTCGTGAACATTTTCTTCCGTGAGGAGCGCCTCCCCATTGCTGAGGGGTGGAAGAAGTCGGAGACCCTCATCAACACTGCAGGCCTGGAACCCCTAGAGCAGATCATTGAAGATGCGTCCGGGTGGACTAAGACCCAGTCCTGTGGGCCCCTCATTTTGGGGCCCAGCACCACGCTTTAGGTGCCAACTGCGATCTATTTCGGCTTACTTTCCTTTGCCTCCTTACTAATACATGTCTTCTTGTTTAAATAAATTTACTCAAGTGCTCTTCTTGATGTCATGTGCTTCCTTCTAGCACTGAGCGAACTGAAAATCACGCTCGCCTAGGCAGACTAAGATGAACACATTTGAGACATTTGGAAATGATTCATTCCCTGAGATCCTCATTGACTACTTATTACCTCCAGAGTTTATGTCTCTGGTCATTAATGAAGTAATTTTGAGAAAAAATGGTATAGAAATTAGAACACACATCCAAGACACATCTCGACGTCGGAACCAAGAAACGACTCCACACGACCACGGATCAGGAACGATATGTGGGGAAGCGCATCAATATAAGACTCCCGGAAAAACGTATATGACCATGGCACATAGGTATCACCCGTGCTATCGGCGGTGTACACCAACGTGGTTGGTGCCGAATGTAGGTTAACGGCACCGGAATTTGCGAGCGGATCAGGGCTGAGCCCAGAGCGGTAACTTCCGTTCCGAAGGGTCCTTTCCGCTTTCCCAGGACTGGTGGGAAGGCCTGGGGAAAATCCTCGCAGTTAAACGGAAATTAAACTCTCAGAGATCATTAATATTATTCGTTCTCTTAACGAAATCCATCGAATCAGATTGTACATGTTTGGGCAATATCCCCATTTGTGTAACCCCATTCCGGTTCCTCCTCCTTGGCCCTTCGTTTGCGACATTATCTATTCCCACGAGTTCGCAGTAGACCTACACCTATGCCCCATTTATAACCCATAACTCCATTTATTCCACCCACCTGTACCTAGAACAGCACCGGACCAAGCCTCATGACGCAGGGCTGCTTTGCCGCAGTGCAAAGCCTTTCCCATCTGGACATTCTGCAGGATGTGTAAAACCAAGCCCCCGTAGGCTTTCTGCGCCGTAGAAGCTGCGCCTGCGGACCAACTGCGGCCACGTATCCTCCAATACCGTATAAAAGCCCAGTGTTTCCCAAGTGTTTCCTCAACCTTTTGGTGCTCTCCTTGGTCAGGCCTGGATCCGACTTTCCTGCGTCTTTAGAAATCTCCCAAGCGGCTATTCACCAATATGGAACTCCTGGTACTCTTCAAGAGCCTAGATTTCTTGGCAACATTGATATCCTTAGTCCTCTGAACTCATCATTCAGACCGTGCATGCTATCGCCGAGCTGGTCCCAAGCTGGTCTCCGTCCTCCCTTTCTCATTGTATTTTCCCAGCTTTACTTTTATTGCTTACATTGCTTCTGGATTTCTGGCTCCGAAGCAGAACATCCTCCAACTCTTCATTATTCCAGCGTGCTTCGTTTCCCATCTTTCTCATTATATTTTCCCAAATTCTTTGTGCCTGCTTGCATGTATGATTTTTTTCAATAAGATTATGCGTTCTCTTCAAGGGGGCACCGGCATTTAAACCGGCTACCTAAGCCCGGTTAGTTAGTCCAGCCGCGAGGCTGGAAAAAAAAAAATTTAGAGCCCAACTTTTTGGCTGTAAAATTGGTGATACAGGCTTCTGAGATATATTTATGTCCTCTAAGGTGATGTTTGAGGTTGTGTAGAAGGTAGCGTCAGGCTGATTCAAATTCACTCCGCATCAGCTGATTCTTGATCCGTGAGTTGTGGTCTATTTGTCGAAAGCCTCTGCCTCTTCAGGTAAAATTTTCTCTGGAAACACCGTCTAGGAACGCATACAATGGAACTGTAGTTGGCCCCTGACGGAGTATGTAGATTCAGTTTCTTTTTTTAACCTGACGAAACCTGCGCAGCGCATAGTTTTATATTCTTCCGCCTGATGTGGTGCTTGCTGAAGATAACCACTCTGTTTGCCTTCTGTGCCACGACAGGATCCACTGTGGGCCCGTAGGCCTAGGGCTGCCGCCCGTTGCCGTTGCCACGGATTAACGGCACCCGTGGAACGGGTGCCGTGCCCGTTCCGTCAAGGATTCTGATCTTTCCTCCAGGCACGGTCACGGGACGGGTGGGACCCGTTTTTACCCGTCGAAAAGACGGCCGCCACGGTAGCACTACGGCTCCACGGCTCGCTGCTTTTCAGCGCCTATCACTCCCAAAATCACCCTAGTAAGCCCAATTTGTCATTTTAGCTTTCTCGGGAATCATTAGGATATTTGTTCCGAGATGAGGTGGCAATTTTTGTTGCCTGCAAGGACTCATTCCCGACGCGCTTTTACGCGCTATACCTCGTATATTAAGCAGATGCCTCGTATCAGAGTGCACCTGTTTGTACTGCCGAAATTTCCCCATTCACTATCTCAGCTGACCCCGTGTAGTCCGCAATTAGCTTAGACGCCTAGGCGCTTAGGCAATTTTCAAGTGCCCGATCAGGCCCTCAAGCTCCACTCAAAAGGGAGGGTATCCATTGTGTCGCTTCTTCTATTCCACCCCCATCATCTCTGCCTTCCTCTTCCCGGGTCGCCGCTTCCGTTCCTCTTTTCCATCGTACACTGCAAGAATGAGCAACATATATCCAAGACACTCGAACCATCTACCGAGGCGCGGGTACGCTTCAACGCTAGACCCTCAAAATTCCACGGACCTCAAGCACGCTATTTACCTCTTGGCCCTCTGCTAACCTCAAGACATCAATCAAGTCCTCCCTGATCTCGAACCGCTCCATAAAACCTCGTGCGTTTGTTCACTTCTGGAGGTTTCAAGCTGTGGAACTCCGCAACTCACCTGACGCATCGCCCGTCAAATCCAATCAAGGTCAAGTTCAAGTTCACTGCCAAGGCTCAAGTATTGGTCAAGAGCTTAAACTCAATGTTTACTCCGTCATCTGAACGCAACTTCCCGTCTTTCAACGTATCGTCTGCCGGTCAATGCATCCTTGAAAGTTAAGATCTATGGGGTTCCTCTGGCAGGTAAGAAGCGCTCCCGAAATATGGCGAGTAACATCATCGGTCCGTCATTTCCTGGTTCTAAGTCTTCACAGTCGCAAAATTTACTCACCTTTGTGAGCGCAGATGTAAGACCTAAACCATTGAGCCACAATGTACTTCAACGGTATTCGCAACGCTCTTCGGACCACTTCCATGGTGGCCAGAAGGCCTGCTTTGTCGATTTCTCAGTGCGCAATGCTGGAAAAGAATATATGGGGTTCAACGCATGACTGCAAGTTACCGCGACTTCACGGAGGTCGGTGCCTACTAGCGATCCCCTATTCTCTTCAGTAAATCCTAACATGTATTCGCTGACAATCTATACAGATTTGGATTAGTTTTCTTTCTCCCGGGACGAGCATCTCTTCTGACCGGGTCTCAAACCACTCACGAGTTTGGGAAGGCCTCGCACCAATATGAGTACGTCCCTATTCTATACCCAACCGCCTGATACTCAGTTATCATCCGAGCGACCTTCACTCATTGAATACATCTATGACCGAATGGAACGGGCTAATCTTCGACGCCCATTGTCAGGACAACATGTGCACCAGCGGTAAGTCGTTCCTGCTTCAATGTGATGACAGAGGCTGAAAGTGAGGTTCACAGTTGACATTTTATTACGTATAAGCCAAACTGTGGATGTCGACTTCTGTCGTAAGGCCTCAACCTTGGCAGTCCAACGTGTGACTGTGGATAAGGGCTTCTACGACTACTATTGCCAGAGCGTGGGACCTTCATTCAATCAGATGCAATTTTCTTTGTCGTACCTAGGTTCTGAGTAATGAAACTTTGTCAACCGTAGTAAATCTGCGGAGCGCTGCTTTATCAAGTGCCAAACGGAGCGTGAATTGGAGTGATATGTATTGCTGGTGCTCTCAAAGTCTTAGTTTAATGGCCCGGTGTCACGTTAACACTCAGTTGTCTGAAGACTCCGAGTGGGAAGTCGGTACTGAGTGGGCCTAAAATACGATAATTTGCGGATGTGTTAGTATCCATTGACATTCAACCTTGCATCCCGCCCTTTACCGGTTTCACAGCACACATGTAGCATGTTGAACAATTGCACAACCTCACGCACTTGGAAATCACCGTAGCTACCGGAGCGAAGCGAAGGCACGTCTTGTTATGAATATAGCGAGTATCTAAGCCCATGAATGAAATAGTGAAAACACCAATAAAACATGCAATTTACGCATCAGCGGCAAATAATGGCGGCTTGCCGCCGCCAGTCATGATGACTCGGATCAAACTTAAAAGTTGAAATTGCACACTCAACCTACATGTCATTGGATCCGTACGGGCTGGAAGACACACCACACCGCACGTCTGTAACATGAAGGGGCCTTCCTCCGGAAACTTCTTAAATCAGTTAGTGTCCGAAGAAATAACGAAGAACACTCCCTTAGATTCTGATAGAATATCACGCTGCACTGCTGTACGAATGGTCCACGGAATCGCACCCAAGGCATATGCAAATTTCGAGACAATATTCGGTCGGATAAAATATGTATCACATCTTCGAAAGCTGTGGATTTAAATTCAACCACGGTGCCCTTATTAAACCACCAGGTCCTCGGGCTTCAAGCGATGCATGGACACGGCCTGCGCGGACTTGGACTCATACTTGGATTCTAACTCGTAGTCCGACGGATATGAGACAGAGAAGGTCGTGCCCCTGAAACTCAGGTCAGCCGCGTGCGTTAGTTAATATCTTCCAGCGTGCGCACCGTTGTGGTAGTCTGAGTTGATGACCTGGAGCAGCGACAGCGACTGAATCCACCACAAGGGACTGGGGCTGCTTGTGCACTGGCTGTCTCAGCCCTAAGAACTTTCCGACCATGATGATACGTGACCAATACGCCGCCCGCGCACTGGTCGTCATTCCGAAGAGCGCAAATATTGCGACCGCGAGGACGGCGTATTGCCCATAGTCAAAGTAGGTGACGAATGCGTCCCAAGTAGTGTCTGTCAGAGCGGCATAATCGACTCCAAAAGGCTCGAAGTCCGCGTGGTTTGTGTGCCAGCCAATGTAAGCAGGGAGAGAGGCGGGGTCGGCGAAGGTAGGGAAGAAGGAGACCAAGTTTATGATTGAGATGGGAAGAGTGACGACGATGTCGAGACATCCAAGCGCCAGAATCCGGAAATATGAAGACCGCGACATGGAACCGTTACTTTGCAGGACAAGATTCGTGCTTTGGCTTTGGATATAGACAGTACGAATGATGAGCGCTGTCGAGCCAGTCAGCACTAAACTTGGCGCAAGCCTTGCGGCACTCACGGCAGTAGAAGAAGATCGAAATAAGGGGTGGAATGACTGGAAGGATGGAAATAACGACAATGCTGAACCAGGAATCGGAGGTGCTGGATGCACAGCCAAAACCCTGAAGAACAACAAAACGAGTGTCCTGACATAACGTATCTATGCAGACATTAATAGTGGCTGAAAATTAAGAAGTGAAACCTGAACCGTACAAACAACAACAGTCATGAAGAGGGGGTAGCCGAGTCCCCATCCCCATTCGATTACCAGATCAAACAGCTTCTATGCACAGATGAGATGTAAGCTGGAGCACCAACTGATAGACGGAAACTCGCACCACTTTACGACTGGGAGCATCGACGTCACGCATAGTTGAAACAATGTACAGCTTTCGGGTGATCAACAAGCTGGTAATTGATGGGAGGAAGTTCATGAAGAACTGGAGTCGAGAGACTGAAGACCATAATAAGCTAACAAAGTGAACAACAGGAGTATGCAAATACCGATATCGCAGTAGACGTGCGCCTTAATATCCGCGTTGTCTCGCCACACGACTGCATTGATCCCATGAGTCAGATTGTCGAGGAACAGCCCAATACAAAGGAACGTGACGGCGAGATTCCAGGTTTGACGAATGAAGCTGTGAGTGAGGATGAGGAACATGAAAAATGCAGAGCCTATGCAAAGGATGGGGTAAAGTGGGTACGAGGGATCGACGGCCATTTTGCGTGCGTGTATCAAACACACAGTGACCAGCCAGCCGGTTAAGTAGCCTTTTGCCTATCGGTGTATCCAGATCCCATAATATTGAGGCGGTGGGTGATAGATGAGAAAATAGAAAAATAGCGCTGGAGTGAGATAGTATACCATACTACTTTTTGAAGGAGCTCGCGACTGAAATTACACGAGTGCTCGACCCTTACAGATCAGGCAGAGGTCGCAAACCCTAAATTATTCCCTTTGGGAAGCAGCTCCGCTCAGGAACACGCTTGGAAGAGTGACTAGCTCGGATGGAGACTAGGACTGTGGAAACACGTCTTCGTCGCAAAGATAAGCAGTTAAAAATAGTGACCCAAAAGCCACAAGCGGTTGCCACACCACAATACCCCTTAGAGGAGGATATTATCAGTATTGTCCGTGAACCCGGAGTTCAGTCGAGGGAATCACTGAGGCTTGGGTGACTCACCGTCGACCGAGCTTCCTCGACAAAAGAGTATAATTTGCCCGTACAGAGTGGCTTCTTCCTGAACGGAGCGGCCCTTTTCTTCTAGCCGCTTGCCTCACTGGGAATATGTGAACTGGCGTGATGCCATGACTGTTAATCCTACGGTCTGTGTATATATTGCAAATTCACCGGGCTGAGACCGTTCGAGGATGAAGGGAGGATGGTCAGGATACTGCGCATGGGGTGGGGCGTTGTCATAGCCACGAGGCCACTCCCATGCCAACATGTTGCGGATTTTTGGTCCCAAAATGGGATGTGCGCTCTCAGACTATTTGAATGATTTGCCAAGCATGCGAAAAAACTGTAATTAGCTGTGGTCTAAGGGTCGGTCCACTACGTGACGAACGCGCAGCACTCAAACGATCAAGGGGACCAGTGGTCCCCAATCCCATATTGGGAAAGTGGCTTTTCTCAATTTTGAAGCTACCTCCACTCCGGGACCTCCCGGTCCCACCCTACAATATCATTCAACTGCAGAAAAACGTGGCAATGTATGAATCCTCCAGGCCACCACAAATTACCGTAGTGTCCCAGATTTAAGAGTTTGGCTTTCCAGCTATGTCCTCTAATCTCGATTCAAAAATAGAATATGAACCACCGGAATTCTTAGGCAATATGGGGTTTTATTTTCATTGGGCCGAGTTTCTGAGCTATCCGGGGCCTTTTCACACATCTGGGAGAGGCTCTTCGATATCCCGACATAGCTGATCTGGGATGAACCTTCTATACATACGTGTGCGCCGTCGTGCAGGGCAGAAGGCACTGGAGATTCAATGCGGTCCGACATTCCTGAGGGAATGCGCTACAAATTTACTGTTTACACTCCTCCAACACCTGATTTAAATATTCGGGCGAAGTATTTTGTGCGCCTTCAATTCAATACTTAATTTGATTTCGGGGATTTCGAGCGACGTAACCGGGTGTGATCTTCGTTGGATCACGACAACTCAAGTCACCTCAAAATTCTAGTCAGATTGAGCCCGCCCTCGCAGCCTGTCTTGAAGTTCAACATCTGAGACGCTGTCACCGGGATTTACCGACGGATCAAACAGGACATGGACCAACCGGTAACTTCCGTGCTTTCTCGTCTCCATCCATCATCAATGCCTCGTCGTCCAGGCCTCCAGGTGTCAGTTAAGGCTCATTTTCTGCTGTGATTCCACTGCCCCCGATATCACTTCGAATCCTGGCCGGCGTCATCGCCGCGGGCAGGCTGCAGTTGCGCGGCGCGGCCTGCGGGATTTCGACATTTTGTAGATTGTCACTGCAAAAGTAGTCTGGACACCCGGAATCAAGATCCAACGCAGTATCCGTCTCGCAAACCTATCGGTGCTGAGACTCCCTCTTCGCCGCCACTTCACTGACTGGCACAGTGGCACCATGCTCAAGTTTTAGCCAAATTCTACCTGTTCTTCCCGGCTGGACGTGTCACCTTGTCCATGGCTTGCTTGAGTACATCCTAGAAATCGCTTCCTCGATCCCAATTAACCTCGCGGTCACGTACTCCTATCGCTCTCAACTAGAATGTGTCGAGCTGCTCCCGGTTACACGCGCACGCTTAGCGCCAGCCCCGCACCACCGCTCCAAAGCCGCCGCGTGCACTCCGGCTGCAAGTGCAGTGGCCCTCCACTAGCACCACTCTTAAATGACGCACGCGTGCACGATACAGCGTCCTTCGCGCACCCATCGCACGCCGTGGGGGCTGGCTACAGGTGCACGCACACGGCTTCCCTAGCCGCACCAACACCGAGTCGCGCACCCATTGTGCAGCCACTAGGCCACCTACTCCCGGACATTACTGTAGCACCAGTATCCTATTGATCCCATCCCATCCTATTTTTCCGTCCCCATTACACCATCCTGTGCAGAATCGATCCTATCCCATCCCCGCTTACAGCGACCCATCCCTTCGACTATCCTATTTCATCCTTGTACAGGATATCCTATCCTATCATATCCTAATGAGCCCGCCATCAATCCATACCTATTGAACCGCATACGATGCGGCCCAGAACACGAAATCCTATCCTATCCTATCTTATCCGCAGTCATGTTTGGTCCTCCTTGACACGGAATGGAATGACAAGGTTGTTCGCGTTCTCTGGAACAGGTTAATTATTCCACTCTGCAGCTCAATCAGCGCGCGCCCTGAGCATGATTCAGAGCAGAGAACTCACCATATACTTTTTCGCTGTACACCACCAACAAGTATCAAACGCCACCCATTGATGTGTCCTCCTCCAATTCAGGCAGTTCGTGCTCCGCTATAGTGGTCCGACTTACTGGGGAAAACATCTTCAGCCCACTCCTTGAGTAGCCCCAGAAACTGTTTCGCGTCAGTCGAACTGAAGAACATTTTCAGTCTCCTGCACCGAGAGTCTACGCCTTTCTGAGCGACGCGAACCTCTCATAATCGAAATAGCACGTACGTGAAAGCTTCAGAGGAGATATCCTTGGACGAGTTTAAATACGAAAGCCGCACGGTGAATTGTGAAACGAATCAGCGTTGGATGAGAAGAGCATGAAGTCACACCCGTGACTGAGATGGCACAGCTTCTCATTTAATTCTCGACAAACGAGCGACAAAAAATCGATTCCGGGGCAGAAGGCATATGGAGGCCAGCGGAAAGAAACAGAAGGTACAGGACGACTATCCACACCACCGCCCACAACCATGGACTCATCACCATGCCCTACCTTGTACCCCGATATGCACGCCCCGTTCGACGAGTCACAGCGTCGACCAGAGATGCATGGACGCCGCTCTGTAGCTCATTATGACTCGCAGCTCCCTGGCGTTCTCGTCCCGCACCGTCGCGAGGAATAGGCGACATACACACACACACCAGCTCCCCCGCCCCCATCGACACGGCGCGACATTGCGAATGGCGGCGCGTATCGGCGGCGCGTCCTCAGGACCCCGTCCGCCGAGAACGCTGGCTAGCACCGCGCGCACCCGCCGAAGCGCAGGATCCTAATGCACGGCCACGATAGTCGACTGTTCTTCCAGCACCACGAAGCCCCAGCAGCGACATCCTCAACGCAAAGCGAGGAAGGCGTGTGCACCTGCCCACGACAACCGCCGTTATCCAGCGACGCGGGTATGGCTGCATAATAACCCGCGATGCCTCTGCCCACCAGCGCCACCCGCATCTCCGCCAGACGCCGTCAACGACGTGGACGGAGCGCGCGACTCACGAAAATGCGCATGCGCTTGCGCCCCACACCCATCCCTGGAAGAACGAGTAGACTCGCGCACACTGAGCGCACGCGTCCAGCCACGCTGCGCTCCTTCATCCACGCCCACCTGCGCGTAACGGCGGCGCGACATCCCCTCCCGCGCCCCATCCTCCGTCTTCTCTATCCCGTCGCCACCCTAGCTCCAGCGTCGCCTCCCCACCGATCCCGGTGTCCCCGCCTATCGCTCCCCTGCCGCCGACCCAGGAGCGGAGACGGCGGTCAACGTCGTGGTGCGACGTCCCATCCACCGTCTCCACCGCCCCCAGAAGGAGAGTAAGAGGTACAGGACGGCGGGTGGGAATGTGGGAGAGGCAGCGCGCAAGTGCGGTAGGGAACGCGAACCCATATGCGAGGAGGTGGGTATATAGAAGTGTATCCACGTACCTGAATACAAAACCTGCGAGGCATGATTGCCGGTCAGCGGCGTAGCTGGACGGGAAGTAGACCTGCAAGGTGGACGTCGGTAACGGCATCGATGGCGAAGGGGAGGGCGGACGCGCACCACGACACGATTACACCCGACCACCTACGGCGTGCAGACGCAGACAGGGAACGCGGCGATTCCGACGCCGCCCATCCTCCCCTCCGCCTTCTCTGCCGCGTCCTCTTCCGCCAGCCCGCCACGCTGCCTGCTGCTGGGCCTCGTCTCTGTCACCCATGGCCACGTCGTCCTCCGCCATCGCAACTCCGCTCTCCATCATCACTATCGTCTCCTTCTTGCCCGCCACCTCCTCGTCGACCACCTGCGCCACCACTAGCTCCCGCTCCTCCCCCGCAAGCTCCACGCCCCCCCAGTGTCTCCAAACGGATCGGCGAGATCGTGCGCCAAGCGTGCACAATGCCCCAATGCCCATCGACGAGCGCGCTACCCAGATCGCCATCGATGCATGCGCGGGTGAGCTCGAAGACGCCGAGGGCGAAGGGGGCGCAGCTAGGGCGGGGATGTGTTTGCGCCGGAGGCCGCGGTGCAGATGCAGGATGACGGCGTCGCGCGCAGGATACCGAGGGAACACTCGATGTGCTGGCGCTGGAGGCTTGGGCGCAATGCCGTTGTACGATGACGACGTGGGGCAGCGATGACAGCGCAACCCGATCAAGAGCCTGCGTACGCACGGCGAGCAGACCGCACGGACAGTGGGGCGCGGGGGAGACCAATACTAACAGTAGGCGAACGAGACGTCGGCTTGCAGTGGGTCAGCCAGCAAATGGCGACGAAGGGCAACGATGTGACGACGCTCGGTGGGTGGGGCGGAAATACAACGGAGGATGAGCGGGGCGCCTCGCCGAGAGGAAGAGGCGACGACAGATGTGTGAAGACTAGATATGGCGGAGGGGTGGCTACGACGGCAGTGGGGCTGAGAGTCCCAATGGACGACACGCAGGAGGTACAGGAGCGCGCCAAGGCTGGTCCGGCGGCTGCGCGTGCGACAATGCTGCGGTGGAGGTGTATGCAGGGCACTAGAAGAGTTCGAGGTGCGTTAGCAATTTTGATAACGGTGGGGAGAGAGGAGATGGACAGGTGGGTAGGGATGACGACGTACCCGAAATAACCTTTGAGATGGAAGTGTCTTGGATGCGCGGACTAGGGCGGTGTCGCGCAAGGGGCGAGAGTGCGAAGACGACTCGGCAGGCAGACCGTCAGGATGGCGCCATCAGGCTGCTCGCGGATTTCGCGGCGAGCTGCATCAGCTGCAATCCGCGACAAGGAGCTCCGCTGTCAGTAAAGGACGGTGACAGGCTCGCGACAGCATCGAAAACAAGCGAATTCCACCGGGATATACGAGTCAAAAGCCCAGATAAAATGGGTGGAATAGCAGACTCGTCGCAAGAGTGGGCGCAAAAGTCGACGACAGATCCATATAGGAAGGAGCAATGCTCTCCAAGATGGGGGTTAGGGACTCAAGCAATCTCCTGGCGCAAGCTGTAGAGTCCCGACGCCTGGAGGCGGCTGCAAGTTTGTTGCCAGGTGAGTATATACGAGAAACGAAAACGAAAACATATATACATCAGATATCATATCATGCCGGGATATGGCCGTGTAACATTGAAGCGGTCACTTGGCGTGGCACCGGTGATGGCGCATCCCGCCACACAGCCAAAAGCGGATGTTGTCAGTATAGCCCATAGGAATCAGCTTTACTTGCCTCTATTTTGCTTAGTATCTAAGTCATTATGGCCCAGTAGGAATGAGTGTCTGATTTGCTATTACTAATGTTGCTTGATGCCCACAGTTCAAGCCAAATGGTAAGCATTTGTTTTACTTTAAAAATGGGTTAAACGGCAGAGTCCGCGCCATCTTCGTCACTTAGTTACTTCGCTTAGCGCTGCGAAAGTTCGTGACTTCAGTTGAATAGTTACGAACTTTCTCATTTTGATGCTATTAATTCTGTATCCACATGGAACCTATTTCGAGCAGTTAGGGCAAGCGCAGCGCGCCCTAACTGCGGGTATTCACCGGTTAGGGTTCGGGTTAGAGGTTCGGGGTTTCGGGTTAGAGGTTAGGGATAGGGTGTTAGGGTTGAAGGATATAACTTTCCGCGGGAACGAGGCTTTAGCGTGCCAATCTGAGATGCCACGGCTCGGGGGACCCCCCGAGCGCAGCGAGGGAGGGGAGGGGCATCAAATGGTTGGTCCTCTTCACGCAAATGAAGAAAAAACATGTTGAAGGCTGCATTAATTGAAGTGACGAGCTTTCTCAATTATTCATTGAAATTACGAACTTTCACACTTTCCCATCAAAGTGACGAACTTCCGCAACGCTAAGCGAAGTAACTAAGTGACGAGGATGGGTACGACTCTAAACGGCACTAATCCATCATTCACCGATGGATTAGCGCTTGTGCCGAAATAGCCAGGATACTTTTTAATTGAAACTACCATGCCCCAGTAGTGTAATCCAAGAACCCAAATGTCTCTAAACAAGCCTATGAGTGTCGTTCTTTTTGTGAATCCATTCATGCACGGCTCAAAAAAGATCTAGGCCATTTCATGCGACTCCTTTCACAAATACAAGTGCAAACAAAGTCGTTGAACTGTGCTAGACATGCTGACATGGCACATAGTCCTGGGAAGCAGAATGTCACCGTTTAGCATTTAGAAATGTTCCTCTATTTCAAAATTTATTTACAGTGTCAAAACCCGGATCCGAAAAATGCCCGGATTCGAAAAAAAATAACTTTTGAGCTGGAACCTCTGGGGTTTCCAGCGTAATTATTTTTGTGGAATAATTACAAGGCCAGTGAGTAATGTTATGCAAAGAAAATTAGCATGGGGCCAGTTGGGCACAAGCAAAAAATCAAAAAATTGCCAAAAATGGCTAAATTTCATTGTTGGCGGCCGAGAATTGTATATTATGAGGACGGTAGTAGCCTAATCACATCTATGACCTTTTACAGAATGAGTATTGTATCGTGGGGTACTGTTTGGACATTTCTGACAATGCTCAGGTGGGGTGGGCGATGGGGAGATCCTGCCGGCAGCATGCATGGCTCCTTTGGCGTGTTCATAGGTGGATTCAAGTTGCTCGGCCCATCGGGCACTCTGGGCATTTGTCCCATGAGGACGGCCCAGAGCGTTGCCTGTGGGAGGCATCTACGAGAGCGTGACTACAATAGAGTGAGCGAAATGATGTCTGTGATCTCACATCACCGAGATTTTCGGATCTGGGTCGAACCCCACAACCGGCCAAATAAGTGATGGCATTACACAACACAACAACGCAGCCAAAAAATCTGAAAATATTTGTGCATACATCTGAAGGTATGCAATTCATTATAGTGTATTTGCATTAACTAAATTCACTCCGGTGCTTCTATAATACTGGGTCAATCTTTTTTTTTTCGGATCCGGGTTTTGACACTGTATTTAACACCCTAAAAAAGATCCAGGCCATCACATGTAGCTCCGTTCATAAATACAAGGGCAGACAAAGTCATTACTGTGCCAGACCTGATTACATGGCACACTTTGTCGGTACTAACATGGACCCGAATCAGAGAGCAAGGCACCGTTGATTATAAGTGACTGTACTCTAGATTTATGTAGGTAGAATAATATATCAGCCAGTAATGAATGGGCGCAGAAGGAAAGTTCAATTCAAGTGCAGGGGTGCGGATCCGAACCCAGGACCTCGTCATCTCCGTTCACTGGGTAAAATTCAGGAGGTGAACGCTGCAACTCCTCCAGTGCCACATCTAGGAACTCGGACTGTAAGGCCATAGCCTAGTCAAAGTCAGACCTGGGCTCGCAGATGGAAGAGTCAACCGGTGGAATACCGGGAAACAAATTGAGAGCCAGCAATATGGAGGAGCTGGCAATAGGCGACGAATTATTGTGAGGAGAATTGGGCAATGAATCCACGTCAAAGGGCGCCGTCGAGGTACCTAAAATTGTTGCTTTAGACAACACACACAACATCAATACATTATTTTTTCACCTTCGCGTCGTGGAATAGAGGGAGCTGCCGTGGATTTCGAGTACAAGGCAGGAAATTCTCCCATGATTAATTGGCGCCGAAGACGCTGTATTTCTTGTTCCTTCTCCCGTGTGAGTCGTTCTGCAGCCTTTAGTTTAGCCTTGAGATGTTTTCTGCCATCTTATTTCGCAGCTTCGGCCTGTTTAGCATGCGCTCTTGATCGACGGGCAGCTTGTGAAGTGAATCGAGAACGAATAGAGTTATTCCCATTCGCCCAGACCCCAGATTCAATGGATGCCTTGATAATGCGTGCAGTGTCGCTGTCCAATTTACGTGAACTGGTACTAATTTTAGTGACGCTATTGGGTGGGTCAAATTGAGCTTACAGAACAATTGCTTCCATCAAAGTGCGGTTCGTTCCATTGACTTGATTATCCTGTGCATGAGATCCTTCTATCGGGTTTGAGTCCCAAGGTGTTAGGGCAAAGAAGTCTTTATCCGTGTTTCTCAAGTGACGGTTCAAAGAAGGAAGAAGCCACGGGTAACTAAGTTTGTGCGCCCACCATGCTTTAGTTAGAGAAGTCAGTAGTCGAATCAACAAAAAATACTACAGACCAGATACCTTTCAGCTTCGAACTTGTGGAGGTGTTACAAAATGTGCTGTACTCCGCAATCTCTTCATCAGTATCTAGGTAAGGAAACAACAGCAGATACTGAAAGATATAATCGTCAGCATATGCTTCCAAGCCAAAAACCCCGCTATTTAGGATATATTAGAACGTCCAGGAAATAGGTGTGACTTGGGAACAAAATACGCACCGATTAAAATGAACAATGCAGGTTTTCCAAATGAAAGTTAAGATGGTGTCGACATCCACGGTGGGTGTTCCATTGACTTCAAGTAAGTTCAAGCGACGCAAAATTATTACATCGCCCAGGGCTTGCGCCTGAGGACCCTCAGAGTCGCCGATGGCGCCCAGAAGGTTGGATTTTTTTGAGAAAACTTTGAAGTTGAGTTCTTTACCAGTTATCTTCGCAATTGCTTCAAAAGTCCCATTCCAAACGAGAACGAAGGATCCGCGAGTGGCACGGTTACTCCATACACGTCCAATGACCGTTCCTAAAATTCATTGAAGTCAAAATTACATTCAGGACTTTTTTGAGGAAAATAAATGTACGTTTATCGAGGCCGTTCAACCAGATGAGAAGTTTCCACTCATTGGTCTTGCCATGCACAACAACGAATGTGGTGTCAACCATGATCCAAGAGGCATCTAGTGTGAGTGCCACGAGCTCTGGGCGACGAACAGGACGTACATAGCGTGACTACGGAGATGCAATGTAGAGTGTACCGAGTAAACGAGACGCCGCGAGCTCAGTGGCGCGGCGACGCCAGAGTATGTATGTACAGTACGCAGGCAGACGGCGAACATGCGGTCTGAATTGAGATGAGCATAGATGCAGTTGCGAATATAGGGAGGGATGCCTACGTCGCTCATGATCAGTACGACAGGGTCAAGTCAAGAGCCGGGCAGCGGTCTGTAGGACGAGTATAGTCAACATCTAATCACATGTGTGTCGTCAGCAAGAGTGCTAATGGCATGAATATAATGTTCGCCAGGTATACGACCTTTATCTTAGCGGTGAGTCACACCATCGTTCTTTGACCAGTTTGAACACCCAATAAAGTATGATTTACCGTTGCTTGGGCCCTAAAATTAATGTGGGCATATGAAATTAAATGCAAAGAATTGAAGCGCACCTCGGAGAACTTGCGCATGATGGCGTGGCCACCGCATGCGATTTCATTGCCCGCCTCCTTCGCTTTGCAATGTTTTGAAACAACGCTTTGGTAAAATCTGAGAGACAACCATGTTTTAGAATGTGTTCCGTGAAGAGATTAAATCAAAAGACTGACTCTGTGGCAATAGCAATGAGGCTACGTGATTCAGCGGACTTGGCCGCCCGAATAGGAGCCGAGATAAGATCATCTGAGTTATCATCCCAGCGCTCGAACCCCGATGATAATCTGGGGTTGCAACAGAACATGTAAAACAGCCCCCACACGTCAGGTTTGAACCACGGCAAACTACGGATTCGTTATCGTCGAGAATTAATACATCCACCAGTTTGTTCTCGTCACGGGAGCCCGTTGGTCCTGACACGGAATCTTGACATTGTACGGTTATCAGTGAAGTAAATGAACAGATACTGCAGCAGGAAATGAGCGGACCTCTTTCTTGATGAATGCATTGACAGTTAATATCTTATTCATTGATTGCAAACACTCAGGTGAATCGCCGAGATCGACAATGTAGGCAATACGGTGATCAGCTTGGGGAACACACCAGCATTCTAGGGCATGATCAAGGTGTATAACCTCGTCAACATACATCCCATTATTCCTGCCCTTCCCTATTGTGACGCGAATGCCTGTCTTGACGGATATCGCCCGAGCTTTCCCCTTCCCCTCGTGAGTTGACTTCCATGGCCATTGGACAGCTGGCTTGCGCTTGCGCTTAACGGAAGTTTCGGCAGCATCGGATTCGCATTCGAACTCAGCACTATCAGAACCTTAAAATACATTTCAGGTATGAGATGAATGTGAAGTGGCTGCAGACATACCATCTGAACCAGAATCATCATCACCAGATGCACATCCACCACGAAAGCGAAGGGCAGGGGCAAATACCGGACGGTTGCATGGATGTAGGGGCGAGAGATCCGCCAATTCAGTAAAAGCTTCCTCAGTGCAGTTGCGTTCAGATTCTTGTACTTTCAGTATTAAGGACATCGGGGAGGCGAATGTCCATACCAGTGTCAAATGAAGCATATTCTTCCTCTGTCCAGTCCCCAAAAAGATTGCAGAATCACGCCGAACTTAGAGTGATGGCCGACGAAAATAATATCCTGGGTAATATCAAAGGCGCAAAAATGGCCTGGAAACAATTGAAAGAAGGTTGCGTTGAGCACAGCTATGAATAGGTGGAGGAAAATGGCCAGGGAGGCGGCGCAAGCGGTCGATTCGCATGTGAGATATATGAGAGCGCGTAAAATTCTGCCTTCAAAGACTGAAAATTTGAGAGGTCTCGGTCGCCACAGATGAAGAGAAATTGCCTAAAATAAATGTCATATTCAGCAACATGAGAACTCTAAATGCGAGCCTTACCCAGCACCGCAGTCCAGATGGCCAGAAAGCCAGAGAAATAAATCGCCAGATAGGTGGAGTCCCGTAACCTCATTTCGGGCAGCAAATAGATGAGAGAACAGCCGAGAGAGACATTGATTAGAAGACATATAAATAGTCCAACAATAAAGTTGAAGCGCTTCAAAAACCGTGCATATGATGATTCACGAAGCCTAGGTTTTTGGTACCCTGGAGGAGTGTATGAATAGTGGTCTGCTTGGTACCCACTGACCAGTCATGGCACCGAGTTGCAGTTTCAGTTTCAGGCGGATGGTAAGAAGGTTTGGTAAGAAAGTTTCAAAGACAAAGAGTGTGGGGAAAGTATTGAGGAAAAGGCGACTCAAAATAGTGCTGTCCATAATTACGATATCCAAAATTATGATTTGAATACATACGATTAAATATGGATATGATACGGCAAAATGAGGTCTCACAGAATATGGATACGGAGGAATATGATATGATATAATATGCATATATTATGATATCGGAAACGCGTATTCATCGTATTCTTGGCGTATCATGGTCTTTTTTGTTGTACTGTAGTGGAGACCCCTTAGTCGGCCACTTGAATCCCAGCAGTCAGGTACCTAATAATTGACAGAGATTGTATTCCGGGGGTGGAATATGACCTCTGGGCCATGTTCATACCAAATTGTGGGCGGAGTTGAGGTACGGATCAAGAGTTATGGTGTGTTTGATTCTGATCCAATATGTGAGACATCATTTTCTTGACATCACTGTTGCCGTGTACGCCATTTCTCTGCCAATTCTTCCCCAATCTGCGACTTCTGGGGCTCAATATGCTTCCTGAATCCAAGGCACTCAGCTCAGATAGGATAAACAACTAGGCCACCCTCACGCCTGGGCTATACAGCGGAGAAGACTGATCTCTCGCATCTTCAGCGGGACAAGATGGCCGGAGATGGCCACCTTATACCAGGCGCCGACAGGCTCCTGCTACAGGTCTTGAAATTGGTGAGGTTCTTCAGGACGGCTGTTAATCGCATTCCCATATACTATCGGCGACCCACATCTTTTCTTAGACCCCACCCATTGTCCATTCACCACGAACACAGAAGTTCTGTTGGACAAATGTCGGAAATTTATGGAGGAGCCAAAGGCGCCCATCTCGGGGGTTAAGTATCAGGGTATGTGCAGATCCTTTTTGGGAACCTGCAGTTTGCGTCTCATGGGCCTTCCTAGCTTTGTTCGCCTATACACCAGTCATTTTAATTTTGTACAGAACGACTCTAAATTTAGCGTTGCTACCGACCTCGGCACCACAAAAATATAATATTGGCAAATAATTAAAATATATTCAGATTATATTTGATACGGTAGATTATGATACGATGAAAATAGATACAGATACGATACGACCCCAGAGTGAGTGATATGATACGGATATAATATGATACGCCAAAAATCGTAATCATATCATATCTGGACAGCACTAACTCAAAATCATCCCATTTTATAGATTTTTCAGCTCAGGGTCGGGCACTTTCCGTGCTCAATAATGATCGGACTACTTACACGTACCTACCCAACACGTACCTCCTGAAAAAAGGCGACTCAAAAATCGTCCCATTTTGTGGAGTTTTCAGCTCAGGGTCGGGCACAAAAACTTTGGCTTCTTACCACCATCATCCATTTCGAAAATGGCTGATTCGGGTGCCTCCCCACCTCTGCGCACTCAAAGAAGTAGCTGCAAGTGTTGGACTGCATTCCGCCAGCCATTCCCTCGTCCTGGATCGATCGTCGTAGAAGTAGACCGAAAATAAAATAAAAACCGACATCCATTTTGCTCCGAGAGCATCCAGCTCATTTTTTGCCCTCTCATTTTGGTTCTACCGCACGTTTGTGCTGAATGGACGGGAGTTTCCTCTATCCCAGCTTCGCACTGTCAAGCTCAGGCCTCTCGCTGCCGTGCGGCTGCGTCCTTCGCCACCGTTGCTTGTGCACTGCCACCGGCTATCCGGCTACTTTGATGCGGACTTTTTTTGTTGCGTACTTTTGATGCCGTCTGAGCTTCGCGCATGAAGCCGGAGAAATACCAAAATGAAGTTTCACCATGGGTATATAAACTCCAAACAGCCCTAGGCTGTCATTAGGATATTTTAGCACGCACTGCGTTCAGGCTCCAGGTAGCCGAAGCGATTTCTAGACGCTGGTAGGCCTGCAAAAAATCGCCGTCTAGCTCCGGCGAGGCCCGGCTAGTTACCCGTCTAGTCACCTCGTCACGCCGCGCGGCGTCTCGAAATATCTCGGCTAGCCTTGTGGCTAGCTGGGCTCCGAACGCAGTGACGCACACCCCGCTATTGTGGATGCGGCGCAATTGATGCCACGAGGCCAAAGCTAATGGAACTGAAGCGGTGAAGTACTACCTGGCCCGTGTGAACTGCCAGTTATCTCACAGTTGTGAATTTCATCGGACAGAGAGGACTCAGCGCACGCACTTCTGGCAAATATTTAAAGTTCATCTTCGGCTTTATCCTTTTAATGCTCCACTCCGTTGCCATTCCATGATGTGTTCCTCGCTTGCTTCAGAATTTCTCTGATGGCCCAAGCGGATGACCTTCTTATTATCTCGCTTTCACCCCGTGGGATGCACGCTAAGCTGTCAACTCTGGAAAAATGGTGTGCCTCAAATTTTATCCTGATCAATTTGATCAAGACAATTATTTTGATCTTTGGGCCGTGCCGTTTACCACTCCCAGAGTTCCGTCTTGGAACTGTGCTCCTAAAAGTCAAAGTTAAAGAGAAATATGTTGGCATGAATATGAACACGGAAACCCGTCACATGTTTGCATATCATTATACTCTAAAGGCAAAAACGGCGCGATATTGCGGGCATAGAATCATGGGTTTAGAAGACATGACAGGAAGGCTTACGCCGAAAGAACTTAAGAATCTATACATGGCCAGAATTGATTGCCATCTGATCCACGGATGCGAAGTCTCCCCGCCCGCAACTGGGGCTGAATGGGCTCGTCGTCGTCGTCGCGGAAGCATCGCCAGCACCCTTGCCAGCGCATCGTCAATTCGGATCCACCGGGCCTCAAGCCGACTTGATCCGACACACCAAATCAAGTCCGATCGTGATCGAGGATCCGATCTGCGCGCCAACGCGCTGGAGAATGAACCTAGAAACACCAAAATATCGCTCCAAATTGGTGCGGAGTATGGCGAATGCCCGCTCCTTCCTACTGCCTGGCGCGCGATCCCACATTGGAACGACGGGCGTACCCGTCACGAGGATGCACAGCCCTAGCGCCGGCTCTCAAAACGCGATTCATTTACTGCTCCGTGTACCAATACAAGTGTGCAACCACCTTCGTACCCATCCTGCAATTACATTCCGTACCTCAAACAAGTCCGCGCACTGCGCAGCCATCCGGGCGGGGCCGGACGTATGTACCAATCCTGCAACGAGATTCCGTACCTCAAAGTGACTTTCATATGCGCCGCACCAAGTCTGTGCCGTGACACGCAGCCACGGACTCCGCGCCTTCTTCTCTATCACCCATTTGCGAACACATCGTCAATTCGATCAGGCAGGCGTCAAGCCAACTTCTTCTAGGATATCAAGTCAAGCCTGAACGTGCGCGAACCGCAATATCGTGCGTCAAATTCTGCAGTGAATTCCATACCTCCGAGGTATTACTCAATGCCCGCCGCATCCAATATGCGACCCCGGATAGAACTATGAGCTATGACAAATGTCATACCGAATCTATTTCGAGCGGGGCATATGTCGCACCCCGTCCTAAACGGATAATTAAGCTATTTCACACCAAAAATAGTGATCTGGACAAATACTGGCACCCAGTTTTTTTACTGGTGTGATCCATCCTCATGTCGTCCAATGTTGAGTCCCATTATACTCCTTCCTCAGGCCACGAGACTGGTTTAATCGTCGGCTGTGGACCTTCTTCGGAAGTTGAACACGCTGGCTTGTGGTCTCGCATGCACTGCAAAGGGACGACATACAACAGCTTTCTGTTGACTGGTGGATACCGGGGAATTTGCATGGGAGGAGGGACCCTCCTCCCATACACTTGCACCTTCAGCTTGTGGTCAGGTCCCACGAGGTTACAACCGGAGGTCCCGCTGAATGGCCAGCCAGTCACAGTTTGGCCAGTGTCTTGTATTGATCTCCCCCTTGGAATGGTGTTGTGCTCGGTCTGCATCTTGTAGATTTCTAGACGGATAACCACCCTGATAGTTCTACATGTTTGTATTCTGTAAACTCGTTGTTCATGTTGTGGACCACACGAGTATAATATACCCCCCCCCCATACCTCCTGAAAAAATGAAACAACCGGCAATTTTTGCCTGATGTGGTGTGGAGTTTGGAGCTTGTTTCGGCCAATATGACTCCCTAGCTTTGGGAAAAAGGTGTGCCATATTGGTGCCATAAGTAATTTAGGAGGAGGCCGGCTGTGAGATAATTGGGCACAAAATGCAAAGGAGTAGGCGGATGGGGCGGGATGCCCGTAATTGAGCGGAGACGAGGTGTAGCACTGCTTTCGGAGGTAACTTGTGTGACTGACTTGGCGTGATTGCAATGGATGCCGGCCTGATGCAGCCGCTCCTGGCCGAGTTTCGTTTTCGCTTTTCGTTAGTACCATTGCCAGGTGCAGAGATATAGATGTCGATGCGTCTTTGCCAGCAACACTGCCACCGGCCAAACACGGTCCATCCCCAAACATCACGCTGCCCATAGACTTAGTGTTGGCTGCCCCCCAGCCAACAAAAAGTTTTGAGGAGCGCTCCGTAAAAATGCGGACAACTACAAACATATTAAATAAAAAACAATGCCCTCTTCAGTTTTTCTCTGATGGCGCATCGGCCGCCGCAGGCGGCAATTTCCATTTTGGACCATTTCGCGTCTCACAAGGTCAGCAAGGTTCGGATACCTAGCCCCAAAAATAAACGGATGGTCGCCCCCATCCAAAGAATAAAATACACAGGCCTTCCAATATGGGCAGTCTTACATGCACTTTCTATGCTGGAGACATCCCTTGGTGCGCCAAACAAGCTGCAAAAGGCTCTGAACTCCTTTACCACCAAATTCGCACGTCGCAATCCTTACGACAGTGTTGCGCGTTCTGCGCTTCACTTTCACTTCTCTCCCACACCAAGTCTGCCAGTGGCTCCTAGTCCACTCGATCATCCGCATTGCCGCAATGACTGAAGCGCAGAACCCGCGCCCGACTACTGACGACATCCTTGCAGAGTGTCCCCGTGAGATCTGACCAGATCGTTCTCAGGTCGGGTTTTGATTTATTTCCAATAGATTCAGAATATTGGTCGTCGGAAGGGTTCGAGCTTTTCGATCCTCTTATTCAACAACCTGATAGCCAATTCGCAGTTTGGAGTGGGAAAGTCGTCACTCATCAACCATGCGTAGGCGGCGTGCATTTGTTCACTGAATAAATTCCATCCAATGACTAATAATTCAATCCAGACTGTGGCCCACCGACAACGGGGAACATGCGACATTCAATATCCAATAATTTCCGAGTACAATGATCACTTTGTCCTTCACAATTCCATGGGTTTCGAGCTGGACAATACGAAAGAATTTGAGACTGCAAAGGAATTCTTCGAGTCGTGGGGCAAAAAACTGGCTCTCAAGGAGCGCGTTCATGCCATCTGGTGCGCTACATATTTGCTGTGGGTAGACGTGGTGTCAGATATTTTAACGAAACAGGCTATGCATCAAGGTCCCGCACGCCGGCCCCCGAGTCTTGGAAGAGAGAGACAAACAATTTCTCAAGCTCGCCGCTGCAGCCAAGGGTAATAAATACCGCTTCTGTAATAACCGTGCTGCAGCTTACGCCTCGAATACCGTAGTACCGGTTGTTGCAGTATTCACGCAGTTCGCCATTCTGTACAGTCGAATGGAGAGGGCACTGACGGACGAAGAAATGAAACTGCCCGCAGACCAAATTCAGTGGCTATGCTCACAAAGAGCTGAGTACAGGTTCAAGACAATATGTTTACCTCAACTTCAAAATATGGACGACATGCGCGAGCTTCCGGTGCGACTGCATTCTCATTCGGCATACGCCATTGAACAGTTGCGCATTTAAATAGGATCGGGAACGAACGGCAGCCCAGACCACCGCGCTTTGGCCGAGCTTATCAGAACTACTCTACATCTCCTGGGAGAGACGAGTAGTTTTGCTGGTAAGATTCTCATGAATGTCAAGAATGCACACAATCGAGAAACCGTATGCATTAACTCTGCAATCGCTCAGCATGGAAGTGCTCAGGCAAATATTGAAGGTTCAATCAACTAGGTTCAATCTCTGAAACATAGTTGTGTGCTCATCTGGGATTGAATGATTGGGATGAAAAGTAATTTTGTTGCTGTCGTCTGCGACTTGTTTCTGACGTATTTGGCTGTAGAATACTGGCGGGGCATTGCGTCGAGTACGGGATTCTCAGGCTTCAAACTTGAGAAATGTCTTATCACCCTTCATATCGATATTGTCATTGCCTGGAACTTCAGCGATCCAAACAAGGTGCGCTTTCGTTCGTTACAGATTTAACGAATAATTCTCCCTGATCCCTCTCCTAAGCTTTTACACAACACTGCATTCGTCGAGAAGATGCGAACCATCACGCAAGTAGTTGTGCCACGAGAAGACGAGGCCAATGACTGGTTGTGCGTTACGCTGATTGAGGTCTTTCTGCCGCTCATCCACCGCTAGCGGAACTGTTAAAGGTGTCATGAGCGCTGCAGGGGCTGCTGGCACTACCCATCCGATCGCGCTCCCCATCGTTGCAGGTATCGGACTTTCGGGCATATTTATCAATTGGCTTGCCACAGTTTACAAGAGAACGTAAGTCCCCATCACCACGCGACGGCTCACATTTATATGGGCGAGTAGCCCTGAAACTCTGCGGCTCTTCATGGGCTACATAGTCGACTTGACGCTCGTGCTGGACCAACTCTTCGTGATCGTTCTTGCTCTCGGTCCTCCCATCCTTCTAACCCAGACGGAAATCAACACCGCCCTGGATAAATACACTTCCGGTGTGGCGAATACCGTTCACAAGGAGATTCGGGAATATTGCAATGATTCCACTTTTACGAAAATGTGTTGCTCGAACAAAGCAGAAGAGAAGATCACAGAACTCATTGACAACCACCATGTCAAATGGGAGGGGACTGAAACCGTTGTATTTTTGAGGTGATATGATCTTTGTACCACGAACAATTTGGCGTCAAAACAAAAAGTCCAGCAGCTTCCACCATCTGTCCTACCAAGATAAATATCGTTCGGTCAAGCCCTTCCGTCTTCCTGGAGGGAAAAGCATCCGTGCATTCCGGAAATATTCCTGTCTGCTTTGCAACAAAAAACTAATCCGTCGCGGCGTTTTTCAGGCATGGTTGTTTGATACCAACCAATAATACCGTCCGGACATGAACCGGTGAAATATTTACGGCTTCTGAATCACCTCCCCGCGAGTGCGCCTTTTGCGGCAGCGATTTGTCTTCACGAAATTATCTTTGGTGCTGGTTCCATCTCGGCTGGAAGAACGCCGTCTTGTGCTCCCGATGCACGCCAAGTATGTTCTGACGACAAGTGTGATGAAGCTGTCGTCATAACGCTCTCCCGACAGAAGCATCGGACGCGGTCTCATCATATGGCGTTCTGGGGTGAGAAGTAAGGGAAGAGTACAGACCTTTGCTACAGGATCTGTTCACTGCGCAACACTATTTTCGTACGTTTTCGCTGGCTAAAAATTCAAAGCACATTTTCGTTCGGTGGTAGGTAGGTAGGTAGCATTACACGGCACGGTCCCGCTGAGGAACGCCGGTTCCCAGGGATTATCTAAGTATACATGCGCCAAAGTACACTATTGCCCCTGGACTCCTCCATAGCACCAGAGACGAGCTCACGGACACGCTATGCCGCCGCAGTAGATCTAAGGAACTATAACGAAGCAAAGAAAAATCAATCAGCAGAGAATATGTGAGACCAATTATTTGTATCAGGAGCTGTCGCGCACAACACAGGAATTGAATTGAATTTTTGGAGGTCCGAGAATATCATGCCCCATTAGCTACGAGTGCAATAGTGGGTTGCACGGGCTGGTTCGCATGGTCTGTGTAGCGCAAACTTCCACGGGCACTTGGTGAGTTGGGAGCATTGCTGAGGTTAAAATTTAAACCTCGTGATGCCTGCCAAATGTTCACCATAATTAGCCTGTGTCAGATTCAGACGCTGGAAATTCGGCCTTCCAATATTCAAATATTCTGTGAGGCAAGTACAACGTCTCTGATGACTCGACCGTGTCTTAAAGCCATTTCTTTGGTCCACCAATTGTGCAGAGTTCTGAGCATCTTCGAGTGCATTTAGAACTATTAGGTTGGGGCAAGTGAATGGCCGTCTTGCAGCCGCAGTGAGTACTTCCGAGGCTCTGCACCTTCTCGGTGCCTTTGGCAGAGAGTTCCGGTGAGCTATTTAAAGCTGCACGGACGTGCCGATTATTAAGTCCAAGGAAAGTAACGAACTGCGAGGTGCCACAGCGGGCAAGAGCCATGGCCGCGGCTTCATGGCATTTGATTGGCGTGGGATCGACACTTGCCATGGCGTTGGCCAGGCATTGCACGGATTCTTTGTTTCATTTGGTAGTGTGGGACTTGAAATCAAATTCAACAACAACCAAGTTCTTCACCCACTCCTGCACATCCCATACCTTGTATTTGAATAGAACCACGCAAGCATGAAGTAGACAACAAAAATGAATGCTTCTGTCTTGGTCTCAGTCTCCTCTAGCCCCCGAGGTGTGGTTAACTTCAAGTTGTTCTTTGTGTGGATTAAACCCTGGGCTGGGCAATAATTTCTCATGTCTCAACGAAGCTGAGGTAGAAAAGAGAACATAGAAGGACCTTTCTGAAATAATGTTTCAGTGAATAAGATTTATCTCCTCCGTGCAATTAGGCAAGAGAAACCAGAATTGCTGGGAGTGACGAGGTTGAATTTGATCGCTGATATCCAGCCGCAGACGGTATGTTGAGTTCACACGCTGACAAAGGAACAAAGAATTTGGTGCAACGCCTCGCCAACGCCATGGCAAGTGTCGGTCCCACGCCGATCAAATGCCATGAAGCCGCGGCCATGGCACTTGCCCGCTGTGTGCCGCATGATCAAAATGAAGACATTGAGCTCAAATTGGTGTTATCGCAGTCTCTGTGAATGAAGGCGCGGATGCTGCAGCCTCAGCTGCGTATTGATGTGTTGATATTGATATTGATCGGTTCGTTACGTTCCGTCTCTGACCGTTTTTGGAAGCTGCCTAGTTGCACGTGTGCATGCTGACTAAGTGACAACGGCGTTGCAATGCGGCCGGCGTGGTGGTGGGCAACAAGAGCCATGGCGAGGGAGACACACGGACATGGAGAGGACGGAACATGAAATTTGAGCCTCCAGAACTTCTGAGATATTTTTGGGAAAAAAGGAATGAAAAAGGGCAGAGGTGGAGGATGGATTCAGAGGGGCACGGTGAAAGTGCCGATGTTGCCGCACGCTGCCACAGCACTGCCGCAGGTTGCCGCAGCCTCTGCGGCAAGTATGTCACACTGCCGCAGATACACGCAGGCTGCCGCAGGACACTACAGACGAATGTATTGAGTTCACCTAAGGCTCTAATCTATCACAATCAACGTCACCAACAATATTTACGACTCGACACTGATGTTGGCAATGTTAGGAATTTCAATGCCGCAAATATATTTGCTGGAACCTCGGAAAAGCGGCCGACACCCTTTTCAAATCGCGAAGTCCTGTACTGTATGCTGAGCAACGGATCCAACGATCATTCTTGAAGTTCACTCCTCATTAGTATCCTAACACGGCCTGTGGACTGAAAATTTAACAATTTGACCATAACTCAGAGAAAATTTGATTCTGAGGGCAATTTCATTCGGCGAACATCAATTATTAACCTGAATCCATCATTCTAAACGGTTATCTCAAAACTTATTTTTTAAGTCAAAGCAGTGTTGAGGCAAGACTGCCGCAGGGTGGCTGTGTTATTGCCGCAGCCACTTTTTTGAACTACCACCGTGGCGACTCTCAGGGTTGAATTCTAGGCCAATTTCGCACTCAGAGAAATGGCGACATATCTCAGGGAGATATTGCCGGAATTTGGAAATAAGATCCATGAAATTCGGTTACCGCCAAAAAAGACTGCCGCAGAGTGGCTGTGTCAGTGCCGCAGCCTCATTTCGAGCGATTGCCGCAGTGAGTCCCACAATTGAATTTGACACCGTGTTGTAGGCCAGAAGGTCAAATACCTTCGCTTGGATTCCGTAAACAAATCCGGACATATATGAATGAATTTAATCGGTCTAGGGACCGTGAAAAAAAATCCGCCTTAGATTGCCGCAACAATGTACAATGCCGCAGGCTGCTTATATTGATCGAGAACTAGTTTGGGCCATGGAATAAGTGGGGATCAAGGCTTGGTCTATTCTTTTTTCGTAGTCATTCAATCATTGGGTAAAATTTTTTGAAATGGCCACACGAGAGTTTGTAGACAGCATCGCTCTGAACAACACACTGTTACCGGGGTTCCGATTCAAATCACAAGTATTTACGATACTCAGTGTCTTTAATGATTTTTGGCGTTTTCAGCCATGCAGCGACGCTGGGGAGCCATTGGCTGACATAGTGCGCTAGCGAGTGACGACGAGGTTGAACACGGTTAAAGTTGAACAGTGAGTAAAAAGAAATTGAACTTGGGACATTGACTGCCTGGCAGTGATGAATCAAATTAGGAAGGGGCTTTATTGCGTGAACGTGGTTCTGTCAGTACTGCGATGTGCATGTGGACTGGCGCTGCGTAGTGCCGCAGGATACAGGGTACTGCCGCAGACCTGCCGCAGACATGTCACACTGCCGTAGTGTCACGCGCCTGGTTGCCGCAGACTGACGCAGAATGGCTGCGGCAAAATCGCAGACTGCCGCAGCCATGCGCGAGTTTGCCGCAGCCATTTATGAGTTTGCCGCATGTATTGCCGCAGAGTGCCGCAGCTTCTCACTTTGCATTTGTTTGGTTGCCGCAGGTTGCCGCAGCCAAGTCATCTATTAAGGCCCCAAGGCACTGAGCATTGCGGGGGCCATGTACAAGAGTATGTAACGACCAATGCTGTCAAGAATTTGAAGCTCTAATATCTTTGTGGCCTTCAATATACTCAGTTTTATTTTTTATTTCTGCGGCAATGTAACATAATTGCCGCAGGTTGCCGCAGCCACTGGCTGCGGCACATGCTGCGGCACTTTATCTTTGCCCGATTCAGAGGTATGCATCTGGATGACGCGGACAATCACAATGCAAGCATTCCTTCCTGGTAAGTAAACTGTCGCGAGCAGGTCGTGAGTCTCAAGGTGACCAGGTCCGACCATAAGGAGGATGGAATGGCCTCCGAAGAGGTGTAGTATTTTTATACCCAGTCGATGATCATCGGCGTCCGCGCAATTTCTCTCACTGTTGGTATAGGACAGTAGTGGTGTCTTTGAGACCCTTATTGTGTTCGCTATATCCAGCCAGGCGGAGAGTTTGAGCGTCGGTACGGAGTGTCTCGAGCTTTTGGGATTTTGATGGTGGTGGTCTTAATGACGAAAATGTGGAATCTGATGCAAGAAAGGATCCATGCTCTGCGCCGGGACCAAGCGTGGTTTTGATCCCTATTGTAGGCTGTTCTGATTTACACCATCTGCTCTTTTCCTTCACTTTTGTTGAAGCGTCTCGCACACAACACTGACGCGCTGTCGGATGCATGGAGTAGGCATTAATACAGTCCTTCGAGAGGTTACAACAAATTTAACGCTGGAATCGATGGAGCCACACCCGTCGCGGCCTTTCGGCCTTCCACAAACACTTGATACATTGGCCGATAGATAGGCTCCCTTGCAATTTTCGTGAGCAACATAATGGCTGGGACGGTTTCCGGGTCCGTAGCAGCGTCGCGGATGACCTGGATGTCGGCCGGTCGCATCTGAGCGCGTAAGAGCATCTTGTTTTTCTTGTCAGCTCTGATATACGCATTGAGGATCCTATGAGAGTGAATGACAATGAGAGACAATGAAGAAGCATTGAAGAACAAGTACTGGATGGAAGTGTGGATGGTACACGGATCTTTTGTCGTCTTCCCAGTAGGGTCCGCGTCGGTGGGCTTGGCAAAACCGTCCGTTATCCACTCCGCCACCAGTTCCTTCAGCCCAGCAGAAATTTGCATCGGAATGGTCATCGACATCTGGCCGTCTGCGTGGAAGATGTCCATCAAGACTACCTCGTTGGCGTGGAATCCAGCAGCATCCGCCCTGGCGCGCTCGCGCTGCCAGACCACGTGGTGGCTATCCGTGATTCGCTTGGGATTTGTGATGGGTGTGAAGGCGTTCACCTGAAGCATGCCATCGTAATTCTTGCCTTTTCCTGCCTTTTTTGATCCAGATCCGAGCGTGCCCTCTCCGAGTCCGAGGAAAATCTCCGCGCAATTGAAGATATCGGACGGCTCCACGGCAACGTCCAGTCGTGCGACAAGGGGCTCGCTGCAGCGTGCACGATTGATGAGGTCGAAAGCGAGGATAAAGCATCCCCCCAGTGGCATGAGGAGATCTGGATTCGCCATCAGGGTCTTGATGAGTTTGGGGATGCCGGCTGCTCCACAGATCGGCTTGTGTTCTGGCCTGTGCCCATATACATTCAGGTATTAGTTGGATGGAGGATGTATTACAGCCGTACCAGTCCGACTTCTGGCACTGAACGGACAAGGAGATGAATGAGCTGGGGGTAATTTGCGGCATGTTTTCATACCTCTTTCGAACAGTACGACGCAACCTCACACTGGAGAAAAGATGCATTCAGTTTCGATTCCCCGAATGACAGACCACTGGCTAACCTTGCTGCAATACCGCAGAGGCTGAGCGAGGTCCCCTTCCCTTTGACCACACCCACAGCAGAATGTTGAGAGAGTCTTCCGACGACTGCGAATTGTCTTCGATGACCACGGGAAGGCCATAGAGACAGCCTCGTCGTCGAGTGGCGACATCAGTGGAAAGAGCAAGAAGAGAAGTTGACGCACGACCAAACAGCATCGGATCCCGGGCCGAACGGACCGTAAAATAACGCGTAAATAAGTTGACCCTGGGTTGAGCCTCAAACTTCACCCAAAATGACATTCAATTGCATTCCGATGTCACCCGCAAGTCAATTGTGAGTCTGCAACCAAAAAGAGTGATGTTCAAGTGATGTCCCAGTGAAGCGGGGGAAGCGTTGGGAACTTGAAGCAAAAGTTCCATGGCACTATCTGATCGTCTCCGTGGAAGCGCATTCAGAAGGAATAAATCGGGTGCGCATTTGGAGAATTCATATTCAGAAATGAGCTGTCTATCAAATTTCAATCATTGGCTTTTTTTCAACAGTTGCATTACCCATTACCAACTGAAGAAGAGCGGAGTCGTCCGGCGATAATCCCATGAAGATACAAAACGAGCTGAGGGTAATGAACAATGACGATGAAGGGCTATGAGACCTCGACCAATACCAATCAAAGCGCGACTCTGAAGCAGGCTCATTTTTCATGATCTATCGCGCTCACCGTTCAGTTGTCTAATTTTCTGGGTCCTGGTGTTCAATTTTATCTGCCGTAGGAGTTTGTGCTCAAAGTACGTGAGGCAAGTGAAATCTGGGATAAAATCGCAGCGAGTTGAGTCAAGAACGATGTACCGTGTTGAGTCAAGAAATGATGTATCGTATACGTACGGTCCGACTCTACAAGGGTAAAAGAAATTAGATGGCAGTGGGGAAAGTGAGTTCCGTGTCGGTGGTGGGCTTGTGCTTTAGGCTGGAGCTGGTCTCAGCTTCCGCCTCCTCCTCTGTAGCCTTGGGAGCAGAAGTGGCAGCCTCGTGGAAATCTTTGTGGTATTCTCCAGCACTGCGTTTTTGGGGTGGGCGGGCGGATTCCATGTGTCGACAATTGACGCAGATTGTGACACCTTCGAGAACCTCTGTCCCTGTACAGCGAGTTCAGGGACATTGGTTACCATGCTGGTCTCTGGCTTTACACTAGGTAGGGTCGGAAGCCTCAGACATAGTGGTGGTAGGATGAAACAGCGGAACCAATTTTGTTTCACCATCAGTCTTGGATACCGGTATATTGATGCGACACAAGAGTAGTACATCAGTAACCCTCAAAACAGACTCTAACTAGTAAGGATAGCAGCCTGCGGAAACTCGACGTGCGCGCCAGTGAGCTGCCGTGTGTGGTCGCCAATCCAGAGGAAGTGCGCAGAGGTGTTGTGGCATAGGGAAAGGCGAGGCAGCCTCGACACATTTTGGGCGTGAGAGCACAGGCGTGTTGTGCGTCTGCCGGAGGACATCCTAGATGTGGGCTACAAATTTGAGTTAGACTATATTAGTCCAAAACTGAGTGAGAAACTCACGTTTGAGGAGCATCACCCGCATCAATAGAGTTGGGGCGGTGCCGACGCGTCTTGGGCCTGGGCGCATTGTTCTCCGCATAGTAGACATCCTAAACGTGAGCTACGTATTTTAATTTAAGGGTTTCGGTATAAAATTGGATGAAAAACTTACATTTTAAGAAATTGGCGCGGGCAGCACTGCCATCAAGAAAGTCGGGGGAATGTCAGCGCGTTTCGCCCACGACCGCCCAGGCGTTTTTTTCACCGCATAGTAGACATCCTAGACATGAGCTACGTATTCTACTTGAATGGTTTCAGTATAAAATCGGATGAGAAACGTACATTTTAAGAAATTGAGGTGGGCAGCACTGTAATCAAGAAGTCGGGGGAACGTCGGCGCGTTTCGCCCGCGACCGCCCGGGCGTGTTGTTCGCTACATAGTATACATCCTAGGTGTGAGCTATGTATTTAAATTGAAGGTTTCGGTATAAATCAGATGAGAAAGTCACATTATAAGAAATTGCGGTGGCAGCGCTGCCATCAGGAAAGGCGGGAGGGAGAGTGTCGACGCAAAGTGGTAACAACCAATGAAGAAACACCGTAGGGAGATGGGGGAGGTGCCGGCAGGGAGATGCACACTTGAATTTGAATTATATCCCAAGATTCGACTGAGATAGACTCACTCAAAGATTGCGAGTATATTGATGGGACTGTATTGGGCGCCGACCGCACTTAACCATCGAGTGCACGTTGAATAAGCGCCTTGCCAATATCATGGGAGATGAAACATGGGTGCTTAAATGCCCCATCTCGATTGGCAGAAATAACGAGCATGAATCGTCAATGTTCTCGTCGTTCTGACTCCGCACACTGCGGGCCCACGCCTCTTCCGGTACCATGCGGTGCAACCATGGAGCGACGCCGATGAAGCAGCCGCGGGCTTGAGCAGAGCCATGCCAGGGAGCAGTGGTGGCGGCGCAGAGTCGCGGCGATCCTCGTGAACAGCAGCGCACAGTCCAGGGCTACTGTACCAAAGGTTCAGGTGACAGGTGACGGATGGTTGTGAACTGAACGAATTTGAGGTCGGTGGCGGTGATTTTGCAGAGTTCTGGCCCAAATAGGCCAGAAATCTGTCAAAAATCCGACCCGGATGTCCCAGTTTCTACCACCACGGGAATAGTGTTGCCTGCGTATCATGATCATCATCATTGGCTACAGCTATGGGATACATATAAGGCTGTCAAGTATGAGTCTGGGCACCTCTTCCCTCCCTCCGAGTGAGTTGCAGACGACGCACTGAGCTCGCCTGTAATCCTTATCTTAGTCTCCTCCCTCGACCAGAATGCTCGCGCTTGTGTTCGTGGGCGTTGAGTCGCCCAGCTCCACATCCGCTCCATCGGATTCCGAGATTTTTGCTACAGGGGGCCTGTTGAATATATATACTGAGTCAGCTGTCGAAACCTGCGCGGAATTGTGGGCGTCACCTTGATATTCCGCCATCAATCAGTGCACGCACATGGGGTGCGACGTCCAGCTCGACACGAGATTTTTGGTGCAGAGGGGCCTATTGAATATATAAACCCACTCATCTGTCCAAAAGTGCGCGGAATTGAGGGCGTCACCGTGATATATGACGGTTCCTTTGTACAAAAATTATTTTCCGCTCGCGCGCCAGGTTCAGCGCGCGCGTGACCCCAAATTTGCGCGCGCGTGGTAGAATATATTAATAATGCATAATATGGACATGAGCCCTCAGCTACAGCAGCTACATCTCAATTGACCATTGAATCGTGGCCAGGACCAGGTCAGAAAGTGGGGGAGGGAGATGAACAGGGAAGAAAATACATTTGGTGGCTGAGATGGCATAGCATAGCATACACTGCAGTTTCCCTGATGTGCTGAATGTCATGCGGCGAGTGGGAGGATCCGAGTGGTGTAAGTGTTGGCAGGTAAGTTGATCAGCAACGTCGGCGACTTCGAGGTGTTACAATACAACTCATCTGGTATATCCCAGTGGGAATGTTCATGTCAAAGGCCTAACACCGTACCTTGTAACGGAAAACAAGTACAATTAGCCTGAGTGAGATAGTAAGTAATGGTATGAGAGACCAGTCAATATCAGTTTCGGAATAACGAATCAGGATTGAGTATTTTAAGAAAGGAATGAATTGTGTATGAGAGGTATTAAATGTCCGTCTTCATAGTGGTGTAAAGGGAGTAGAGAGAGATCAGTTAAAAAAACAAATGTGTGAGTATGAGGGAGGCGTCTATTTCAGACAACGAAGTCCGTCTGGGAGGACAACCCGTTTGATGACTCGGACAAAGAAGTGGAGAAGGCGACAGAGGAACTGACGGTGTACTTGATGGGGCATAACAAAGACAACAGGATATGTACATGGGGCGCTCCACCGTCTTTACTCCCATGAGGGCGAGGCCTGGTAAGAATGACTCCGACTTTCCCGTTCGATGTTTGAGCAGGGCTCAAGGGAGACCACAACAGTGACGTCGGACTGTAAGCAGGCGAGGCGGGAGCTGAAGCACCAGTTAGTATTAAGTGAGGAAAATAGATAGGCGGATACTGACGATACAAAGGTGCTGTCAAAGGGGTATCATTGTCAGTGTCACGGTATCTTGTCGAAAGAGCAAAGGAAGGAAATCTCACAGGCTGGAGAATACGTCGGGGAGGTCGGCGCTGTATGAAGAGTGTGAGTTTACCATACGAAAATAAGAGTATTTTGGAGACGACGGCGAAGCCATGGGTGAGGTGGGTGAATACTTCGGCGACGTAGGCGAGAGCTGCGTTGGCTTACAAAAAGACTAGTCAGTCAGTGTACAATTTGGGATTGTAGCACGCTTACAAGCTGTGAAAAGGTGAAACAAAAAAATGGCGGGCTAGTGAAATTGAGAAGTAGAATAGAGAACACTTGCCGGAGAGTACCGGGGTGATGTGGGGCTGAACGACGGCGATTGCGGGCTGTACCGCGGCGAAGTCGGAGAAAACGATGGGGAAGTGGGAGAATACCGCGGGCTCGCTGGTTAGTATCTTGGCAACACCAAGATCATAGGCGACGTAGGGGAGTACGTCGGTGAAGTGGGTCCGCGGGCTCCACGATCGTAAAACGGCGATGTAGCATATGGCGATGTCCCGAAAGGTGATGTTGTGCCTCCAAACGGCGACTGTGGCACGTACCCTCGCGATGTGGGTGAATACATATTGGGGGAGCTCAGGCTGTACTGCGGGCCAGCGGGCGACATTCCACCTGAGCCAACTGGGGTTTGACCCCATCAGGGCTGGAAAGCGGTGAAATTCGGCCTGTCGTCGCCACCGTTGACGGCCAGAGGTGAAAACGCAGCTTGATCTCCTTTAAAGACTCCGTCCTGCCAGACCGGGCAGTTCGTGTCGTATGGAGTCATCGCGACCTGCCCCGGTGTCATACCACCGTCGGCCTGTGCAGCCAGCATCGACTGTACCGGTAATCGGTGGTCCACGACTCGACCTCGCCAAAGTACCCAGTCAAACGCCTCGCGATTCAAGTGCGCGCATATGGAGGCCTGGAGGACTGGAGATGGTCGATGGAGAGGGATTTGGGAGGACGTTGGATGCAAGAGATGCCAATAATCACGATGCGGAAATGTAGCCAACAAATCTAGTGAATTTGGTGCGTGGACGAAATAAAATAGATGATGTTACAGGCAATACAAATGGATGTAGGGAACAGATGGTAAGAAAAGGTGAAAGGGAAATCACAGCTCCTGGGAGGCGTCTTGCCCTTTTCTGTACGCACAGTCAGTAAAACAAATTGGCGAGAGGTAGTAAACGCGAGCACGTACTGGTTTCTGTGGGCAGCTGCGAGGGGTCGATGTGTCACTGCGGGCAATTCCCGTGACGGTACAAAAGAGTACCGCCACAAGGACGGTTGGCGGGCGGTTGGCTCACGGTTGGTCTACGGTATCCATGTTTGGCACATCACGAAGCCGTCTGAATGACACATCATTAATGTGTCACTGCTACCAAGTTGTGTGTACTTCTTTCAGGCTTCTGGGATAGCGCAGAGGCCGGTGTGAGTTGGAAACCGGGCCGGAGCCCAAAAGCCAGCCATAGAGCATGCAAAACACGTTGAAAAAATGCGCTTGCAGCATGTTTTTAGACAGATGGCAAAAGGAAGCCGCGGCACAAATGGCGAGTGCCGAAATGCCGAACGTGGTTACCGTAGACCAACCGTGGGCTTACCGTCCGTCAACCGTCCTTGTGGCGGTACATTTTGTACCGTCACGGGAATTGCCCGCAGTGTGTGGTACGACACCGCCCTGGGAGATGACGACGGAGCCAAGCAGCTGGGGTGGCTTGTGAGCGGGAGTGAGTAGAGGCAGACTAGTAAACGCACTTTGCCGAGCTCCTCGTCGTTCCGGATGGCGAGTTGCAGGTGGTGAGGCATGATACGGTGCTTCTTATTATCGCAGGCTGAGTTGCCGGCGAGTTCTAGGATCTCTGCGGCGAGGTATTCTAGCACGGCGGCGAGGTAGACTGGTTGGGTGGTGTGTTAGAGAAAGCAAGTGAGTGAACAAAAAAAACCTACCAGGTGTGCCGGCACCGACACGCCGGGCGTAGTTTCCCTTCTTGAGCAGACGGTGAATACGACCGATGGGAAGAACAGCTCCTGTGGCGTTAATCCACGCAGGTAGGAGTTTTCGACGAAACCGCGTGCTTCCGGGCTGAAGTCGTCCTTCGTGAAATGCGGTAGCATTCAATGACGGAAGCCGAATGGCATACGGGTCCCGGCCATACTGGCGGTATTGAGAAGAGTCGCAGGGAATAATCCGAAGAGGAGGACTTGCGAGTTTGCCAGCGGTGGCAAAGTCGGCTAATCGGCTAATTAGCGGTAATTGTGACTGTTTGGTCGCGGTTAGTCATCATTTCTTCCTTTTCTTCTCATCCACGTTGCACGACCTCCACAGCCCGCCACTCAGAGTTGCTGGGCTCTTGGCTCTTCTCGCACAGTCCTCGCCTGCCCCGCCCCGAGAGCGGATCCGCCGTATCTCACTCGACCCCTACTGCGAGGCTTTGGCACTGGGCTCGAGCCTTGACATCTACCTAGTATCGCTCGACAAGGCGCACCGCATACTCAGCGGTGTAGACACGTCTATCTGCACGCGACTTTCTCAGTTTGGCCACCACTACCCAACTCAACGGAGGCGACACTACTACCCATCCAAGCCGACGAACGAACACGGGACTTGTCTTGATGGGGGCTGTCTTAGTGTTGGATGGCAGCCAGGATGAATTGGTGGTGGATAATGCACCTATGGGTACTTCAGTAGCTGTATTTAGGTCACTTGTAATATTTGATGTTCGTGCGCGCGCACACAAATTTTCGGTCGCGCGCGCGGAAAATAATTTTTGTACAAAGGAACCGTCATATGATATTCCACCATCAGTCGCGGCGCGCACAGGGCGAGATGTCCAGCTCGACGTCTGATCCATCGGATTCCGAGATTTTTGGAATAGAGGGGCCTAGTGAATATATAATCTCAGTCAGCTGTCGAAAACCGCGCGGAATTGAGGGCGTCACCTCGATATTCCGCCATCAGTCGGTGCGCGCACATGGGCGGGACGTTCAGCTCGACGTCCGATCCATCGGATTCCGAGATTTTTGGTATAGAGGGGCCTATTGTGTGTATAAACTGACCAACGTCCTCAAAACCACGCCGAATTGAGGCCTTCACCGCGATATTCCGCCATCAGTCGGTGCGCGCACAGGGCGGGACGTCCAGCTCGACACCCGATACATCGGGTTCCGAGATTTTTGGTACAGAGGGGTGTATTGAATATATAAACTAACTCAACTGTCCGAAAGCGTGCGGAATTGAGGGCGTCACCGCGATATTCCGCCATCAGTCGGTGTGCGCCCAGGGCGGGACGTTCAGCTCGACGTCCGATCCATCGGATTCCGAGATTTTTGGTACAGGGGGGGCCTATTGAGTATATGAACTGACCAAGGTCCTAGGAATATTGGCAACCAAAATTTGGATGTTGTGGCAATAATGTTTGCACATGCTATACATGGTGGAAAAATCTCATCCTCATATGTGGGGCAAAATGTGCATTCGAGGGAGGGCAACAATAGTTTCCAAATAAGGCATAGGTCCCATTGACGCAGCAACGAATCGAAAGCTGGTTTTTTTCAGGAATAACCTAGGCCCCGAAACATAATGTGAGCCTGGCACGGACGTCTTGGGACACTCTTATCTCTTCACGACGCACGTTCGAACGGCCCTTCCTGCCTATTGGACAATGGATATATTCACAGACTCTTGCTCCATCATCCCCACGCTGCGCAACTTCCTGATCGCCGCCAAAGGGCTGATCACGGAGCCATAACTAATATTAGCTGATGATCTCCGGCGTTATCGTATCTCCTTTGGCTGTAACGATGCCAAGTTCTTGCCGTTAGTTACGTTCGTCTGAGAGATGCACGGGTTTGCTACAGCACAGCGTTTGGTGGTGGAGATGACCAGGCTTTGCTGCATCCTTGATGTTCACCGTTTCTGGTGCCGATGGTGTTACACACGCGGCGGTATCGGGGATACGGTATCTCACCGAGACCATGAATATAACCCATTCTTCCCATGACGCCGCACTTAGCATGACGCAGGAAGATCCGAATTTGGACAGTGTGAGCCCCAAGGTATGCGGCATACGTAGTTTTGAACTGCGAGTTTCTGCAGTATTCCGCACAGAAATGTCCCACCGGGCGACACTGGTATTACGTTCGCCCATGAAGGTGGAGTCCAACGAGTCGCCGTCAACGCGCCATTTTGGGAGAGTGCATTGCCGCCATTCTATATCATCTCGTTTGACATGGGATGTGGGCAATGTCCTCCATCCGTTTCATGAATGGATGCTCCATCGTCTCTGATATCCAGAGATAGTCTCGAATAAAAATGCCACGATGTTGGTGTATCTGGACTGCACTGCACCTCCTCGTCCCCGCTATGAGTTCCAAAGCAATTACCGCTGCTACCACACAGTGCGTGTATTTTACCCAGCATTGAATCATTCACTATGGCGATGCCTCACGAACTGTTCAGCTTCCTTCAGTTTCGTCTGCAATACTCAAGCCTCGGTAATTCCCAGTGTACGCAGAGAAACCGGCTAACGAACATGTTTCCCAGCTCTATTGTACTATGACTTCGCCTTGACATTTCCTAAGGAAGTGCAGTACATGTGGAAGGAAAGATTCAGGGTATCGACGGGGCTCTACATCGGTTGCCGCTACGCCCTGATAGCAAATGTGCTGTATCTCCTGGCCATAGCGAATAAATTGGGCTCTACGGTATTTTTCAACATTGTTTTATGTTGGCATTCTCTCGCTTATTCGGTATGCAGTATGTTGTTTCTATATCTGAATGACATTCATCCAATTGACTCGCTCACCTTCCGTAGGTGCGACTCCTGGTACAAGATTGTTGGCGCACTCAGTATCCTGGGTCGCGCCGCCGTGATCGGTCTGTAACATCTTTACTGCCTCAGAATGATTTCGGACTGACGACATACCTGAGAAGCTTTTTTCATTATGAGGACCTACGCGGTGTATGGGAAGAATAAATGGGTTCTCGCCTACATGAGTTTTGTGGGACTGGCCTGCGTCGCTCTTGATATTGTAGGCCTGCCCATTCGGTTTCAGATTTCTCGCTCAGTTGCGCGATATAGACCCATGTACCTGGAATGCGCTGCGTTGGATCATCAAGTCTTCCCATGTGCGTGACACCCCCGGTCTTTTGGTTATTATTATCACTGACTGTCCGAATACAGAGGTTAGGATCGATCTTCATCTCGGATACAACAATCTAAATGATTACCAGCTCCGGAAATGCTGTCCATTCTCATGGTTATCTTCGAGTCGTCGTCGGCGATCTTGACTGTTACCCGATGTGTGATTGCGTTCCGCGCCGGGGGAGGGCTGGAAAACCAGCGCCACGGAATTATGTTTATACTATTCGAGCAGGGTAAGTGCTTCCATCTTCCCATCAGTTATCGTTTTGACAAACACTCCCAACACAGGAATTCTGTATTTCTGGTACGCTAAAGAGTCGGATTTGATTGAATATTAATGTGTCAATTAGCACGATCTCGATTTTCACAATGGCGGCCGTGATACTCAACTATGTGAGCATTTTTTTGCCACGCAGTTCATTCATTAACGTGTCCGCAGCGAGCACCGGTGTGTGGTTTTGTCTCGAATGTATCAAATCTAATAATATCTTCTAGCCGGGTTTTTTCCAAAGGCTTCCGAATGCATTCACCCTCCCGTTCGTTCCAATTCCGCCTATTACTTTGCTGTTCATGATTATTGATGATGTAAATTCCTACCAGACTTTCCTGCATCCTGACTGCCCGCTTCATCCTGCATCTCCGCGAATGGGATGCAGAGCAAGTAGGCAAGAAGAGTCATACCGCAGATGTCAGCGTCGCTGAATTCCGCGCCGCCTCGCGCTCAGGTGCCCTGTCCAGTATCGTTGCCATGGAGGATTTCGGTGTGGACCCGGTGGTACGCGCACTTGCGGAGCGCGGAAATTCTATGGACCTGCAGGTGGTCAAGCGGTTTCATTCGGATAGTGAGATTGAAACCACCGAGCGAGAGGGTATTGAAGAAGGGAGTGGTAGTCAAGCTGGGACAAGCCAGAGCTCGGTATATAATAACCAGGTTGACGTGGTATAAGCTGTACGCATGTACTGTGTCTAGAATCGCGGCTCTTTGGTGAACATCTTTGAGTATGAATGTATTTTGATCCAGAAGGTAGTCAATAGGGGCAGTCAGAGTAGAAGATTATGGGCCGATTATGGTGCACGATTATGGACACGATTATTGCTGAATTAGCTCGTGGGATAATCGAAAAAAATCCATAATCGAGCTTAAATGCATAAACGGCTCTGGAGGCGTTTATGCTTCGATTCACCGATTTTTCCCGTCGATTATCGTCGAAAAACGACGATAATCGAAGCATAATCGATCCCATAATCTTTCCCATAATCTGTCCATAATCTTCTACTCTGACTGCCCCTAATGTCTCTCTGTTTTGCATTTAATGTGCCGTGACCGTGACAAATGAATTGCGTTCCTGTTATTAAATGTCCGCTGGGACGACCTCTCTGCGGAACTGTGGTATTGTTGGACGCTCGTTCAAGTCCACGGCCGAAGGTTGTCCGAGATTTAATCGGGAGATCTCCGACAGAGCATGCCTAACCAGCAAGAAAAGCCTTACTCGACCGGTACACATTACTACTATTCTCCTATGGATACTCGAGCATTGCGATGCGCTATGAGATGTCCGTTGGAAATGCAAGTTCAAATGAACCGAAGATTCTCCACCCAATGCTCGACAATAGATTTCACGAGCTCGGGCTGGTCGTGAGTCACCTTGAAGTTGTTTACAGTCAGTGAATTCAACGCCCATCACAAGAACAGAAAACGCACAAAAATGGCCTCCACCGTCGATCAAAATCCATGTCATATTGCCTGCGCACTTCCCCACGACACGCGCGGTGGCGTCCTCGGCCGTGGGCCAGGGGACATCAGGGGTGCGCAGAAACTCGTCCTGGAACGGAGATTGTATGAGCTTCAACTGTTTGGTGCGGTCCATGCTCAGAGTTTTAAATATGGGCGGAAAGCAACGCGCACGAAAGACATGATCTCAGCCGCGGCGCAGTTGGCATCTTGAGCACTGAAGTAGTCTAGGTTGTAATGACTATGAACTTGAGTCAGACAATACTTGATCTGCTCATGCAAAAGGCGGATTCCCGCTCTGAGAAGCGGTCCAGTGAAATAATGCGTATATAAGGTTCCCCACAAGAATGCTTGGAATAATGTCCGCTTCTCGACCCAGCTGGTCTGGGGTCGAGTATGATTCGGACCTGGAGCCGGCGGGTTTTGATTCAGATTCAGGTCCGACATGTTTTGCGATGGAGTTTAGATTATTCTTGAAAAAAATCCGGCTTCTGATTCGTTATTGCGTTGGTTAGGGTTAGGCTTAGCCATCAGATTTGCCTATGCCCTATTTGAAAACTGTTGTTACCCTCCCTCGAACACACATTTTGCCCCACATACTATAATAGGCCCAGATGTGATAATGTGACTAGAAGTGATAATTCACCGATGCTCACCGTAATTATTCTTCTTATGCTCTGAGAAAAAAGAATGACATGAAAGGATGTATTCTCGAAGGTCTGGTAAACTTCTTTGAGTCCTGGAGCCCACTAGGCGGACAGAAAAAAATGAAAACCTATATTTTTGATGCGATCAAAACACCGCCAAAAAGCGTTATCACTTCTAGGTCTGATCCTCGGGGACCTCATGACTTCGTTGAAAAGAATCCAAAAATTATGGCACTCAGGGATACTACTTTTCATATGTCTAGGAACCTATGAACAAATACCGAGAGGTAATGGCCCAGCGAACAAAACGAAAATAGAGCCATCAGAAGTCATTATCACTTCTGGGCCTAAGATAGTATGAGGATGAGATTTTTCCACCATGGATAGCATGTGCAAACATTATTGTCACAACATCCAAATTTCGGTGACTGATATTCCTCGGGGTCTCGAATACCCCTTGCTCGGTCTTTGCACTAGATTCAAACCGCAGTTTGGATGAGGTGACTGCAAGGCCAAGGCTATCTCCATGGAACGTAGCGGCCTTTGATGTCACCGTTCGAACAATTTCCCATGGCAATATGCTTTCTGATTCTTCTCGCAATTCGCATCGAGTTTGTTCCTGCATTCTTTCCACTCCCTGTTCTATTTTCCCGGGTTTCGAATCCCCTTCACTTCGTCTTCACAAAATGCGAAGAGTTCTGCCCTCCCTAACATGACTGCGACGCCAGAGCTATCTCCGTGGGACGTAGGGGCCTTTGATGTCACTGTTCGAACAACTTCCCATGATGGTGTGCTTTCTGGTTCTCCTCGCAATTCACATCGAGATCATTCCTGTATTCTCTTTCACCCCCTGTTATATTTTCGCGGGTTTCGAATCTCCCTCGCTTAGTCTTCGCAAAATGCGAACAATTCTGCCCTCCCTAACATGACTGCGAGGCCACAGCGACGATCTCCATGGGACGTAGGGGCCTCTGATGTCACCGTTCGAACAACTTCCCATGGTGGTTTGCTTTCTGGTTCTCCTCGCAGTCCACAGCGAGTTCATTCTTGTATTCGCTTACTCTGTGTTTTGGCGGGTTCTGAATCCCCTCACTGTCGCAAACTACGAACAATCCTGCCTCACAAGACGGCAAGGTCAAAGCTATCGCGCCTTTGATGTCACCGTTCGAGAAACTTTCCATGGCGCTATGCTTCCTGCATCATCCTCGCAATCCACATCGAGTTCATCCCTGTATTCTCTTACACTCCCTGTTCCATACTCATGGGACTCGAATCCCCCATCATTTTTGTCTTTGCAAAAATCCGAATAATCCTGAGACCTAACTGAATGTAGGGAACTTTGACGTCACAGTCCGAACAACTCCCCATGGTGTTATTTTTCATTCTTCATTTTTTCTCGTTTTTCGCAGTCTATCGACCTTATCTTGCATTCGCTCTTGGGTCTTTGTTCCCCTTATTCGAATATTTTGTGACTTTCCTTTCGTTTGAAACTTTCCATGCGACTTTTTTTCTTGATCTGGATATTTCACTCTCCTGTCGTGCCCCTAATCATGAACCCGTTCTGCAAGCGTAGACTTTTTGCAATCCCAACTATGACCAGTGTTCTACCTAAGACTTAAGGGTTAAGTCCACTTAAGGGTTAAAATGCACTTAACTTAAGGGCTTAACAAGTGGTCCGGAATTTCTTAGGTCTTAATTAAGGGTTAATGATGGCATCATTAGATTTTGATCGCACAATTTTCTTGACCTACTTGTACACCCAATCATTGACTAGGGTATTTCTACTGCGGAGGAAAAGAAACCTCAACCCATGTCCACTACAATGGCTGTGGATTTCCTTGTCAAACACTTTAGCCGATCCGAGGGGAATGGGACAGTGATTGATGATCCACCTGATTCAAGCAGGATTTGGCAACAGTAGGATAGCTGCTTGTCCGAAGGCTCCAGAGGGATGCATATAGATGCATGGGTAGTGAGAAGTAAAGAAGAGATTAAATAAAATATGTAGAGAGGTTATATCATTGAATAATATACCACACGTGATACTTAAGGCCTTAACATACCCTTAAGTTAAGTACCCTTAATAAGACTTAAGGGCTTAAACAAACATTTTACCCTTAATAAGGGCTTAAGGGAGAACACTGACTATGACACTGTGACGGAAGTGTGGTTACACAAGTTCTGCCACACGGGAATGGGACAAAGTGACTGTTTTAAGTAGTAGACTGGCCGAAGAAGCGTATCTACGGTACAAAGGTTTATATACTGAATGGAGGTGGCGGTGCTGATGATGATCGCATCATTGATTGCAGCGCCACGGACGGAACGGAGATAAATGAGTGTTGGTCGACGATCCACTGGATACACATCGAATTAGAACCTAGAGATGAATGAGATGTTAATAATGAGTGTGGAGAACGAACGACAGAAAGAAATGAAATGATGGGGACGTCACGAAGTGATGGTCACTTTCGTTACAGACACTAATGTCTCAAATCAAAACAATACAGGCGATACCGTGTCCGTTCCGATTCGCCTCTCATCCGGGTGTCGAAACCCGTTGATGTGGAGTCATCCCCTTGTGTTTTTCATGAGCATTCAAACCCTAGCCCGTTCTTTCCTAGACTCGGGGCATCGAAACCCATCGTTTTTGCCTCCCTGGCTCCATAATCCTGGTTAAAATATTTATTCATGGAGACTAATCATTTTCTGGCCTTCTCACATCTGCAGGTGGTGATTGAAACCTTTCGCTTCATTACCACTGGCCTTCTCGTTATGCTTCGGAACTTCATGTCCGAAACTTCATGCCCGAATTCAGTTTGCTATTGAACACTGTGGCTTCTGGTGCAGCGATACACCTACATCCACAGTCAAGAATCAGATTTCATTCGCATCTTCGAAGGTGTGGTAAGAGACTGCCTTCCGAAATATCATTCATGCTTGCAACCCAATTTCGTTACTCTCTTCGATTTCATCCATGCCTCATTTGAGACCTTATTATGGACATACACATATGCAGCGCACACCCTAGTCACTCTCGTTTGGTTTCCACAAATATCCAGTGGAATTATCCGCAATATTACTCAATGGGCAGGCTTCCCTCCTATAATGCTGCATTCAGACCCTCAGTGGGGTCCCCAATCCATGGAACAACTAGAAACGGCCCACTGATTACTACGCTATGTCTGTCGGAGTATTGAAACTCACAGAGTCGTTCGGCCTTGATTCGCTCTTTGTGATACCCGTCCCATTGGCGACATGGAAACAAACCTCCTTTCATATTCTGTCAACCCCATTCAATGCTTTCCGAGTTGTTGTATTTTTCACATGACAATATTTGATCTGCAAAATATGTCGCACTCAACTCAAGAAGGTTCGTATTCCACAGCCCATTCGAAAATTCACAGCCCAGACCTACATATCTTAATTATTCTACATGGTGCCACGAAACTACACGATGTACTTCATGGACCTGTCTGCATTTCCGGTTAGCAATCGTTTTTTCGGATGCTAAACACAGAAATTCTGCCGATCTTTGCCGGGGGTACAATTCATTTTGTCGGAATGGCTTCGCAGGCCATCACACTCACAGTGTGAGTGTCTCAGAGACCTGAGTTTCAAACTTTCCAATGATCCTTCGGAGGTCATAGCATTTTCATGTTGCGGCAATTCATCTGCATTTGTGTGATTACCTGCTTTCCTGGGAAATTCACTGTCAATGCCAAATCTGGATCTCAACGCTCCGAATCCAATCGTAACATCGTCGTCTAGTCAGTTGATGTCAATCCGGAAAAAGCGAAACGCAAGTTGACCAATATTTACCCCGAGGTAGAGCCCAGCAAACCAGAACAAGGGTAATTCCCACGGCTAGTCAAAATGACATGGGATTAGGCCTCTGCGAGGCAGGAGCTGAACATTTAGGAATGGGCATCAGTAAAGTTTGAGCAACTCAATTGCAACCTGTGCTTGATGACTTCAAACAACATGATTAGATAATTTCCAGCTGAATACTGAAACCTGGTAACTTGTGGAGAAATGAAGAATATATTAACTGGGTCCTACAGTACAGTATTTTTGCTCCCTAGGAGAACAATGAATAATTGGTACAATGGAACCAGATAATACAAAGTTCAAATTCCCTGACTCAATGAGTGGTGCGTGAAACACGTAGTGGTTTATCTGGCAGCTGGCCACCGCCTGCGATGTTCATAATTGATCTCGGATACTTAGGAACAAATAAAAAATGTAAATGGATACAGTGCAAGATACCACACCATTGGGCAGAGGATTAAGTCAGACATCACTCTGTTCCACCGTTGTATACTTTGCACAGTGCAAAGTTAATCTAATGCACGGACGACGGCCCCTTTGCAGGCAGATAATATTACTATCAATCTTGTTTTTGAATTGATACTAAGAGCTGTGTCGGTCCTCTGAGTCAATCTTTGGTGTATGTGTGATGTATATTCCTGAGCTTATTGGTATATCTCTGGGCTTATTGTGATGTATATTCTAACCATAATTGAGTGCAGTTCAATTTGTTCTCTGTAGAAACAGGACTGCAATGAAGGAAAGAAATGTCTTTCAAACTCCGCTTTAGAGCCGTTAGGGCATCAAACCGTCCGTATTACGGCGTAATTTTCTTACGCACCGGGTGGACCTGGCAGAACTTGAAGGCTGAACGGCACCGGTACCGTTTACGCCGCTTTTACGGGTTGGGTCAAGCCTTTGATCAAAGTGTATACTGTCATGCACAATAGGCCTATCAGAACCCGGAGTACCTTTGGGGCTTGGCAGGCCTCAATTTATATCTGCTACCGGTGGCCAAAGCCACTTGAAGAGTTGCGATGAGCGTGAGAATTATTTTTTTAGAACTCTTAGCGGCCCGACCCAGTAGCTACATTCGCCACTATTCGCCGTGGCTAAGCCGCGACCCGGAGGTTCACCAATTTGCCTGTTGGCACGTCGGCACTCGCGCGGCACGCCTCGGCAGCTGCTATTTGCCGACCCGTAACTTACGCCGTCAGCGGGCGGTTACAGGGCCCAATAATGAGACCAAAAGCTCGACGGTACGACCGTGTTTACGGCCCGTAATTCCGTAACATTACGGGACCCTGAGAGCCAAGACGTAAACAGACAGACGTAATGCGGCTTTCTCCGAGTCCGATCAGCGGACCCGCACATGAAACGGAAATGACAAATTGCCAATGAAGCTGGAGTAAGAAATGGCACTCACAGTAATTTCAGGCCATAAAGAAGTCTCGCTATGGTAAGCGTGGCAACTGACTCTTTGAATGAGCGGCCACAGAGAGCTTTCCTCAGTTTTCTGCTGCATCTTTTATGATGACCAATTCTGCATGACAAACAGATCAAAAATGATGCACAAAATCGATGTTCCCCTGGGTAGCCAAACCTAAAGGTTCAGCAATTAATCAGGCTAAAGTGTGCAAAAATTTGGGTGGGGAATAATGGATAAAGAACGATACCTAAATAAATTTAGGACTCGTAATGAGAACGAGTTGTGGTTGTAGTCTCTCCCCATTTACGCAAGGGGTACCCGCCGGAAGATGCCGAGACACGACCCTTATGTATAGTGTGTCTCCGAGGTCCTTAATCCACTTTTTGGACTTCGATGCAGACCTCCTCAAAAATGTGTTTGGGAAGGTTTAGAAAAAAATCATATTTTTCGCTTCAATTATACATATTTGAGGGTCACCTGAAAAGTATTGCGCCGAGGATTGGTTTCTGGTGGGGCCCATGGATCACCGGAGAGTGTCCAAACCAGGCCTGTGATCATCTGGAAACGCGTTTTGGTCTGATAGAGGCCGGTTGGTGTGATAGATCACCGGCACACGTGGTAGTACGCGATAGTTGCCGGGCCTCTCTGTAGAGCTCCGTAGACCTGCCATTCCGAGGTAGCATCCTTCGTTCCCTGGAGAACCTCGCTGTCTACCACCCGCCCGTGTAGAGCCGCCTAGATGTCCGCGCTCGGATGTGCTCTGACGTGGCGGCTCGGACTTGATGATTTCCCAAGTCATCGTGTACGCTTACCGCCCATCTTTCTTCCCTTCCCCCACCATCTCTGCCTCTCGCCCTTCCAGATTCTCCCTCCCTGCGTCACCGACTATCCCCAAGCCTGCCTGATATCTCTTAGACTCTCTTCTGGGGCTTTGGATACCTAGTCTTTGTCAAGACCAGAAGGCTCGCTGCTCATCTTCTTCAAAGACTAAGATCAAGATGAACGCCGAAAAAAATCTCAAGTGTCAAGTTTCAAGCTGCATCCAAGCTCCAAATAGTTCAAGATTCAAGATCCTGATTTCTCACGTCACAGCTCTCGTCTTTTCCCTGTCGTTGCATCGTTCGGGCCAAGCAACGTGAGTTTCTGCAAATTTTTTTTTTTGTCCACAACTCACATTTATTTCGGGCAGGCAAGTCTGGACCAGACCGCCATCACGCTTCATGCCTGCCTTCCCCTCCCCCACGCCGCCCGAGCGTCCGCGAAGCTACGTACGACATTGGCTGGCCTGCGATTCAGCGGCATTGGGTTAGTGGTGTGGGCTTAGTACCTCGTAGTGTAAAAGTGAATATCATTGGTTATTTTTGTCCCATATCGTGCCTGGAATAAGCAGCAATAATACATTTAGGGACATCCGAGCGAGCTCTTTGGTAGAACACGCTATCTATGTAGCTCTACTGAGCTCTACAGGTCATAGCTATGGCCTCTATGGCTCTACAGGTCTCTATGTAGTACTATGTGGCAGTGTGCTGTTTTCCAGATGATGGTGAGAATTTTTCATTTTTAGACAACTTCCGAGCCGAAAATCACCCCATTAGGGTAGAATTGATGGCAGTGAGGCGCGGGAATCTCGCTTAATAGTATAGTATGTGTCCAGAAACCCTTAAGTCGCTTTTCCGACCTCGTGTAGCCGATTTTTTTAGTGGGTACCCCTTGCATTTACGAGGTGCGGCTAAACACACATTTCCATTTGCTTCACAACGTCCATCATTTTCTACAGTGGAACTCGCAAATAAAATCCAACCAACAGAATTTGAATCAACGGGTGAGCCATGCGACTTACCTATACGAGGTATTTGATTTGTATCGATAGCCTTTACCACCGAGGAGACTTCACGTCGGGAGGTAGGAAAAGTCTCTATCTTCTGTTGTCTTGTATATATTTCTTGCGCCAGACGTTGCCTGGTTCTCATTTATATCGACCACATTTCGGTTTTCTCTGCAACCATAAGCATCTAATTATAATTGCAGGTTGGAGAAGGCGCCTTAAATGACGGGAATCAACCTAAAGTGTTCTGGCCTTCTACAATCCACCGTACTTCAGTTATTCGGGGGCGGGGTTTCAAGGAGATATTCAGTAAAATATTACTTTGAAGCGCGCAGGTTGCCTCGCAGAATGTACGTCTCATCTCCTCAGCCAAAATCTCGGGATTTAACCGGGAAAAAATGATTTTCAGACTTAGACATAAAAATTAAGGCATAGCGCAAGAAGAAATCGAAAAATTGTTCAAAATTCGAGCTGAAGTCGTCAATAACTGCACTTGTAGTCGGTCCAAGCGGTGGGTCGCGAGCGGAGTTTGAACCGGAGATCCGTTGGAGGTTTTGGCAAACAAAGGCATACATACACCTTTTGACCAACGACCACCACGACTTTTGGGACCGAGAACGCGGCTTTATCTCTTTCTATCCGAATTCTAGCTCGTCTATCAGCGTTTGCCTCCCATGATAGGCTTGGAATCAGCTCAGCCCAATTTTCAAGCGCAAGCAAATCTGGCGACTCTGCCGAAACACTGGTCGAGCCGGGATGATCTTCTGAGCTTGTTGCGAAGAATCTTCCACTCAAGTTCTTGATATATGCGTCTCGTCTCGCAGGGTCTTGTCCCAACTTCGTGAAACTCACTCTCCAGGCGCAAATGGTAAGAGATCTTTTTTTCTACCTCTTTTGCGAACTTTGCCACTGCTCTTGAATCCTGTGGCTATCACATTCTTTGTTCCTGTTCAAATCTCTCTTACCAGCGCTAACATTGTTTATCAGGTGCTTCTTGTTCTCTCGTTCGCGAGTATACGGAATCCGAAGTACTCGGGACTTTCTCGCAATCCTGCGATGCGAGGATAGCCGGCCGTCTGCGCGTTCTGCCGCCCAAAATTCCCTCGAGATTCCGAAACCGCGTGTCTCGCCAGAGATTGGCGAAATTAGCAACAGATATCTAAATCGTGAGCAGCCTTTTTCTTCCCTAAGATCCCTGCCGACCATCCTCCCTCTCTCCACTCCATCCTCTATCCCTCCCCATGCCACCCCCCCTCATCCCCCTCCCCTCATTCGCCGTCCTTGCTGCTCCCGGAACCCACGCTGATCGTACGTTTTTCTTCCTCTAGGTCTCTTTCCTGTTGCCTGCGTCCACTGTCGTCGCGCCACTGCACCAATCGAGAGCGAGCGCCCTCTCGTCCTCCGGATCGGCGCCAGTAGCGCGCTTTCTTCAAACAACCTCCGCGCTCCTTTGCGAAGGCCGAAGAAACGCTCTTCCACTCTCGTCCACCACCCCGTTTGGCGCCTTACCCCGACACCCTTTTCGCCTCCTCACCCTCATCGTGCGACGTCATTTCGTCGCCCACCGGTACCTCGTCTGAACGCGCACCGCTGTTCCCTCTACTGCTCGCCGGTACCGCGAGGATCAGCTTGGAGCTGCAAACGCTCCTTCACGCACACGTCGTCTACTTCGACCTACTACTCCCTCGTGACGATGGGCTGGGTTTCCGGCACGTCCTGCGCATCGCGCGCGCGCTCCTCTTGTGGCCAGGGTTACGGGCTCGGCCTAGGCGGCGCGCGCGTTCACCTTCTGTTTTGTCCCATGTCCTGGGGCGCATCCCCTACGCCGTGAGCCCCCACCCCACGGACCTCTTCACTTTGCAGCCCGTCGCCATCGAGGTCTTTGAGCGCTGGTGCAATTCGCGTACTCGCCGCGACGCGATTTTTTCCTACTCGGGCGGGACTGCAGTATCCGCGGCGTCTTTGTTCACCCACCAGCGCGCGTCCATCCGCTCCACGCCCTCAGCGTGATGTCTTGTTAGTACCCCTGGGACCGCAAGGGAGCTGGCTTCGCGATTCGTTGGCTCGCAACCCGCGCGCCGTCTTCCCTCGCGTCTAGCATCCCACCACCCCCCGCGAAGCTGCGATGATCTCAGCCTCCCTCCCGACAGACTCCTGCGCAAAACGCGCTTCTCGAGCTCCCGACGCGCGCCACCATCTCCATACACTCCGCGCACGTTTTGTTGCGCCTTTCGACGCCCGGGTCCGTCTTGTTGCGCTTGTCGCGCAAGACTCGCAGCATTGCCTCTGGTGCGTGCCTCCCAGCGCATACAGCCCCGCGCAGGCCGTTACCATACTGCCCGCCGGCACCACGAGTGCGGGCTTGAGGCTGCGGGCGCGCCGTTGGCGGTATGGCCTCGAAGAAGCCCTATCCTCCGCGCGCATGGTCCTTCTACACGACAGCCTCATGCTACACGGATCTTCTGCCCCATCCGCGCGTCCCATCTGCGCGCGTTCTGCCCCCCGTCTTTCGCTTGCTGTACGTGCGATGCGTGGACTCGCCCGGCTGTGTTCACCCGCGCGCGCGTCTTCGCATGAGAGGTGGGATCCCCCGCGTCTCTCCGTGGCACCAACCCGCTGTCTCCGCCTGATGCTCGTCTCTTTCTTGGTGCGCGCGACCCGCGCGCATTACTTTGCCACCCGCCGCGCTCTGCCCTCGGGGATCTCGTGTTGGCGCTGCTGGATGATGTGGCTGTGCGGTACCGATTCCCACTGCGTCGTGCTTTCGCGGCTGTCCGGTCTAGATCTCGCCCGCGTCTGTACTATGTACGCGCTGGTAGCGTGGGTCTAGCTCCGATGTGCAGCCGCTGATCGGAGTTATGTGGGTGGAGAAGAGCGAAAGTTTCCATTTGTATCGGACGGTGCTCATCTTCTGCAATTATTACTCTTGAACCCCTCTTACTTTGCTTTTGTTTCATCCTGAGATGCCTGGTTTCCATGCGATCATGACTGCGGGCCGAAATTCTGGTTAGGCTCTTTTTGCAGTTAGCGATACGGTTCGGCGTTGGTACTTACATAGCGTGCAGCAAACTTCAACCTGGTATTGATCTTGTGAGTTGAATGGTGCGACAAGGAGATTCACAAATCACAACTTGGGTTTAACACACCAGGATTTCACTCAAGAACCCTGCAGCTGTTGGACCGTCATAATTTATTATTAAATTTAAGGGCGCGTCGTTTTTGTACCAATTGGCCAGGGCCCAGAAGACTATGATCCCCTCACTTCTTCTTCTGTGACACATTCGTTGTTGGGCATTGAAGCACGGGGACCTGCACGGGGAAACCAAGAGCGGATGAATTGGACACTTCAACGGAGGATTGTATTGAATTACAGGTTGAGGCCGCACGTCGCATAACAAAAAACGACAAGCCCACGGACTCAAGCTGGGAGGTCAAGATGCAAAAGGCCCTGTATTGATGCAAGAGTTAAAGGAAGAAAACCTTTATGGCACCCAATGTGAGCTATGTAGTATTTATTACATGTAGCAACACACTTATTTAGTGGCTTCCGGCTGGAGTTTAGAACCACCACAACGCTCTCAAAATCAGTAGTCGGCATCGCCGCCGCTCGTGGACAGATTTTCTTTTTCACGTTGCTCGATATATCACACGACGTAACAAGACGGGCGTGATATATCAAACGGGCTAAACACAAGGAATGATGCATCATCCCACCTACTCACCTGTATTCACCACCTGTCGGCAAGTTGATCCTTCTCGGTGTATTTTTACATTCAAATCGACAGGGGCGCTTGAGGTTGGAGCCTTGCAACGGGCATTTTGAGCGAGTGCGGAGGTGGCCTATTCAGGATTGATTCAGGACGGCGGAGGGCGCGCAGATGGTATCGAGGGTGGATGCGGGTTCGATTCAAGTTGGATTCCCTGATCATAAGTAATGTATCAATGATGGTTAGAAAGGACCTATAATTTAAATTTAGGGAAGTCGTGATGCTTCATGATCACGCGGGCACGGTGGAGTCACTCCCCTACTCTGACCTACTCTGACCTATCTCTGACTACCATGCCCGTGATATATCATAACCCCACATATGAATGAGTTGCTCATTGTCCTCTGAATCGTTTTCCTCTTTAATTAGCACTGTTGGAGAATGAGTTAACGGCGAGCATCGAACTTGAGGGAAGGACTTGCCAGGTGCAAATAGGTCAATGTGTCCGCTGCATGCCTCGTGGAGGGGAGAGGTTAGCACTCGCGTGGAGGGGGTTTGTTCAGGATTCTCATCGTCTGATTCGCTTTCTTCCTCCACTAGGACTGTCGAAGAACAGCAAATTGAGTTGACATGAGCCCCAAATAACGGGACGAGCTTGCCATGTGCAAATGGGGCATCATCTTGGCCGCAGCATACCTCGTAGAGCGGATAGCCTAAGCGTCGCGCGAGGTCCTGGGTATTGGTATCAAAGCCTTTGCTCTCGTAGAACTGGCGAAATCTGGCGTAGACTTCTTGAGTCCAGCATCTACCGTAAACCTCCATTCTTAGCTCGAGGGGCGGAAAGCCCAAGCTTTCGGCGTCTTCTGGACCAAGACGTTCAACTCCTGCCTAGTCGAGGGACCAGTACGCCGCACAAGAGGGGATCCGAAATTCTTTGCTCTGGGCGATTGGTTGCAGTTCCAGAGGAGGACATAAAAATAGATAACCGCCGCATGGTATACTATCTGTGTGGTCGATTAAGAGTAGTTGAAAAAAAGCAGCGTCCACGAAAACTGCTCAATAACATTCAAGTGGTCAAGTAAATTTTACCAGCAGTTTTGACATACCATACTTCTTATAATCTGATTCCAGTATGTTGAGGCGATTAAAAATCGCATGCGCTTGTGCAAGCCAATTGTGCCCACGCGTAGATCCGTACGGTGAAGGTGTGCGTGAACAGAAATAATTGCCTGCTTCGTGGCTATCCACACTGGCAATGGAGGTTCAAATCAAGCAGCTCGCGGAGGTAAAATCACATACCGAGCCCAACCAGTCTCCATGACCTTGCACTTTACACCATAATGCAAGGGCCAACGTTGCCACGGGGTGCAGGAAGGCATAGGCCACTTTCCCTAAGGCATGGTGATATATCGCCTCGAATGTTACCACTTGATTCCGAGACGAGGAGACCCAATATGAGATCTCAGCGCACTTCAGGTATGTGGAGCAAATATGATAATATTCGGCGATTGAAGTTGAAGCCATTATATCGGAGTCCGGAGGTGGTTCGAAGGGAGTTGCCTCCTTCAACTTCACCCAAGCGGGGCTGGGGTTGGTTAATGGCACATTTTATCTCCACAACAATGTTCGGAGTTGATGATGAAAGGAATATTCCCAAACTCACAGAGTCCGTTTCATACAATCCACTTTTCTTTTATATTTCATATGGGAATGCCTAGGGAGACGATCCACGATATTTTTTGTCTATGCAATTTGAAATTGATATCTTACTAATTTCAACTGAACGTAATTTCCCGAACTTCTCCGAGAAGCCCGAAACCTTGTTGAATTTCATACGGGACAAACTTTGGTTCGGTATTCTCAGATCTAGCTCGTCAAACTGCTACCTCAAGCTGCTGATTAAGGATCGAGAGGACTGTTTGAACACAGAGACTGAGTTTCTTTTGCCAAGGCGTCCAACGTTGATTCATATACACTGAGCCAAAACATACACTATATACTAGCTATGCGATTGGCTACCAGGTGGGTATCTACTGTTCGCCGGCACCGCTGATTTTCGTCAAGCTGGGCGTTGAGCAGTCCAGGGACAACGGAACATAGGAAGCCTCCGACTCGGAATTTCCCTGTGGACGCGGATCTGGCACCGTCGGCTATGATCCGGCATGTAGGTGGACCACAGGAGAATCCTTCCCCAACTCACGCCTCGCATTGTCCAACATATTTTTGACGCCAGCATAGTGGTTTCTCTTTTCAATCTCGCGCCGCCGCCGCTCCCATCTGCATGATAATCGCGGTTGAAAGCAGGCGGACATTGCACACAACCTTCAAATATCCCTCAGCTCAGTCGAAAAAAATCTGCGGCGCTGCTGACCAGATAGTGCGGGGCTACATGATCCTCCCTCACTGCGGGTCCAGGGTCGCCGCTCGACGATAATTGGAGGGGAAAGGTACGTGTATAGGCGGAAATATTTTTTGTGCATGTAAAATAGTCGGTAGAGTTGCGGTGGAGCGCAGCGGAGTCACAACATCGCGTTGGAGCTATGACGAAAGAAATTTGAATCGTTAGAGATTCCCCGTCAAACAAAGGTAAGTAAGTTCTGAGCCCCAACGCGAATAAAAACCCGTATTCTTTTGTAAACAGCTGTAACCTATGACTGCAGAAATACAAGTCCATCCATTGTCATGTCCGATAGACATCTCCGCCGGCCCATGGCTTGTTATACTATAGTCCTAAGCGCTATGTTAACGACATCCTCCCATTAACGACGTGGAAGTCCATACATTGTCAAGTCTGATAGATATCGCCGCCGGCTCATGGCTTCTTATACTAATACTACACTGGACTCCTTGCAGTCGGAAGTCGGCGCCCAAGACCATATATAACAAGCCATGGGAAGGCGGAGATGTCTCTCGGACATGACAATGGATGGACTTCCATTTCTGCGGTCATAGGCTAATGGGATTTTCTTACCTTTTGGGTTATTTTCTCTCCCGCACATAATTTCAGCTCGAGGACGTATTTGGTCAGTGCGGCCACGATCAGGATGCAGGTTTTTGGAAATTGGTATTGCTTGTAATTACACTGGAGGTATTTTAGTGAATCCTAATTACAAGCCAGCTCTTCACCTCCAGCCATGTTCTGTATCCCCCGGGCGGACACCTTTCCAACGAATCGATGACAGATGGGGTCAGTCAAACTCATTGAACGGTTCTTTCCCGATATTTAATTAGGTGCCGGACGGAACACTGGCCAAAGAGAAGCCGCCAGCGGCACCACAACACGTAAAAACGGCCCTGCTCGCCTTCACCATAATCCAAACTCATCCCCATCTTCCTTTACAAACTCACAATGGTCTTCACCTTCAACTCACTTGTCTCCCTCGCCACTTTGCTGACGCTCATCAACGCGGCGCAAGGGTGCTCAGTCTCAGGTGCCTTCTGCGCCGCAGCGGCGGGAGGCGTTCCCTGCTGTGCCGGCTTAACTTGTACCACTACCAGCGTCAGTGATCTTCTTGGCTATTATGCATAGACGTCTAACTTCTCCTCGGCAGGTGTGTCGCGGCTGTGGAGTCACTGGTGGCTTCTGCGGCGTGGCGGCGGGAGGCGTCCCTTGCTGTGCCTGCCTAACTTGTACCACTACCGGTGTCAGTGATCTTCTTGGCTATTACACGTAGAGGTCTAACTTCACCTCGGCAGGTCCTGTGGAGTCTCAGGTGGGTTCTGCGGCGCGGCGGCGGGAGGCGTTCCCTGCTGTGCCGACCTGACTTGTACCACTACCGGAGTCAGTGATCTTCTTGACTATTACACGTAGCGGTCTAACTTCTCCTCGTCAGGTCTGTCGATGAGTCTAGGAAATGTCACATAATCAAGTAGGATGACTGTGTCTTTGAATTGGGGTGGTGAACCGGATATGTGTATCAATGGGGAATGCAAGGTGGAGGATGGATAACAATGTAGAGAAAATGGCGGGAGAAATTAAGCAAGTAGCGAACAAATATCTGGTTTTTTTCAGCAGCAGGGACGAAATGCAGGCGTGTTTCAACTTCGGACAATTGCGCACATGACCAAGAATTTGTCCACATCCTTTACCGATCCACGATAATCCACCGGCAAATTGTCATGATATTCACAATGCACAGACAGCACATGACGTTCGAACAAAAGACACTAGCTACGAGTATCCTACGAGAACTCATTCTCCGACAGTCCTTCTAACTCCCGTTACATATGACCGCATGGCAATTTGTGGGGCCAACAAAGGGAATTCTCTGAGTTCCAAGAAGATAAATCGGGACAAGACAATGATTTACCCGGTTGGAACCCAAATTATATTCGTAAGTTGACGATTCGGCGTCACAACACTAGGAAGAACTCACGTTCCGCACGGCCCCAAGAGCCCAACGCTGGTGTCTCGGTCAGCATCGGCGCTGAAGGACGCGAGATCGATGGAACTCTTGAACTGGCAGGAGTCGGGAGGGCCGCCCGGTAGCCCGTACGGTGCGTAGACATATCCTACACAGCCAATAACTTCCGGATGAAATTAGATATTATTTCAGAATTGAATTCTAATGCACACTTTGATGAAAACACGTACCTGTACTGCATGACTGCATATAATGAGACTCATTGGCGCCGAAGAGCCGACCGCCGAGTCTACCGCTGACTACGAGGCCCGAAACAACCATTGTTGCGATGCTTTTAAGCCAATCATTGGGTAGTTGAAGCGGGGGGGATCTCTGAGTCTCCTTCACCACTCGTGCTTCTTATAACCAAATCGCTTTCCCGAAAAGATGAACTCACCTACGCAGCTCAACTATCTGCCATTTTCTGCCACTTTTCTGGCCAGTACTATCGGCCCCGGAATTCGGGAGCATTATGCCTATATTCGTATATATCCCTCCCCTGATCGGAATTCTATGAAAAAATATGGGTGTATCGGGTCCCCAAAATGCGGGCCGAGTGCCTAACTGGCCTGCCCCACCCCCTATCCCCTTCTCATCATATATGATGCAGAGGGAGGGGGGTGGAAAAAAAGACCGCACCGGCTTTGGCCCTAGGCTGGCTGAGAGTGCAGCCCCTCAAACACTGCTTTCCCGTCGGTCTGCCTCAAGTTCAAGGTCCTATATCCGAAACCATTACCCCTAGCGAGTTCTCCCTGAAAGGACTTTCGAAGCGCACCAGTATTGACCCAGTTATGCTTATTTCACTCCAGGAGTTTGAAAAGTTCAAAAAACGTAAAGATCCCTGGAACTTCGTATCTAAAATTTGTGACGAAACCACATATTGGGCGTCGTCTTGAAAGCGCTCATTTGGGGCTACATGTTGATATAGAAATTGTATTTTTGCGGCCAGATGTGATGCATCCACCAACCTCTACGCGGGTTGAGATGCGTCGCTTTGACCGTTTGATGCATCCCAAAATAGCTGCGCACTCTCTTGGCAGTGACGAAAACGAGTGCGCAAATGGTCAACACGCCGGCACCGCATCTAGTTCTACACCCCCCTCCTCGGACTTCTCGGCCACCCTTTCAGTGCCCAGCACTCCTGCGACCTGCGCACTTTTCTCGGAAAGTGCCGAACACTCCCACACTCCTCTCCACTCCCAGCCAACCATCTAACCCTTCCACTCCTCCCTCGCGTCCCCGATCCACCGGCCCGGCCGCTTCGGGAACGCAGCAATTCCCGTCCTCCACTTCCGCACTTGTGCACCTGTCGTTTCTCCTTCCACGCCGCCACTCGCCTGTAAATCCCGTTGCCGACACCTCTCGGCATCGTCCGGCGTGATGCCGTGTTGTGACGCTGTCACGTCGCCGTTTCTTGCACTGTCACCACGCGTCGTGCACCATCTTCTACCCGACTACGCCACCGACCCCCGCTGTGCTTGGGCTGTCTCCGTCTCCTCGACCAACCGCTCGCTCGCTCACGGCCCTGCCATTCTGATCCTCTATCTCATCTCTGTCCCTTCCCTCTCGCGCTTCGTTGCTTCCGCCGCCCTCTAATACCGTCCTGAGACTTCCAGAGGTGCGCTCCACGACGGCTCATCTCCATTTTGGTTTTTTGTATTCCGCTATACAACTACAACTGCGACCTGGTGGCTGATCGAACTCCCCCGCCTTTCTTTGTCTCCTTCTGCCCTGCTACGCGCCCCAAAACTCCGTACCCACTCACCGGCGCCCTCGAACCAGTCCCTTGTATTCGACCTAAAAGGTTGGCCCGCGCCGCCGTCTGCGCACCAGCCCATCGACCGCTCGCCCCATGCTCCTGGTGCTCTCTTTCATGATCAAGGTTTCAACAGGAGTGTAAGAGGGGAATGGGACAGTTTTTCGATGTTCCGGGGTGCTCCTGGTGTGTTCTATCCGCATACTTCCCCATTTTTCGTCTTTTTTTAGAACTAATCGACTTGGCCCCGCACGAACTCTTGTAGGGTGGGCTCGATTTTATTCCAGGTAAGTCTCCCCACCTCCCTTCCACCCTCCCCTTGTCAACGCACCGTCTGTTTCGCTCTCAAATTCGTCTCTTCGGGCCATCTTTGTCGCCCTCACATGTACCGCCACGCCCGCACCTCCAAACGTTCTGCCGACCCGATATTTCGCCTCGGCGACCTTCCGAACGGTGTCTCATGCACACACGCTAGCTATCGGTGCCCTCGCTACGTCTTCGTAATTTTTCTTTGCATTTTTCGCTCTGATTTTTACGATTTCTGCCTATGCAGTGTGGCTCAGGTGAGTCTCCTACTCCATCCTTCACTTCATTCCTGCTCTGCCCACCCTCCACGAATTCCTCTCCACCGCCGATTGCACGGCGGCGCCCCACTCAAGTCAACGGCGGCCACGGGCCTTTATATTTTAGAGACACCGCGCGCCGCTGACTTGAAATGTGCCTTTAGGAATCGTTCCTCCACGTCTTTTGCTTTTTTCCTTCCCCTGGTAGCAACTACGCTTATACCAACTCATCGCGCTACTGGACTGGTCCCCTGTACATATATCCATTTGAAACTCTGAGCTAGAACCCGTTGCCGTACGGTAATCCGCACGCCAACGTAGCGTCGGCATATACAGCCCACCGCATGCTCCTACTACTGCGGTCGTTCACCGTCGTGTTTGTTTGAAAGTGGAGGGAGAAGTGTGGCATAGATGGGATGGAGCAGTTGTTCCATATACTGCGGGTCCAGGTGCGTGATATGCGCATATATCCCGAGTTTTCGCTCTTTTCCTGACAGGCCCAGCACCATTTCTCCACAGCTACCCTTGATTTCGGTGCATGTGTATCGCCTCATGTCCTGCCTCCATCTCAAACCCGCTCGCTCGTCACCGTCTCCATCGCCGCAACACCCGCCACCTAATCGTTTCGCCTACACCCTACTCGCACTCTGCAGCGACGATACCAGTGGTTCATCTACCGACGCGATGTATCGGCGGCCAGGGTACGTCAACCGAATCTTTATTCGCTTTTTTTTTTTTTTGTCCTCGCAGTTTACTGCACGCGCATAAACTCATCTCTATTTAACCTTTCAGCCTGGTCACCTCCCCTCATGTTCATCTCGACGCACCAGGGAGATCCCTGAAAGTGCTTGGTTGTCACCATTTCGTGTGTACCTAATATTCCGATTCTGCGCCCGCAAACACGGTGTGCTGGTCGATCGAGCCTCTGTGTTACTTATATCTAGAGCGCAAGCTGGCGGTGCTTCGGCAGCGGTGCAGCTTCCGACTCGAGGTCCTTTTGCGGAAGCCAGGTCTTTAATCGGAGTCCGTCGGCCTACATCGACAACTTCGTCTCGATTTGACTCCAGCTGAAATTTCTGCTTTTATTGGTAACAACTCAAGAGCCTTGTGTGAATCTTTTCAGCGTGTATTCCTATATACAGCCGTCGCACCGGAGCCGTGGAGCAAGCAATATCATACTTATACTACATCAAACTGGCAACTGCATCGGGAAAATTTGGGCTGTGTTTGCATGGAGAATATGAGAACCGTAAAACGGATATAATTCACTCTGTGGGATGTTATATGACACACAAAAAATACAAGGAGGGTCTGGAAATGGAGCACTTGACGGGGGCACGTAGTTTTATTCATGTACACGGTACGGGTATATTTCTTTTTTTACAGTTCAATGTCTGTGGGAGTTTGGTCTATCGAGAGTGGGGGTACATCGGGCGGCTAAACAAACGTGTATGTTGCCGTCATCAGTGCGGAAGGAGTGGCACAGGCACAGTGGCATGATTGATGTAAAACGGAATTGAGGCGCAAAGGAAGAAACAGTGGCTCTGGAGTACGAAAAAAAGGATTCAGAGAGTTCATCATTACTTTCAATGGTCAACGAAGATGCAATCATACGCAGAAAAGCGGGGAAGAAGCAGATCCGAAATTCATAGCAAATGGATATTCTAAAGCGCAGGGAGCCAATAGGCAACAGTGAATGGGAAAAAAATCATTAAAAGTATATCATAGAGTAGTAGCTACAAGTTTGAAACATTGGAGTCAGCGCAGGCGTAGAGAATCGAGCAAAGTCCGTGTTTTGTGCCAAATGAAGAATGAACAAGTGAGTGTCAGCAGAAGGCTGGCGGACATAGGTTCGTCGGGGATCATACTAATTAAGGAGGTCCATCGTTTAGAATATATATCAGGGCGTAGGTGGAAGCAGGAGGGGCGGGAAGCCAGCGAGCGCTGGAAAAGGACCGGGCCGAGTAACAGTGCATGAATAGGTGGTGAGTACGATTTTGAGACGGTAGGCCTAATCCCCTCGTTGTAGGAACATATTTGTACGTTTTGGGGGCATTCTGAAGCGCGGTTGGCCCAGTGGAGCCAAATTAGTGCGTAGGGAAGGGAAATTTGGTAGCATCGTAGGAGGACAAAGAGAAGACTGAACACAAAGGAAAGTCGGGGGATCTATTTGATGGAAGGAAATCCAAGTACGAAATAAGCAAAACCACGGGTAAAACAGCCAGAAGCAGGGGGGAGGGCGATTTCGTGGGGGTGCTTGGAGGCAAGAGGAGACGTGATGGGATCATTTACGTGTTCCTGCTATCCGCATTTGGACAGGCGGGAAGGCGCCATCGCCCTGACAGCGCCATCAAATTTACGGGCAACGACGCCGCCATGAGGCGCAGGTGGGTGCAGTCAAAGTGGGTGATGGCGTGAGCTGATACATCAGAGCGCTCTTCTAATTAGCGCTCTTTATGTATCATGAACCAGTGCTAATTAGAAGTCCGTGATATATCAAATCACCATATACGACTGGTTGCCGAAGCTATCTGCACGATTCTGTCTACCCGGATTTCCGCGGTGCGTAGGTCACGCTGTAGTCCAGTCTCGTATATTAAAATCCGTGCCATGTTTGATTGTCGTCTATGCACTGTCTCGGTCGTGCGATCGAATCTGTGATTGAGAGACGGTCAAACTAAGTACACCATGGCAACTTTTTTGGTGGAGAAATTTGAGTCCATAACGCGTCGTTGGGCAGATATTCTCACTCACACCTGATGAAATGGTACGTTGGGTTGTATTACTGACCTTATGAACGCTCCCCCACTTTCTCGCCTGAAAGAAGGAATGTATGTCCCTGTCTGTGTTTATTTCTTGTGTTGTGTGGCTAGGTGGGCGAGCTCAAACAATGGTTTTATCATTGTTTTCACAGACAGATACTCCCAGGAAACGCTCCTAATTGCAAGTGCATATTTTTGTACAAGTTTGTCACGGAAAGAAAAATACCGCTTGCAAAACAGAAAGTCCGCACCAATTGCGATAGACGCCAGTACTGCCTAGACTCGTAACCAGTCTGTAAACAAATTCCGAAAATATGCGGCAAGCGCTTTCGGTGTAAATCGGTGTTTACACCGAAAGCGCTTGCCGCATATTTTCGGAATTTGTTTACAGACTGGTTACGAGTCTAGGTACTGCCCCGAGTAGTCTTGCATCCCACCATCATGTCACGCGTCCCCAGCAAGGTCATCGCGGCCATCGTCCAGCAGGTAGAGCACACCACATCCCTCAACCTCTGCTCCCTCGCTGGGTCCGCCTTTCGATCCCCTTGTCAGCGTATCCTCCTCCGCTCCATGACGCTGAAAGTGGACCCACCGAATTACACTGCAGCACGCTCATTTCTCGACGACTCCCCACATGTCGCCGCCTATATCACCAGACTGCACATCTGGGTCCCGCCCCCGAGTACAGCCAACTCAGAGCTTGAGAGCCTCATGCAGATTCTAGACCGCCTCGAGAATTTGCTCTTGTGCGAGATCACAGCACCTTCCCGCTGGTCTGGTGGCTCCAAATTACGGAACAGGTAAGAATGGACACGGGTATACCCGCGGGTACCTTCGGGCCTACCCGTACCCGGACCCGCAAAAACCGTACCCGTGTGCGGGTCGGATCTAAAACCCGTACGGGTCACCCGCGGGTCCCCAAATTCGTTGGAAGTTCCAGGATAAATAATATTTTATTGTCAAATACAGTGCGGTAATGTAGACTACTCCACGATCTCATCATACATTCGGGTTATTTCTCTGCTGTGCGCTCTTGATGGAGGTTGAACTGGGTGCGATCCTTCGTCCCAACGGTTGAAGTTTCTGCCTTGCTGACCTTGTTGATGCGGAAATACTCCAACTTGGAGCTGGGGTGAAGCGCTATGTGCAGCATGAGAATGAAATTAATTTTGAAGCAACTAGTATCGCATACCGACGGCCAAATACTGAATGTCCAACAACCCGCGGGTACACGGGTCGGGTACACGGGTTGAGCACGGGTCTGAAATCGCGACCCGTACCCGTACCCGCCCACACCCGCGTGTACAAACCCGCGGGTGTACCCGCGACCCGTGTCCATCCTTAGGAACAGGCGCTTCCTGCCGTCTTCGACTTCCCAGCACGTCAATCCCTGCGCGAACTCCAGCGTTCTTGGCTCTCTTAGTAGCAGTACCCAAGATCACCCTTGTATTCGTCACTTGTCCAGAGGATTCAGATAATGTTCCGACAGCACTCTCCGATTGATCCAGCCTGAGGGCGTTCAGTATGACAGCATACCCATCGAGCACTATCTTGACACTGTTGGCCCGCCCCCAATATCTCTTCCTTACAAGCAACCTGCAGCAACTGGACATCGGAGTACAAAACGATGAACATGTGTACACTCATGCTATTCTCTGTGCGGCCGCAGACCCACTGGAGCGCATCCAATTCTTCTGTCAGAGTAGGATGGTCCAAGTACATGTACACATCTTATTGATGCACCTTTGTTCAACTAGATGCTATCACACCTCCAATTCTTTCGCTTCCGCCACTGCCTGGGCTTCGAAAGGTCGAATTCATAATCAGGATTCCAGCCCCGCGCTTACCGAGGCCGCGTTGTAAATACCAATCACGGGACGCTCCTACCTGCGTCTGAAGCATGAACTGATGACCGCACTCAACGCAGGCTGATTGCGCACCCAGCAATTCCATCCATGAGGTGGCGTATTTCGCGTCGCCAGTTCGAGCATTTTGGTCCATGGGTGCAGGCCGAGATGGCACAGGCGCTTCACTGCGATACCCCATCAGCCCGAGAAACCATCAGACTTTGGTCTTGGCGTGGGAATAAACAAACATGGTCAATCTGACACAAATACTGGCATCTTTCTTACAACGTCACTCTCTTCAGCAAACGTTCCCGAACCCGCTCGTCCCTCTGCAAAATGATCTCGGCCAATGCAACCAGTATTGCCGATTTTCGGAATACGAAGCGAAACCGCCTCGCGGAGGTAAAGGCAAAAATTTACGCGCTTAAATCTTCCCTCGAACAACTGGAAGAAGAATACGAGGGGCTTCAGGGGATACTCGACACCTTCTTCTGTCCCATTTCTGCCGTACCCGATGATGTACTTTCCAGGATATTCATCCATTGCCTGCCAGAAGATGGGCGCGTCAGACCCTCTCAACGTGCCGCACCTCTGAATCTTGTGCGCATTTCGAAGCATTGGAGCACCGTCGCGCTATCAACGTCGGAACTGTGGTGCTCAGTGGACTTGAGCTTTACCTCTTCATCGGGGGACTACGGGCGCAAAGATGTCCCATGTGACAATGTAGCCCCAGCCCTGGAAACCTGGTTTGGTCGAAGCAAGTCCCGTCCTCTTTCGATTACGTTACGTTGTGATCAAGACCGACACACCTTCCCGCCCGGTGTTCTTCCTGCCATTGGAAGGTTCTGCCTCCAATGGAGACGTCTAGAAATGGCGGTACCCAGCCACGATCTTCCAGATTTCCAAAGCATCTGCGGCCCGTTTCCGCTTCTTCACAGCTGTTCCATTCATGTCTCGGACTTCCATGCGGCTTTGGGCACCCCGTACAACCTCAGCGCTCTCCGCGATGCCCCTCAGCTGCGGGAGCTTTTTTGGGGAGGGGCGTCAGCATCAAGGATATTCCCGCCGAGCTACAGCACTTAACGACTCTTGAAATCCACGATCCCGCCGGCATCGTTTTCCTCGAATGTGCCGACCTTCTTCGATCATTTCCACATCTTATCCGCTTTTCATCCTCGATCGCGAACCGGTGGTACCCAATCAATCCCCTGGATCCGCCCGCATCGTTGCAGACCTTGTGTCTCAACTACGACGACGCGTTCCTCGCGCATGTGACTATTCCTGGTCTCCAACGCTTCGAGTACAGAGTTTACGAATCCGATAACTCCACCACCGTCCCCACCTTCCTGTCGTTCATCTCTCGCTCCCGCTGTGTGTTGCAGCACCTCGTCCTGTGCGCCACTCCCCCGCACACATATCGTATCGACCTGTCCGAGAACTCCCTCATGCAATGTCTACACGCCGTGCCTTCCTTGACGACGCTCAGATTCACCGCCGCCGTCATCGCGCAACGTTTCTACCGAGAACTCGCAGCGGGGACACTACTCCCTAACCTCCGGGAGCTTTACATGTGCGAGAAACCGGAGGAAACCTACGATTACGTGCCCATGACGCACATGCTCACCGCATGCCAGGGATTATGCGCTCCCGCAATTCCGCTCGACCTCTTCGAGCTGGACCTGGCGCGTCAGCCTCCGAAAAGCGAACTGGAGCGGACGCGGTTGGATACTACCTTCAATATGATGGTTAACGTAAATCCCGTGCGCGAGTACCCCGCCGTGCAGCGGCAGCTCCAAGCGCTCATCAGGGGTGGGCTGAGTTTGCGCATCAAGTACCCTGGTGAGACAACGTGGCCCTCGATGGAGTGTGCGTGGCGTTTCGGGGAGTACGCAGGCGGTATGATGACTGTCTTGCATATTCTGCCTTCTGTCTTACTATCTATTCCCAGGTCTGCACCCGATGTGGTGATATGTCTGCCTAAGAGAATATGGCACGAATATAGCTGATTGTTGCTTTTTGCATGGAATTGATCGAGTTTAGAACTTGTTTTACCTTAGTCTAATATCGCTCGGTATGAATGACAACTCTTCCCTCTCGCCGATGATCCGCTGTGCGTACAAAAGCGTATCCGTCTTGTCTGAACATAAACTCCTCCAATTCCACAAGCCCATCCATCATTCCTTTGCACCGAACGAGAGTGGGAATCGACGACGAACGGAAGAACGAACGAACAATTTACCTGTGGTTACAGGCGATCGACCGAACTTGCTTTGTCACCGTTGTTGTGGAACGAAGCTGGAGCACGGAGCGAGGAGTTGGAAGAAGTTAGAAGGATCATTGGATTGGCTGAAGCTGCCGTTCGTAGCCGTAAGGCAGGCTGCCACCATCGATGTTAACGCGGTGAAGCCTTGTGGACAATGAGCATTGTGACAGTGGGAGCCGCAGTGTTACGTCCTTGATTTCCTTTCTTTCGTCGCTTGCTGAACATCTATTCAGAACACGGGGCTAGGATATATAATGTATTTCAGAACAGAATTTTGACCCGGGATGACGCTGGGAGGGGGTTGGTTTCGGGTACAAGCCTGCAACATGCATGGGTTTTGTTGGCCTAGAGATATCCCTAGTACAATAGCCCCCCCTGTCGTAAATTCGGCAATACGTCAATCAAATCGGCTTGGATTTTCCAAATAGAGTCTGCTTTGGGTGGTGCCTTGCAGGCTAATGCTGGCATTACAGCTGTTGCGGAACAATAGGTGCGCAAATCAACTGTCCTGTCCTCATATTGAGACAGATTCTCTCGGAACATGGACCGTTCAATTCACGCCGCGAATATGCAGCGAATGGCGTGATGCGGTTTTTTCTGGAGTGCCAAAGTTTTGTGGCATTTCCAAGCAGGACACCTGTGACGTTCATTTCCGACCCTCAATTGACCTGGAATACTGATAGGTCGACTCAAGTACGACTTAGGGACCGTAACTACAACATATGCGAGGTACGAGCATTTTCTGTTGTACCGGCTGTCTACGAGGCACTAGACTGTAAGTCTGTAACAGGGATTGGATTGAATATTTGGTGGTGGTGGTTCGCGTCGCAGGCCCAGATTTGAAGCTGGGGTCAATATTATGAGCGTGGTTACTTGCGTTCGCGGCGGGATGGGGCGCACCTGGTTCCCATTGTCTAAATTGCCATCAGCCACATCAACGCCTTAATATCGATTAGTATATCTTCAGACAAGTTTTGCGGTATTACAAATACTGAGTATATCGAGAGAGAGAACTTCGTGGTACACAAACTTGGTCATTGTTTCCGCCAAACCACTGAATAATGGAGCCGTCCCGGACATACGTGGGTATGAATTGTTGGGCTATGTGTGGTTGAGGGTTCTGTAGCTGAGAAGGATGCGGAGAAATGCGTACCGATATCCCGAGGCCCGTTAAAAAGAGGGTAGTTTTTATATGGGCGATACACAGTATATCACCCATACTACTGTATGGAGGCAACCGTTCAAGGAGCGTTACGCGAAAAACTGCCTCCCAGTTAGCAACCGGCTGCCATTTTGGGCACCGGACTTCCAATATGGTAACTCAGGCCCCGCAGGGCCCGAAAATTTGCCTAAAATGGCCCCCAAAGTTGAATTTTCAGCGTTACGCAGGCTAATTAGGCAACATTTTGGAGGCTGCGTTACGCGTTACGTTGCTACCATACACGCCGCCACAATATGTCCGCAGCAAGTCCGCTGACAATTTTTCACACGAACTCTCCGTTTCTCGTGACTTCTTGCCCTCGTGCCATGTCTGCTAATTGGATTAATAGGGTTAATACAGCTTCTCTCCGACCCTCTCCGACCTTCCATCGGGCTTTGATCGGGTTCCCTTGAGAAACAAACCTCCCAAGATCTCACGCTGTCGTGGGCAGTATAAATACATGGGAAATTCTGGGAGAAACCGTTTCCGCGGCATCTTCAAGCACTCACAGAAATGAAGGTACTCATACTAGGGTATGTATTCGTTAACTCAACTCCTGTAAATATTATGTTGAAGGCTGTACAGTGCGACGGGCGCGATCGGCTTTCCAGCCGCACAGGCCCTGGTGCGCGCGGGATATATAGTATATGGGTTGGCCCGCACACCGGCCAAGGCGAATTTACTAGCGCAGGAAGAAAGTGCGTACGTCGGTTCAAATCTGCAGCGCTCTTTCTTGAATCCTGTCTCTGTTCCCAGTTATTCCCCTCCTCGGCGACGTCGAGTCAGACGTGTGGCTTCCACTTATCACGACGCTGGACGTTATCATAGAATCCGTCATGGGCGCCGATGCCACCACCCTCAACGCAGTCGACCACTCCACCTTCGAGCGCGCCTCCAAAGCAGCGCAGGAACTGCGTGCCGAAGGGGCCACCCTGCTTACATACATCTACACCTCGGGCATCTGGGTCCACGGCGATAGCAGAACCGAGATCGTCACGGACACCACCCCACTCACGCGTCCCGCCAAACTCGTCGCGTGGCGCCCGGCATTCGAGCAGCGTATCGCCCGCAGCACGGACGTGAACGGCATTGTGGTGCGCCCGTCGCTGGTCTATGGCCGTGGGGCTTCGCTGTTCGCGCCGCTCTTCGACACCGCGCGCGAGGGGCGAGTGGTGTGGCCGGGGACACCTGGCGGGCGCTACGCGACGATTCATGCCGACGATCTGGCTGAATTGTATTTGCTTGTTGCGCAGCGCGCGTCTATTCTCGGGGGGAAGATAATTGACGCGACGAATCCCCATACGGAGTCTGTAGACGAGATCCTGCGGAAGCTCGCGGTGGTATCGGGTGCCAAAGGCCCGTACGAGTACAGGAAGCCGAGCAGCGGTGCGTGTACAATATGTTATGTTCTTCGTTGTCCTTATCACCCTCATGTCCAGTGTTTGAGGAAGCTTTCACCACGACCCCCCTGGTTCGCCCATATCTCGCCCATGCGCTGTTGGGCTGGTCCGCAAAGAAGCCAAGCCTGATCGATGGGCTTGAAACCTATTACGCTGCGTGGCTAGCGTCCCGCCCTGTGTGACGATCCTCATAATCTCCGCAATCAATCCCTTGTACTGTATTTCTACCAGTTGTTTATGCTCATGACTTTGAAACATCGATACAGATTATTTTCTCACGCAAGGGCCAGTGGTATGTTGTGCTTGTTATAGCCGCAGCCTCCCGGCTGCGAGGGACAGTTGAGGTGGAAATTTCAAGCTGGACGTGGAAGTTTGACGATGAGCAGAGAACACAATGAATTTATTGGTACTGTTGCGAAATTATTCCATCTTCATCGGAAAGCAGGTTAAAGGCGCATCTATCAGACCACTGCAATTGTTTCTAATGCGACCTACCCCCTAATGCCCAATGATCACCATTGGCTAACACGGCTCCAAATATTTGACCTCTTTGTCCGTCAACTTGATGTGAACCGCAGCTGCACGACGTCAAAATTATGAACACACTGATTTTTTTGGGGAACGATTGAACTGACCAACAGCCTCGGCCAAGTTCGCCAGGGAAGTGGTACCGACGATCGGCGCAGACACAGCTTCAGAATGTAGCGAGCAAGAATATGTTGCAAATTTCGGGTTGGCACCTACTAGTTTGCCGCCCCGTTTGGAGGGTCAAAACGGATGGAAATAGCCACCGTGGACATAGCCAAGGACATAGCCACCATTTTAACCCTCTAAACCGGGCGGCAAACCAATAGTTAGTCGAGCACTTGAATCTTCGAACCCTCTTGCGCACACCGCCACCCCAGTCGTGCCTGCACCCTTACCCGGTTACCCCATTTCAAAAATCGCACTCAGACCTGTGCACTCAAGACCATTACACGGCCTTCAATGCTGCAAGTCGTTATCTACATCTCAAGTCGACTCAACTTCAAGCTCCAAGGCTTCAAGTTTTTCAAGTCTTCAAATTCTCGAAGTATCTCAAGGACTTGGATAATATCTCGACTAGGCCACCCACTAGATAGGTGAGAGGTCACCATAGTATTCGAGAAACCCGTTTAAAACTCTACCCAAGTGCAATTAAATGCAGGTGTCGTGGTTGAATACCTACCCACCTTGCCGCCGACGGGCTTGCTGGCAGCTGCAAAGGGAACAAGAGCGCAGCTGAAACGCGAAGGGTGAGCGCTTTATTGAGCGCTTGCTGTGAGAATATACAACACAGGGTACACCAATGGGTGAATCGGCGAGACCCGGAATGTTCCGTGTTACTGTGCCAACAGCCCGCGGGCGGGAGTTGATTCAACGCTTTAGTCCCGAACAACCACGTCACCTTCGCAGCCCTGAAGCTATCGACTCTTGTTCCTACCACCATGCCAGTGAATTTCGATATCCTCGTCATCCTCGCTGGACTTCTTGCTCCTGCTGTGCTGGTGTCAACTATGGACTTAGACTTCAACCGCACGCTCTTCACTCCAGAAGCGAGCGACCTCCCGGCTGGAACGTATATCGCCACTGGGATTGCTGGGGTCACTCAGCTCGCTGACTACTTGGACACCTATTCGGACACGAGGATCACGCGTTTGCTCGTGTCTGATTCCACCGTCCAGGATGTGGACGCTGAACACGGCCACCTCTTCACCGATGCCACGTCCAAAGAGGAGAGCGAGTGGGACGAGGGCACGCATCACAGAGTGTGGGCCGCGGTGCACGACTTTGAGGAACCGCTGAATCGCATTCTCGCCAAGGCGGCGCCCACGCTCGAAGCCTTGTCGTTCCTCGCGTACATATCCTACAGTGCACGACTTCATCAAGTTGTTTACCCGGAGTGGACTGACCCGCGGCTCGAGCCCCTGGTGCAGCACAACTACCCGTCGTTGACGCAATTGAACTTTCCACGCCCTGGCCGCCACCTCGACGGGACGTATCGCGTGCTTACTGAGGCGTACTTCTGTCTAGGTTGATCCCGGGTAACCTCACCGTTATCGCCGAGCCCGCATTGAGCGCATTGCGCGATGAGGGCAGAGATTTCGAATGCGAGTATGACGACTCCATCTTGACGTCGCTCTCAGACGATGGCGTCCATGTGAAATTGCCCATCGAGGATGATCGCGACACTGAACGGGGCGGAGTTTCTTTGAGGCGGGAAATCGCGGAGTTTGTGGAAGGGGAATGGGCCCTCCCTGGACGGCTCCCCGGCCGAGAGGAATGGTGGTGAGTGCTCAGTGTATTGATATTTAAACGTCTGAATGCGACCCAACGGAATCTACAGCAGGTGGAGGCGGCAGTGCAGTGACGCCCCTGGGTACCATAGAGATGAGAGTGAATTGTAATTTCTGGCCGGAACAGGTTCGTCCAGGCTGGCAGAGCGAGCTTGTCGTCCTCGTGCTTATTGCATAATTGGTTGTCGTATATGTTCAGATGCGGCAAAGAGCTTACCTGGTTCCATTCGTTGTCATGGTCCGCTGGAAAATACCACTCATTACTTCATGAAACTTCCCTCAGTGACTGTTCGTACGAAGTTCAGGCGGGGCAAGTCGGTTTTCTTCCTGCGATTCTTGCATCCTGGCTCGCGCTTGTTTTTTTAAACTGCCCTATGCCCAACAGTTGCGCAAATCATACTCAAACCGAGTGGTGTTAGCGCCATGGGCCCCCATGAGTCAAAAGTTCGAGACAGACCTGTGTTCCACAACTCGAAGGTTTTCAAATATTAGGCAAAAGCCGTGAACAGCACATACAGAGTCATCATTGGCGCCGGGGGTGTTTCTCTGTTGGCTTCTGGGTATTTCTTCACCGACCATACGAAAGGCTCTTCGAGTTAAACTCAAACGCTTTGAACCAGCGTCTGGAGCTGCAGAACGCGAGATTGAGACGGCCGGGCGAGGGCTCTACGTGTATCTCATAGCTGCGAGCGGGATGTGTCCTGCGTGGAGAGATTCAAGACCCAGTACCCAGCCGCACAGGTAGCGCAGAATTTGCTGGTACGAAACCTGTATGACTGTGACAGAGGTAGCGCGTACAGTCCTGAACAGAAAATAATAATTATCAGAAATAGATGATGGGGGTGGGAAGGGAGAATATGTACTTGGTAGGGTCGAGAATTTGCGAGCACGCCCGCAGAGGGTATGTTCCAGCTGGGCGTCGATGCGAGAGGCAACATGGCAGGCAGGGCCACGTCTTAAGCGATCGCTGCACGTTGAGATACAGCAGGAGGAGGCCGTCGGCGCGCGGATCTGAGATGCAGCGGGGTCGTGCATGAGGGATACCGGGAGCACGTCGGAGAAGAGAGGAGCGGACAAGTAAGAAGACGAGGCATGCAGCATGCAGGATTAGATCTCTGCCCGAGGCCTAGAGGATATGTTGCATATCCAACTCCCAGTAGAACGGTTAGGGCGGGACGCCAGCGCACAGAAGGAAAAGGGTGCAATGATGTTTTGGAAGCAACGCTGAGACTCGCAGCGTGCTTCGGAAGGGGATTTTGACCTCGTCTGGATGCCGGCGGTGGAAAAGCGAGACTTGTACATATGAATGTGGGTGGAACTGATGGAAGGCATTCAGGCCGTTCTCTTCCCGTTACCACCATCATCTATTTCGAAAATGGCTGATTCGGGTGCCTCCCCCACCTCTGCGCACTCAAAGAAGTAGCTGCAAGTGTCGGACTGCATTCCGCCAGCCATTCCCTCGTTTTGGATTGACCGTTGTAAAATATGGAGAGCAGAGCAATTTTACCATCATCAGATGCCCATGTGTGCTGTGCTCTCAGCACTCTGCTTTCAGCGACGCTGTACTGCATATGTCCTCAGAGCCCCACTTCCATAGATGCAGCATAGATGCATAGATGAATGGCGATACCCCCTCCCTCTCTCTCTCTTGAAAAAAAAGCTACATCCACTCTGCTGGATGCGCATCCAGCTCATTTATGGTCGCCCGCAGTCCGTTTCACCTCACATAGTATGGAATAAACATGATCTTTCAATGTACCCCAACTCTGTTGTTTTACGCCGTGCGGTACCGCCGCTGCCTGCGTCTACTTCCAATCCACCCTGCGCCTGCGCGATTTGCACTGCCACTTTGCCGACTCTGATCCGGACGCCAAACTGGCAAATTATCCGTTCTCTTAACGAGATGTCTCGAATCAGTTTGCAGATATTTGGTCCCATCCCCTTTAGTCATATCTCCATTGCGATTCCTCCCCAGTAGTTCTTTTCGCAACCTGATTTCAGCTCCCACCATCCCGTAGTTAACTCCATGTTCCTGCTGTGCTCCAGGTCAGCTGGTTGATGGCAAGAAATTATAAAGACCTCATGTGCTGAACTCACGACACCATGACCAACTGTGCCGCAGTCCGAGTTTGAGGCATTGACTCTGGAGTCTGCCGTACCTCGCAAGCTCCGGTGCTGTATTATTTTTGGTCTCATCCCCTTTAGTTGTATCTCCTCCATACAGCCTTTCCCCATTCTCCTCAATGCAGCGCCGCATCCACTCCACATTCCTCAGCTGAAATAAATCTCCTGATCAATATATCCCCATCTCCCCAACCTCGTGGTGCCTCATGTTCAACTTGCACTGCGCTGTGTGTGTACTATTTCTACTCAGCACTGCCATATCGTCTTAATTCGGCTGCATCTACGTGCTGAGCTACTGCGCTGCGATTCAAGATCCGCATCTTCGACATTTATATACAGCATTTGAAGCCTTTCGCATCGTCTCCCCTCTGCTCTCCCCACATTGTTCCAATGTCCCAACTGAACCTTGCTGAATTCTCGCTACGATTTCTGATTTCCCGTTGCTTTCTAGTGGATCTCTGACACAATTTAATCAATAGGAAAACGGGCCCATACCACATCCTTTCTCCAAACCTCCGATGCCTGGTGCCTAAATATTCATTTCACAATTCATGACATCCCTTCTGATTAATCCTGCAGGAAAGAAGACACCCCCGGTCATAGTGGCCCTAACCGTCCCCCAGAACGGCCATCGGACACCTTCCACAACGTGAAACGCGCCAAAACCGGATCCAACATTCCTCTTCCCACTACCCAGTGGCAAACGGCGCTTTTGCACGCGTCATCCCACATCCCCATGCCGAGTTATGCCTGCACGCTCGCATCTGCTGTCTTGGATTCTGCATTGGACCAGAGAGTTTTCTGTGAATGTTTCGGGTGAGCGAAGCCTTTGTAAAGCGCTGGGGTTCTAAGACTGACTGGTTTTTCCTTTGAAAAACATTGCTGCCTATTTGCCTTGGAAGCAAACTTGAACATTGCTGTTTTGTTCTAACTGTGAGTTCTCTCAATTCCTCCTCATTCCGATATTCGATTAATATGTCCTTCAGGACGCCTGAACTCCCCAACACCAAGTACACCCTAACTTGCCTTACTCCTGCTGCTAAATTTGAGAATGAAACGCACTTCACATACCAATTCGACTGTTCAACGTGCCATGCGCAACCCGCGGATGTAATGTCCTTAAACTGTACTTAATAGCTCCAATTTTGCTTCTCATCTTCCAATTTGTTCGTCTTCTTCCTCTGAAAGAAACAGAAGTCTGTGTATTTGAATGCTACACCCTATCGTTCTGCCAAAAATACCACTGACATCCTCCCCAAATAAATGAGGCAAGAAAACTCAACGTCCACGCAGCTCTTCGGAGTCAGTTATGACTCAGGCTGTATCCGATGCCAGCTTGACACGTTGAAAGGTTCTGTTCCACTAACCTCCACATATGATACCAGCTGACCATCTTTTCCCGCAGCGCATAACGTTCCCGCAGCGCATAACGTAGCTCAGATCTCGATGTTCTTTTTCACTGCCTCCGGAACCATTGAGATCGAGATCTATGCAGTCTTAACTTTAAAATTCCTTCCTGCTTCTTCCGCAGTCTATTGGCTCGGACCATGAATCAACCCCTAAATCTAGGTGCACGAATAGCCCAGCTTTCAGAAGATCTCTCACTGCTCAGCCATCGAATTCTTGACACACTTCCCAAACGATGAGCCAAATCAAGTTACGGGTGTAGAATCATTTGCTGGAGCGAAGCGAAGGTATGTCTTGTCTTTCGTAAGCAGATGCAAGTGCTCGGCATTCCGTAATTCCCACAGTCTTGGGTGTCCCTTCATTCACTCTGTCAACGCTCGCGTCCCTTGGCCCAAATGCTTTTGCCTCGGCAAAGTGCGCGGTTTGATGGGGACTTCTATGTCAGTCAGCATTTGGTTAGTTTGAAGTTTGAATGCTTGCGCATGCAGCTCAGGTAGAGAAATCAATGCCAAGTTTGTGTATTCACCACGGAGACTTTAAATCCCACAACTCCGGACTGTCATTCTCTGTCCCGGGAATTTAGCACGCACAAGCCGCCATCATGGACGCCGCACAAGTGTAGTGACAAAACTATGTAATGCCAAAAGAACTACTATAAGCTGCCAAGTAGCACCGGACCCCGTGTAAACTGCCGCTTGATTCATGACTGTGAATCATCACTGGACAGAGATACACCCATCGAGCCGGTACAATTCATAGTTCAACTTTGGCTTCATTCATTCATTTGTCAACTGCTCAATCTCATCGCCGCTCCATTTCATTACTGGCACAGGCTGATGACCTGCTTATTTTCTGCCTCTCCACTGGTAGTCTCAATACCAAATTAGCCACTCTGGAACGATGGTGCGCGAAGAACTTTATTCTCGTCGACCTGATCAAAAATATAATTTTGATCTTTGGACGAACAGCTCTGCCATTCCACCTTGGTTTAACGGAACTCAGCATCAGTACGGAAGAGAAATAAGGGTCAATCTGCGCACAGACACTCAGAATATGTTTAAAGACCATTATAAAGCCAAGCACGCACAGCGCGCTATTGTGGACATCAGATCAGGTGAATTGAAGACATGACGGGTAGACTGACGCCAAGAGAACTTAAACCACTATACATGGCTCGCGTTGACTGCCTGATCCATGCGTGTGAAATATCACCGGACAGTGAAGACATGCATGTGAAAGAGTTATCTAAAGTTCAAGTTAGCTTCATACGTCAAATGCTTAATCTCCATCGCCGATCCATGATTGCGCCGCTGTTCACCGAAACTGGGATTACGCCTCTTCGAGTTCAACACCTCCTTCTTAGTCTCAGCCACTTGATTTACTTGGCCTAAAAACACACTCTTATGCTCGTGCTGCGCTTGACAGTTCCTTTGAACTTGCCACCAAGGGTAAAAAGTCGTGGGTTAAGGATATCATCAAAGCTGCTACGAGAATGCCATTCCATCTGCCAGACCTTGATCTGTCCCGTACTACCACAGTCATGGACATTGAACATTATATAAAACTGGTTAAGACTTTAATGCTGGAATGGTTACAAGAGGAAATTAACTCGTCCAAAAAACTCTATTTATTACACGGCCGTTGTGAACCCCAAAAGGACAAGAGCCCAGCCCAAGTTACCTCCTGTATGCGGCATTATCTAACACTCGTGAAAACGCAGAAACACTGCGAGGCTCTGACCTCCCTGTTACTCTCAACTCACCTGTTAGCCGTGGAAGTCTTGCGTTACGTGGATCATGCGTATCAACCTGTGCCGCGATCGGAACGGTTGTGTAGGTTCTGTAAAATTCAAGTGGAAACACCAGAACACGCGTTAATCACCTGTGAATCCTCCGGGACACTGATAGAATTACGCGGCATATTTCTTGGCAAACTGTTCACTGATTTACCGAACTTACGACACCGGATGGCGGAACTTTCCGAGACGGAGTTCCTGAAAGCCATCATTTATCCGAGATCCACGATTGCCCTGGTTGCAAAATACGCATTTGATGTTCTTGAAGTCTTTTATGCCGCTGCCGTGTATCGATTGAGTGAGGCTAATCGTAGTTGAAGTGCTGACTGTTGCTTCCTTAGATTCTTTTAGTTCTACCGCGGCGAGTCGGCGTACTGCGACCGTGAGCTCGGCTAACGGAATTTTGGGGGGCCCAGGGACGATGTTGTAATCGCGTGTACAGCGGGATACTTCCTGGAAACCGGCGTTCATGAGTGGACCGTGCCGTGTAATACTACCTACCTACCTACCATTCGTCAATACACATGGACACAGGAAACAGCGAAATTACGAGGTGCGGAACTCCCTCCGGGAAAGGTGCGAGTATTGGGGAGACCCCGGAGTCACATCCACCACAGCATCGAAAATGAGTGCGGCATGCAAGGAGAGAGAAAAGAAGGCTAACCCCTGGGCGCAGGGGAGCGAATATATCAATCCAGTCCCCACCGATGGCAACACGAGAAAGAAAGAAAGATTGCTGGGGTAGGACGTTATCCGCAGCGACAGCGCAGAACGACTCGTGCAGACGCACCCCTTTTCCCGCCGTTACAAAAACCCATCATCCTAGAAACTCGTGTCTTGGATTCCAAAGTAGCACCACAAGAGATAATGCGCCGCTGGTGGCAAATCGGACACAGACGGACCTCGGAATCCCGTCAGTGAAGTCCCAAATTTCGGCCGAATTGCGCGAGTTAACTTGAGGGAGGGACGAAAATGTCGCATGTGAAGCTTCTAGGAGATAACTGTGGCACAGAAACCATGCAGGTCGTTACCAAACGTGGTCAGAGGTTCAGAAGGGAAAGCGTGAGTGCCGACTCGCGGGTCGGCGGTGACGTGTACACGATTTCAGCAGTTAAGAACGTCGGATGGTGGGGCCGGTGGAGGCCATGTATGACCTCTTGATGGAGAAGAGCCAACGGGGCTCGCAGCGGGGAGAGTGGAAGCAGGAAGAAACCCAATGTGATTGCCGAACTACGACATGAGAACCTAATACAACACTTCTACATACGCGCTGCCAACCACGCCACACCGGGAGGCCGGGGGCTAGGACAGGAGCTTTGACTAAATGAATAGTATTGTGCCATTAGATTGTTGATTCTGTTTCTGCAGGAATAGGCAGGACGCGCTTGAATCGTTCAGAAATGCTTCAAGTTCGAGTTTCGTGTCGCAGTACCAGGGAGCTGACACCATGTTCTAGCACAATCGATGTCTAAGCGTTGCGAGGCAGCATTGGAGGGTGAACGCCGCCGACCAACGTTAGGTCAGACCGTCGCGACGTGGGCGGATGGTGAAAGTGGAAAGAAAGCTCGTCCCGGGCGTGGCTGTGTCGATTGATCCGGCTTCCTCTTTTGCTTTCTCCCACCACCGTCGGGCAGATTTGTCGGTCGTTGCTCCCCATGGGCCCAGTTTTTTCGGCTTCCTCACAACCCCCTGTCCGACGTTTCTCATACTTATGCGCGGAATGTGCGCTCATTGTGCGCGGTCTTGACTGCGCATCGGCTCTCTTCTGCGGAAATCATGGTTTCTCGCCATCGAATGCGTTGCTGAGCTCATTATAAGGTGTGTGCGCTGGCTCTGCAATTTTCGTGCTTTGAATTGTCCGCCTTCTGCACTTTTCGCGCTCTTGCCTCATCCCGTGTTAATGTTTGCTGTCCCTGTCTCTTTCTAACCGCTGTACTCGGTTCTGGGAGGCGGCTCCTCCTGCATGGGTGCCGCGAACATTCAGGAGAACCAGCCCACCCGCCCTTGTACCTCCCCCTCTGCGCGTTCTCGGGTGGATGCTTGCTCCCTACGCATATCTTGCGCTTGCTACCCCTCCTTTCCTTCCAGCACCGTCCCCGCTCTCGTGATTCACCACTGGCCGTGCATATTTACGTCTCGCGCGCCCCGGACACTAGATTTCCTCACAAATGCCCGCGATCGACGTGCAATCCCATAGCTCTAGCGCGACGATGTGGAATCAACGCAACTCGAGCCGCTCGTTCTCCACCCCGCCCGCTGTAAGCCTTCTTTCCCCCCTCTCGCGCACGCCGGAAACTAGACGTCTTGACGACGCCCAGGACCAAGATAGAATACTCTTATAGCTGTACTATGACTGCTGCTCTGCAGGCAACGACCTCCAGCCGCCCGTTCTCCACCACGCCCCGCTGTACGCCTTTTTTCGTCTGCCCTCTGCGCATACCACGCTGATTTCTCTTTTAGGACCATGCAGATGCGCACGGCTGCCCGAGTTTCCAGCAACGGGCCCTGGGATATGAAGCGGCGGTGAATGAGCGCGCCCCTGCGTGTCGCGGCGCTGTTCGTGCAGAGGTGAGATCTCTCGTCATCTACACGAAGCCGAGTCCGTATATTTGAGGCATCACTCGCCCTTTTTTCGTGTCCCTTCGGCGAACCGTCCGTAGTGCACTTGGTACAGGTGAGATTATTCGTTGATCACACCGTATTCCATCGGATCTGGTTTCAGGCCCACCATGGATCGCACAGTTGCGCGGGGCCGTCCGCCTCACGCGCTAGTACCACTGCCAGTACTAATATTTATACTAATAATCTCTCCATCAGGAGCCTGTGCTGCACGTCGCGCGCCTGGATCTGGGCGCGCGAGCAGGATCTGGGCTCGTGGCGGAGTTGCGGTCGAGCGTGCGCGAGCCGTGAGTCGCGGCGGCCGGTGAGGCGGGCGTCGGTGCCGGATTCGACGAGGCGCGCAGCGGGAGAGTTACTCATTTACCCCTTCACCCGTGACTGATCTTGACCTCGCTGATTATCCTAGGACATGTATATTGACGGAGCGCATAATTCTTCAGTGAGCGCGAACGACTCTTTGAATGAATGAATCAAGGGCTGTGAAGGGAAATCACTGGCAGTGCGGAGTTCGAGGCGAAGGACGGAGGATGCCGGGCGCTGGGTTGAATCCAGTGAACCTCATTCCTATTTGGCGGAATGAATCAAAGTCCAGGAAAAAAAATCAGCGTAGAATTCGAGGGGAAGGGCGCCGCACACTGCGTAAACTCCGTTGACATTCATCCTGAATCTTCGCCAATTTATCCTACTCGGGTGATTACCGAGGTGAGTCTTGCGTCACGGTCTATCCTCCGGTACGATTTCGACCGACCTCTTCTTACTTTCCCGTCATAGGTCTTCTGCGATCCCCTCGTTACAGCTCTTTGCGGTACAAAAGGCGCGGACCGGTTTTTTTTTTCCATTTTGGGCGTTTTTTGATCGTTTTTGATCGAACACTCCCTCTGCTCTCAATTCTGGTCCGTTTACCCTAAAAGTAGGATCATTCGAATGGCATTGAAAATGCGCAGACAATGACCTCCTCAAATTCCCTGTCTTGCATTGGAAGCTGCTTCTTGAGCCATGAAATCATATTTTTGGTAACTTTTCTGAGAATTTCCCACTAGAACAGCTGTTCTGCCCTCAGTTCTTCGAATTTTTCCTTGAGTATAGGCTCAATCTCTCTGTGTTAGAAATGCGCACACAATGACCTCCTCAAATTTCCCGTCTTGCAGTGGAGGCCGCTTCTTGAGCCATGAAATCGGACTTTTGGTGACTTTTCTGAGAATTTCCCACTAGAACAGCTTTTCTGCCCTCAGTTCTTTGCTCTCTTCCTTGAGTATAGGCTCAATCTCTCCACGTTTCAAATTCAAAGCGAACCACCACCTCATATTCATTATTCTGACTCCGAATACCCTGACTTGACACAGAAACTCCGCAACAGATCATCACATTTGATCAGTGGTTGCTAGAACGGCCGCTGCAGACTCGAAAGTTGCTCAATTGTTCCCGCCATAGGTTCATTTTCTTCCCCTGACAACTGTACACGATGACAGATCTTCATGTTCCTCAGAATGTGCCAACAGGCCATCCGTGACAGAAGTCTTCTTTGCTGACCATGCTTTTTTTGCTAAACGGCATTGAGGACCTTCTCGGATGCCCACTAACCAATATCTGTCTGGATATCACAGCTCAGGCCATTTTTCTGGATGTAATGTATACTTATATCGACTGGATGCATCCTATTTCATATTTCCCATGTATTTTCACCTGGAATGAGGGAAAAGAAAGTGATTTTATGAAGTATGTGATTAGGAATTCTGAGGAGACAGTTCACTGCGGATTTGGAACACGAATCAAATGAGCATAGAAACAAGGGAAACTATGAGGATTCGAGACCGCAGCAACTGTTCGACTGACCACCAATCAGAAGTGATGACCTGCGGTCAATATCATGTCCCCAAGTGTCCTATTCAGGACCAGCATGGAATTCCGAGGAGGCGGTTCGCTTTGAATCTGAAACGCGGAGAGATTGAGCCTATAATCAAGGAAGAAGGCGGAGAACTGAGCTGTTCTAGTGGGAAATTCTCAGAAAAGTCACCAAAAATCTGATTTCATGGCTCAAGAAGCGGCCTCCAATGCAAGACGGGAAATTTGAGGAGTTCATTGTGTGCGCATTTCTAACACAGAGAGATTGAGCCTATACTCAAGGAAAAATTCGAAGAACTGAGGGCAGAACAGCTGTTCTAGTGGGAAATTCTCAGAAAAGTTACCAAAAATACAATTTCATGGCTCAAGAAGCAGCTTCCAATGCAAGACGGGAAATTTGAGGAGGTCATTGTCTGCGCAGTTTCAATGCCGTTCGAATGATCCTACTTTTAGGGTAAACGGACCAGAATTGAGAGCAGAAGGAGTGTTCGATCAAAAAACGATCAAAAAATGCCCAAAATGGAAAAAAAACGGTCCGCGCCTGTTGTACCGCAAAGAGCTGTAAGTCCACCTCAACCTGGCGTGAACACGGATCCTCCTGTCTCGAGTTTGTTGATTATTCTTGCCGACTGGGCTTCAGGTCTTGAACGTCGACGCGTTCTAATACTGCGAGCAATTTACTGACGCGTCCTTGCAGTTTTACTTCGACTTCGAGGGATGTACTAGACTTGCTCACTGTTAATAATTACTGGCTTACTGCCCACTTCAGACGACGCCGATTCATGCGTCCCAGCACTTACAGCAAGGGGGAATCAGGATTAAAATTCCGGACGGGGGGAGGGGTCTGACCGAGGCCGAAAAAACTTCTTACTATAAGTTATGGGAGGGGAGAAAAAGGCTGGGAGAGGCATTGCAGAGCTCCTACCAAGTGAGAAACCTTGAGATTTGCTTCCTACTTACCTTAGGACGTGCCAGTCAAACCAAGGTTGAAATTTTTTTATTGACCCCCCCATCCGACTTTCGAATCCCGATTCCCCCTTGACTTACAGATCAATAAGAAATCAGCACCGCTGAACGTCAGAGGCATCACTTTTTTGGTTGACCGGTGCGAGCCTTAGGCGCCGTCCCAACATTCTATGCCGCGGCCGGGGTATAACCATGGCAAGTACCAACGTGTGAACTTCTGCATGCAGATTCTTGAGTGCAGAATGTTCGCCGCTCGTTGTCTGGATCGCTCAATGACTCTTCCCCAGTTCCGCTTAATGACTTCTCCTGGCGGCTGTTCCTCTGCTTTCTCTTGATGCGCACCCACTGCCAATTCGTCGATACCTTAGGTGCGTGGAACATATTTCTTGTCAGCAAGTCCAACTTAGTTGGTCCCCCCCCGGAGGTCGATTCTCTACATTCTCGTGAGCGATTTGATACCATCTAACTCCCTTCATCGAGCTCGGACTCGATCTTGTACGCCAAATTTTTCACATTTTTCACGATGCCGGATTATTAACTCGTTTTCCTTCAGATACCGCCGCGCAGGGACTTCTTTCGGAATGCAAGTCCCTATGACGAAGTGCGTTTTACGTTCATCCCGTACGCTCCAATATCATCTGACCCGGCACGAACCAATATCAGCTATGGAAATAATATAATCGACCTTCGGCCGGCCTCGTGGGCGACGTAGCAGCCGAACATACCATCGATGCGTTTACGGCTCAAGTGAGTTTTAGCTTGTTCCTCGCCTTCTCGGCGTCATTATACCTTCTCTTAGGTGCACTGCGCCCAACTACGGACTACGGGGGTCCTTTCGCCGCGCCGTACACATCCTGCGTGCGAAAGCACAACCCGCAGCCCGCTGAGGATCTACGACTCCTTCTGGCGGGTATGTGCCCAGATTCAATTTGTCTTCCATCGAACAACGTATCTATTATATTCACCCCCTTCCTGTCTCCTTCGCTCTATCTCGCTAATTTCAACATTGACTTTGACTTTGAATCGATCTAATTTAGCCGCGGAACCGCAAGCACGTGGAACGAATTAATATTCGCAACTCGACGATTTTTGTGGACGCCCTCGTGGCCCGCGCAGTGGGTATTCGGTACTCCCAATGCGGTGCGAGGTCTTTCTTTTTGGCCGGCGGAAGCGTGGATCCCTGTCTTCCAGCTGCAAACCAACACCCCACATCGATGACTCGGATGCATATTTCGCCGCCTCCTTCCTCTAATACTGGGCCACGCTCCTGCCGCTCCTCAGCGGCCGGCGCGTGAACGAGGAGGCGGACACGCTCATGGCGCTCTCTATGAGAACGAAAGGTACGATTCGGAAGAATGTGTTTAGCTTAGCGCTGGGTGCGTGGTCGGTTCTTTCTTGTCCTTGCTGCACTCATCATTCCATTGACACCCATCTAAACTAATTAAATAAGCAGCGCAGTATCCCGAATCCTCGAGTGTTATTTCCCCAAGGCTGGTAATGTTCTCGAGCGCTGGTCTTGTTAGCCCGCGGGGTGGAAGCCCGAGTCGCGCGGCGGATCGCTTTGAGTACCGCGTTGGCTTTGCACGCCAGCTAGTTTTCTCAAACAACGCGCTCAAGTTTATACTATTGGCGTATGATACGCAACCCTGCTTCCGAATTTATAGCGGCCTTCACCTGTGTATTCCTATGTATTTTATTCTTCAGATGGGGGGAGGCCATCCATTTATTTTTGGGGCTAAGGCAGTACATGAATATAATGAACAGGTTACTACTCCACGGATTCTTGAGCAAAGCGGATTCTTGACCAAATCACTCAAACCAAAAGTAAAAACTGACCGGAATCACTCTCCTGATTTTACTGCACATCCGCCTGCAAGCTTTTCCAGCGTCTAAGCATCCGCCAGCAAGCATTAATGGCAACCAGAATATTGGGCCATATATGAATATAATGAACAGCCTACTACTGCACGGATTCTTGAACAAATCACTCAGACCAAAAGTGGAAACTGATCTGAATCACTATCCTGATTTTTTTTCTACACAGCCACCTGCAACATTTTCCGGTGTCTGACTCACTGCCTCTGGTGTTGTAATGGGCCTGAATATAATGGATAGCCCACCACCCTACGAATTCCTAACCAAATCACTCGCATGACAGGGAAAAAACTCACCGGAATCTCACTCCGGATTTTCCTGCACAGCTGCCTGCAAGCTTTTCCCCGACTTGTCCATGTGCCAGCAAGCATTGACCGGGCGCATCGCAGATCAAGCCCTCAGGAATATAAAGAATGCTTCAGCACTGCACGGATTCTCGACCAAATCACTGAAGCAAAAAGTGGAATCTCACCAGAATCACCTTCCAGATTTTGCTGCACAGCCGCCTGGAAGCTTTTCCGATGTATAACCATGTGCCAGCAAGGGCAAGGAAAGGTGGGATCGGACCGTTTGGGCCGCAGCGGCGCCAATACAAGGCCAAACGTCCTGGGGGATCAATCAATATTGTTCCCCTGATTTTTCTGGACCCCGTCATATGTGCGCCTGGTCGCTTTCCAGAACTTTCCCGATCGGAACCCCCCCCCCCCCAATGACTTGAATATATGTATAGGGTTTTAATCCTGAAGATTCTCATCCAGTTTCAAACCCTTTTAAACAAGATTTCATTTTTCTCATTTCAGCTTCCTCTAAATCTAATTCAAAATCTCAAGTATTGACAGGGATATCAACAGGCTTGATATCTTGAGTTTTGAAACTCATGTCAAGAGTGTTTATTCCCTATTTTTCGAATTGAATTTCACCGCTGGCGAAAGGCGCGGCGATACTTGAAGTTTCGTGGACTTTGATTTGGACTTTGATAGATTAGCGATTAGATTGTACCAAGTCCCAAATCAGATATATTAAATTCAGTTTCGGGCCGCCTCATTTGTTTTACAATATTTGGAGATGTGTAGCTAAATAAAAAGGCTACTTAATTGAGGAGCCAGTGCTGTGAGTTCTGGGTTGTCTGTAGCCAGGAATATGGGTTACACGCAGCGGAGGAATATTTATTTCTTCGACACACGGTTGAGGTCCAGCCACCATTGCAGAAATTCGAAGAATGGCGACGGTCCGCATAATCATTATAGAGGACCCAGGGAGCCGTACGGTCCCATGGAACGTATGCTATGCACCAGCGGTAGGTTCGCAGATAATAATATTTCGTTCTTCTAGCCTGATTTCGAGCGTGCGGCGATTAAAAGAGGCCAGATTGTGCTATGAAACATTTAATTCGATTGGATGGGAGATGCGGATCCGTGGTCCAAATGAAAAAGCGAGCTCTCAGCAGCAACTTTCGCACTGCGAGCCTCAACACACATTCAGGACCCAAACTTAGAAGGAACTCGGCACACGGCAAGTTGAAGTGTGGGCAATGCAAAAGTCCATGCCGTTCACATATGGAGAAGTAAGGTGGCAGAGTTAGAAGCATCGAGAGCGAGGGAAGACGACTTGAGGCATTGAGACGTGGTGGTTGGAAGAAGAGCGTTGTTTGGCTGATTGTTTGTTGATGCGGGCCAAGTTCTATGATGCCGACACTCTTTTCGTTTTACCACCTCATGGAAATGAAGCTCGTCCCGCCGCCAGTGCTGGATCGGAGGTGTATATTCGCACTGGCCCATTGATGACTATATTACAACTCGCCTCTGGGTCTCCTGGTTCGGTATCTGCGCTTGACCACTGCGGCCTCATGTGTTCCTGGTGGATCGAACTCTTACTCTACGAGTGATCTGCGCCGAGCTCTCAACTGAAGTCACGCGAGTTTCTTCGACAGCGTGCGCCACATCGACGAACTCTTCCAGCTTTTTGGCTTCTCCTCACCCGACCCATCGTCGTCGTAAGTGTCCTATCCTGCTGTCCCCGTCGAACTCCTCCAGCGTGTTGCGCTGCATGTCCGCCGTGCGCGTCATCATGGCATGGTCTGCTGCTAGGCGCATCCGCGACTGTATCCTATTCGCGGTGTCCCGACTGCAGATCCCGTTCTCTTCTCTTTCCCTTCCGGTTTCCCCCCGACTCGACTCCGCGCTGACCTCGTCGTTCTCTGCTGCAGTCACGCCGCACTGTGCGTCTACGACCTCGCCGCGTCTCGGCGGTATGGCAACCCCTCCGCGCAGGCGGGACGTAGCGTGCAAGCACACCAGGCTCACAGCGAGACCGGCACACCCTGCGGATTCGAAGCTACGGACCGCCTCGTCATAGTCGTAAGCCTTCCCCCTCTGCCCCCAGCTGCTCCTAACCTCTCCCAGCGCACACACTCCCCGCGCTCTTCGTCCTCGCGCGCCCGGCCCAGCGCATCCTGCATGCTGTCCCTGCCTCCGCGCTTGCCGCCCTGCCGCCGATCCCGCACACCACCGACGGCAACACCACCGCCAGCAGCAGCCCCGCTTCCGCGCCCCCACCTCCTTCGTCCCCCCGGCGTACTCCTCCGTGTAGCACCACGCCAACGGTCTGCGCGCTGCACGGCCGCCTGCTTGTGTTCTTTGCGCCTGCGCCGTCCGCTTGCTCTATGCCACGCCGTATGCCGTGCGTTCCCGCATACGACCACCACGCCGTCCGCACGCGCGACTCCACACGCGCACACCTACACCACGCCCTCCACGCCCACCGGGCGCTTCTTGCGCAGCGCGGTGGGGGAGCGTGAGGCAGGAGATGGAGATGATGGGCGCGGGGATGGTGGATCTGGGGATGACGTTCTGCGGTACGCTGTGGAAGACGAGCCCCTGCGCACGGTCGACGACGACGCGCCGCTGCGCACGATCCGCGACGACGTGCCTCTGCGCACGATCCACGCGTTCCGCGTGGTGGGCGCGCCGGCGTTCTCGGCGGACGGGACGTGGGTGGTTACTATACGGCGGGACGGCGTGGGCACGAGCATGCACGTCTTTGTGGCGAACCTGTAGGCGGGCGCGCGGACGTAAGGAGCCACTAGGTGCGCGACGCGGAGGGGCTGGGCGGCGGCCGCGGTGGGGCTGTGGTGGAGTAGGTATACCCAGGGTTAAGGACGCGGCTGCCGCAGCGTCAATAGCAGCCCGCCTGCGCCGCTCGCGATCCTGTTCGTCCCGCCCGCTGCCAACGCAGGCGCGCCGTCCTCCCCGGCTGCCGCTCCCATGGGCATGCAGGACGTGCCGGTGTTGGGCCTGGTGCGTCAGCTCACACTGGAGCCCGCGGTGCATACGGCGGCGCTGCCGATCAGCGTGTCGTTGCCTGCGGGGGCGGCGCGGACGGGGGATGGAGCTGGGCGCAAGAGAGGCGGTGGTGGCGACGTGGAGTCTAAGGCGGCGGCGGGGGTGGGCGGGGGTGGGCGGGAGATTCGGCGGGCGGTGTTGGGCGATGGTGGGCGGGAAGCAAGAGTATGTATGTACTTTGCGTTCTCATTGGGTGCTTCGTGACTGATATTTTCTCTCCGCAGCTGGTTTGCAAGGCTGAGCTCTCGACGTCCTCGTGCGCTCCGTGGGTGCTGCCGAGCACGATCTACCTCTCGCACCAATTTGCGTTCCATACGCTCGGCGAGACTACCACACGCTCATCTGGCGGTACAAGCTCGACATCGGGGACGCGAAGATCAAGGGGTGGAGGCGAGCTACTCTGCCGGCAGCGGCGAGTCCTTCGCCGAGGGCTACGCCTCCTCCCCGTGCGCGATCCGCCTGCGCGCCCCCACCCCCCCGTGCTCCTCAACGGCTTGCCCTCGTCCTTCCGCAGCTCCATGCCCATCCGCACCGTGGTGGGGGCGCTGCGAAATGCGGCACCAGCGCGCTCGCCGCCGGTGGGGCGTCGGTGCTGCGCGCGATTGACCAGGGGGACGAGGACCTTGTCGTGCCGCCCGATGTTGTGGATGAGAACGACGTGTTCCTGCCGGTGCACGCGGACGACGGGCTGTCGGCGACGGCGTCGTGCAACGGGGAGGACTCGGTCACGTCGTCGATCTCGACGCCTGCGATGAGCGCGCACGCGCTGGAGGCGGCTGGAGCTTGGGGACGCGGTGAAGGGGGCGTGGATGGGAGGGTCGTGGAGGACAAGCTCGCGGTGCAGGAGCTGGGGATCGGTGATGCATCGGTGGTGGGATATATATCAGTGGTGGGGGCGCGGCGCGGCGCTCGCGTGCATCAGGAAGCGGAGAAAATAACTCAACAAAGAGGCGAATATATTTTCTTAAGTGTACGGTTTAAATTTAGTGGAAGGGCTGGGGTGTATGTAGTATTTTGTGCAGTCCACGAAATATCATCGCCTCGCCTTTTCATGTGGTCACGCGTACGCGCGTGACGCAGCTCCGTCTTCACTACCACGGCTTTATCCAGGCTAATCGCTGCTAGCCTTCGTATAATCACAACTGGTGCCTTCTGTTTACAATAAATTATGAAGAGGACGTCTGGCCCACAAGTATCCTCAAGAAATCACTGACGCCATCCGGAAACCATCCGGATTCTTGAATCTGAAGAATCTGAATGCAGAACTGGGGGACTCATAACTTAGCTTCAGAGCTGCTACTTCTCCTGCCGCCAGGATGATTCTCGTGGTTGTTAGTTCCTGATAGAGAAATTCTCTTATCTGATTCTCTTTGCGTTCGCCGACATACTTTGCCATCTCCGGCGTCAAGATTGGAATTACCGTCTATACCCGCAGACTACCAGCGTGAGCTCACGAATGATGAATGCCTACCGTCTTCACCGGACATCTATCACGGCGGTGCTCAATCATGTAAGTATTTATGAAGCTTTTTGCGATCCTGCTGCTCAGGACTCGGACTCAGAGGTCGCATAAGTCTCTCTTGACAGATACTTCAGTAAACCTACCTCGTACCTCGTTTACTGAAAAACTGCATGTCGGGGACGAGGTCCGACTCTGAATGAAAATATTCTACCTTGCCTCAATCGGCTATGTTCTCTCCAGTCTGATTCTTGCGGCACTCATCTATAATTTACTTACATGGCAAGAAAACCCCACTACCGTGCCTCTGGATTTCGCATGCACGTTTGTCTCATCTCGCCCTCGCAGGTGAGCGCTCATCTGCTCTCGTCGCTCGTCCTGCGCCTCCGCATCCATGTGCATGTACTCGTCCCGCCCGGCGCTTCCGCGGTTCGTTTCATCTCTCCTGCCGGTACGCGTGCATTTCTTTTTATGCGCCTCTGCATAGCTCTCTACACCACCCGTGCATGCGCTCCCTTTCATCTTCACATTTCGATGCCCGGTCTTTCTTCTGCCCGGTCCACGCACCAGGATTATTCTATTGAGAAACCCGGATTCCCAGCAAATTCGGAGGAGCTCCTCCAAATGGGGTATGACATGATTGATACCGGCGCCCGCTGAACTCAGGCCTAAGTTTTTGAGTAGTCCTGGATTTTAATTCCCCATAAGGTGGATTTTAGTGGCTTTGGAATGAATTTGTGTGCTCGAACAGATTTTTTACAGGCGCGACTGACTTCACAAGGCTCTATTTCTTCATTGAGAATCACAGAACTTTGTAATTAATAACACGACCTTACCTGCGAGCTGGTGCTCATATAAGTCTCAGGCATAAGTTTCATGCTTGTGTAATGAATTCCCCGCCGGCTCTTGGAACTCTAAAATCCTCAGAGCAAGTCAAATTGCCTTGCCGAACTTGGGTTGAAGTTGGTTTGATCCCATCACACAGGGAGATCTCTCGTATTTGTGCTATAACAGGGCTATGTAAGCCCATTGCAAGTCAGAACCAATATGAACTAGTCTAGATAACTCTCTCAATTTTTCCTGGTAATAATAACGGTGCCTGCAAGTCACTATCGAACTTGTAGCGTCCCCACCGATTTCGCAGAATTTGCCCCCAGTGTTTCGTCAATACTCCCACTGTCGAGTGCGAAAGGTCTGTAAGAATTCAACTTGAGCTGATCCATCGGCATTCTCACGTCGGCGAAGTAATCCTGGGCAATCTTGAGCGGTGAAGAAAGGCCGTGTCCCCGGCCCTGCCTGATGCGATCCCGTCGTCAATGGTTTAAAAACACATATAGGTCCCTTCCAGGATCCCCTCATTTTTTTGATTCTGTGTAGCCAGCATGACCTTCCCCAAACTCCTCGAGGTTCTCTCACTTGTGATTGTGGCATCAGCTGGCTCCACGGTTCTGCACGAGCAGCGCACAACGGCTCCCACTGGCTTCGTCCGCCAAGAGGCTGCACCAGAAAACAATACACTCACCTTGCGCGTTGCGTTGACGTCAAATAATGTCGCCGGTCTGGAGAAAAGGCTGAGGTCCATCGCGACTCCTGGGACCTCGGACTTCAGACAGTGGTTGTCAAAGGATGAAGTCTGCACGTTTGTATGGAAATCTATTCGCCAAGATGGCTCAACGTTTGACAGGTCAAAACTTTCACTCAACCTTCCCCCGAGACCGTCTCTGCTTTTCATGCTTTTGCATCCGCCAACAGCCTTGCGACAACTGTTATCTCTCCGAACGGAGATTGGGTCGCACTTACCCTCCCTGTGTCGCAGGCAAGCAAACTCTTCGCTGCAGAGTTTGAGCTTTTCATGCACCCCTCTCTCATAGAGCCTATCACGCGCACACTCTCTGTGTCGCTGCCAGCTGAGTTGGTTGGGCACGTCGACGTGATCCATCCCACCACGGCATTCATCCCACCTGATGTTCGTCTGGTTTCCAGCACACCTCAAATTCGAAAGCGTGGGCCAGCAGCCTCGTGCGACACGAGTGACGGTAATGGTTTATAACTCCGACCTGCCTGCAGGACCTCTATGGCATTCCAACTACCCCAGCCACCGAGACATCTGGTGCTCTTCTGGTCACTGGATACGAGAACGAGCGGGAGCAGGAATCAGATCTCTCCGTTCGTGATTATTCAAGCTTCAAGGAGGCTGATTCAACTGACGCTACATAGCAATTTCTCACCCTCGAACGACCGGATGTGGACCCCTCCACGACGTCCACTCTCTTAACCACGGATAGTGGCCAAAATCCTCAAGTACCTTTTGATGCTGGCTTCGAAGCAAATCTCGATATAGAATACACTGGGGGTTTGTTTCTATGTGTTTCAGAGTCATCCGGGCCTTTACCGACCTAAATGATTAAGAATCGCCACCGGAGTACCACTCCAATTTTTGAGCGTGAGCTTTTTTCCTTTCCTCCGCCCCTCAAGCTAACCGTCACTGAATTGAAACACTAATTAGGTTGGCACAACTCAGTCAAATACCACCGTTTCCGCCAGAAACACCCCCCGTCCAGTTAAGATTACAACCTACGGTCTAACCCTTAAGTTAACCGTCACTTAACCCAAACACTGACTAGCCTGTCGGTTTCGACTTTGCCACAGCTCTGTTAGACACCACCACTTTCCTAGACGGTATCGAGAATCTCGCCTCAGTTATGACCACATCTTACGGTCATCTGGAGTCCGACATTGGAGCTAGCTTGGCAACGTCGGTGTTCAAATCCTGTTATAGACCTTCGTGTTTACCTGGTGCTCTCTTCTAGAAAAATCTGCAACGGATACATGGCCCTTGGCGCACGTGGAGTATCTGCGGGCTTTGCCTCCGGAGATGTAAGTTCATCTATATCTACCGAAACGTCCAAAGAACCTGATTTTGTGCTTAGGGTGGCGTACGCGGAAACCGTGATACCATTGACCTATGCGCGAACACGACAGTCATGCCAACTTTTCCCAGCACCTGCCCGTTCGTGACATCTGTCGGTGCCACTCAGGGCTTCACGCTGGAGAAGGGTATCAACCTCACTGGCGGTGGATTCTCCAACTTCTTCCCCACGCCGGACTACCAGACTTCCGCAGTTTCCGGCTTTCTGGAAACACTCTCAAGTGATTTCGCCGGAATCTTCAACGAGACCGGACGAGGCTACCCCGATGTGTCGACGCAAGGCTTGAGCTTCTTCTCGATAGTGGACAAAGCGGCTGAAATCACAAGCGGAACCAGTGCATCCTCGCCAACCGTTGCTTCAATCATTGCCCTCATCAATGATCGTTTGATTGCGGCCCAGAAACCGGTCCTTGGATTCCTTAATCCCTGGCTCTACTCCAAGGCATCGTCGGCGTTCACTGATATAACTATTGGGCACAATTCGGGCTTTGTATGCCCAGCATCTTCTGTGAGCTATCAACCAGCGGTTGTTTCCTTATAACTACGCGCTTATACCCACGGTTAGGTGGCCTTCGATGCAGCTGTTGGGTGGGATCCCCTCAGTAAGTCTTCCCCCCATGATTTTGGAGCATATCTGAGGCGAAAAATCAGCCGGTTTTGGAACGCCCATTTTTGCAGATCTTTTAGCGGCGGCGTTAGACTGACGGGGCAGGCATTTCGTAGGGATTTTTCATTTTTGATACGTTCATTTAAAATGGTTTTTTCGGGGTTGCATTTCTTGGTTAGGATTGAGAATCACCAATACTAACTATCTGAACGGAGAACCTGGGCCCAGGTTCTTGGATTAGATAGATAGAATCGAGCGCGCTTTCGCGTTATTCCCGCATTGGAAGGATGGCTGATGAGTCTCTTATTTCTATTTATTTTCTCTCCATCTATCCTCCATAACCATCTGACAACCTGACGCAAAGCTTCCTCCCGAGATCTCGACCCGGCTCGGAGTGCGCTGGGGATTGACAAGTCAGAGAATTGGGCCATCTCTTGACAGTGTCTGTTGGGGGCAGATTGCGTCTCCCTATTCCGTCTTTGCGCATTTCCCGGTCGGTTTGACGGTCAGAGGTGAAGTTAGCTGAGGCATCTATATTTATTTTGGACTCTTATTTCCTCACGGAATCTTACCTATACGTGGCGTTTGTATCTGTTTCGCATGTTCTGGCCACGCGCTGGGCTCTGGTGACACGAGAGTACGTGTGCAGCCATCCCGATCATGTATTTATTAGGTACCAACGCGACGGAAAGGGGGATTCTCCCTTCTTGCTTCCCACCACCATCTACCTGAATATTTGAGTCACTTACATCGAGTACCGAGGATCCTCCGAGTTGGATCAAGAGTCTATTGAGTTACACAGCGACTTGAGATCCAGAGCTGAGTCCATTTTATATATTTTTGGGCTAGAACAATTTCTACGGCTATTCTAGAGGCTTCCGCACAACCCTCACCTCTCAGTTCCAACCCCGGGACAAACTTAGCTTCTACACAGCATTTGGCTGAATCTGCAGCTGAAATTTATAATTTAAGGTACAAATTCAGTCATTGAGAAACTGTTACTTAAATTCAAAGATTCAGACCTCCTGAAGTTGTAACTTAATCTAGTGTATTCGGGCTTCAATTTCAGACATCCTGAAAAAAAAATATTTAAGGTACATTTTAGGGTGTACTTAATGTTGTTTCTGAAATTACAAATTTAGGTTACATTTACAAGGCTCCTGAAATCTTGCATTTGGTGGTGTGAATAGGGGGTGCGGGCAAGGTGGGCGTCAGGGCGGGTGCACGGAGAGAGTACGCGCGCACGTAGTGCAGGAACGGCCGGCATTTTCTGGGTGCGGGCGGGCAAGTTCTTGACTCGACAGGTTTAATAGCCGTGTTGTTTTCCTCTCGCCAGGATATCCTAATTTCTTGCGGGCGCACAGACCACAGTGATCTGCTGTGGCATAACAGCATGATCTCTTCCGGATCAATTCGGAGTCGGAACCGATGTGTCCGGTTCTTTCCTTGCCTCTTTCCCCCATCGTTGTGAGATCTTGGAGACCCTCCCATCGGAACGCTGGGCTGGAGAAAGAATCGCGATCGCACTCCTAAAGACTCGTCGTCATATCTGCTGTGTTCCTCTTCATCTCATTCCAAATTCGGATGACCGCAGGCTTCAGTGTCGCCTCTACAGCAGTCCACAGCACGGCACCGCTGTTTGGTCATCGTCCAGTTCTCTCTGAAATGAATACACAGCGTCATTGTAGATTTTTCCTAGCCGATTCTCGACCTTAGCTGCAGCTCAAGTCCTTCAACGCCACCTACAATTCCGAGCGAAATACCTGAGTATTTCTCTTCCAAACGCCCCACACGGGGTCAATTGTGGCCGATATTCGATGGGCGCTAATTATGCCGTTCGTCGATGATCTTCGCCCGCGGAACATCCGCGTACGTATGCACAGCATTTTTGCACTGCGCGGCGCTTGCACTGACTCCCCCCACAGGGTCGATTACCATGATGGCACCGCTATTCACAGAAACAGGGATCATGCCTCTCCGAGTCCGTCGCCTGATTCTCGACCTCAGCCACCTGGTGTACTTTCTAGGCCTTAAAAATGGTAGTTCTGCCTGTGCAGCTCTTAATAGTTCAATTGAACCTGCTGCCGAGGGAAAGAAGTCTTGGGCCAAAGATCTCATCAAAGCTGCAACGAGAATGCCATTCGGGCTTCCCGAGCTAGCTTTAACCAAGTCTACGACAATCGAAGAGATTGAGGAGTATTCTAAATTGGTAAAACTCGAACTTGAATTGGCTGCAAGGTGAAATCAACTCCTCGGAAAAACTCTATTTGCTACATGGCCGTCGTCAACCTCAAAAGGACAATGGACCCGCCCAAACAGTCTCCTGCATGCGGCACTACCTAATACTTGTGAAGACTCAGAAACACAGGGAGGCTCTGACCTCCCTGTTGCTTTCAATTCACGCATTACCAAAAGTACCCCGCGCAGATCGGGTGTGTAGATTCTGTAAATCTGAAGTTGAAACCCCTGAACATGCACTGATCACCTGTGTCTCTTCGGACGCACTCGTAGATCTCCGCACAGCTTTTCTGGATAAACTCTTCAATGATTTACCTAATGTACGACACCAGATAGCCGAACTGTCCAACACGGTAGGTAGGTAGGTAGGTATTATAGTTCCTAAAAGCTATCATCTATCCCCGATCTGCCGTTGTCCTGGTTGCCAAATTTGCGTTTGATGTCCTCCAGATTTATTACGCTGTTCCTGTACCGTTTGAGTGAAGGCTAAGGTCATCCCACCGATCACTCCATCTCCCATGCTACTTCTATTTCCCGAATGCTCCCAAATTTGGTGCAAGACCGTTGAACAAGTCGTTTCGGAATTTTTGGAATACAGCGCATGTACAGCTTTCAAAATTGGATCTTCTACTCTCACGCACAGCAATTTTAGGCGCGGGCCTTCAAATGCACAGCTCTCCCCTTGAGCACCCCATCTCATCCAGTACTCTCCAATCCAGAATCCCTCTGCCGTTCTATGGCTGGCGCAGGATTCCGAGCAACCAGGTGCCGCGAGTGTCGCATGGGAGTCTCTGACTAGTTCTGATGTTTCAACTTTCCAGGGTATCTGCTCTTCAGGATTGTCGCGACTTCACGATCCAAGGTGGTACTTTCAGTGTCAGCACCACAGTGGAGCAATCTCAAAGCGGTGAGATAACCCGGATACCGTCCTACTCCGTGCTAACGATCCCGCAGATTTCCGCTCTGTGAATTTGGGTGATTTGAATCTTTTGGACGAGATCGACAAACAGAATGTGGTCAAGTACCACCCTATTCGCCGCAGACGGACGAGAACCGTCATACTCAGGGTTGTCGTTGGAACAAGGAGAATCTACCGCGCACGGATTTTCGGAGGCCAAGACCCAATGACTGTGGTTGTTTCTAATGACCGTCAAATTGAACAGGCAAACTACCGTCTCCACTTATAACAATTGACTTATTCCTCTGTCGCAGAGAAAAACTGCGGCTCAAGAAGGCAAACACTACCGGTACGTGGTTCTGCTTCCCGGCGTGTAAAATTATAAGCTTCAAGGCAGGCATCCTTACTTTGCACAGCTATTTGGATTTACCTGTTCGGCCGGCCTCAATGGGACCATCTACCACGACGGTAAGAGTTTCCCGTACACCAGAGATCGCATTTCTCATTCAGGCAGAAATGACGACAATTTCACAAGACGAGAAAATGCACGCCCAATCCGCCTTGGCCTCACGCTACGTCGGACATGAGATGGTTGGTTCACCCCAGTGTTGGTAACGCATACATTATTGATTCTTCTGTGCACAGCGACGGCACTTCGAAGTGAGCTTTATAAGTTTGACGGGTTTCAGCAGAGCTCATGACCTCTAAGGCTGCAGTTTCCTACTGGGAAGAAACCACTGGAGCGACCCCTGGAATCTTCGAGGTACTGTGTGGATACGACTGTCCACCGGAAAATTGTGCGTGGAGGTGGACGATGGGTACGAAAAGTGCAGATACACCATATTCCACATGATCTTCAATCGATATCGGCGCCCTGGATTGCCATCCTTCAAATTAACAGAGAATGATCTGCATGGCAAACTCTTATGTACTCTCGAAGTCGATGAGTCTTATGCCATGCTTGCATCCTCCAACTTGATTTCACCAGTTTTTACATTATGGACACCAAGAACCTTCACGCTCCCATCGATTTGTAGCATCCCCGATGACTGCGCCGATTTCAAGTTGAAGGAATTCTCCACAATTCCCATTAGAAACCATCTCACACTCAGCGACATTTATTTTGGGCCCTGGCGCGCGGTTTTCGGCGGATATTCCGTTCCCATTGACGTCCTGCCGACTAGATGGTCATGGTGCGCTTGTGTGCTGCTTTGTACCATCGCACTGACAGAGTTAGTTCGCAGGGTTGAATATACAGAGAATCTCGACCAAAACTCGTATCGGCTGCGGATGCAGGTAGGATTGAAAGAAGACGGCAATGCAAACAAATGGTGGTTGTCTCAGCAAAACTACGTTCGTACGCATCTGCAAAATGCAATCTGTGGGTCCCTTTGAACACATTCCTCGACTAAACGCTTTCTGATGATGCCGCAGCTGCCGATGAATATCTGGTTTTCACCACCGGGATCTCTTTCAACTGCACCGTGAAAGCTCGTTGGGATAGCTTCACCCTGCGGGGAACTTTCATGACGGATTCACTCCCTTTTCTCAAGGTGTATCTCTTCCTATTTCGCCCACAAGTGGAGCTTGTGGATGGTCGAATCACTGTCATGAATCCCCCGAATAGCGAGAAATACTACTGGGCCTTCGATCCTGCTGGGCTCGACCGGTTGACTCACCAAACGACCGAGGACATTGACCTACCTACCCCTGAGTTTTCTATAGAACTGTCGGGGACGGACGACCGCTACTGTGGTCTGATCCGTGACATTCACGCTGCAAAAGGGTTCGATCCAGACAGTCAAGAAGCCGCCATCGCAATAGGCTATCCACTTGTAGATATCAAAGACATCAACAAATTCGCTCGAGAGGCGAGTCTCTGCTCTTGTTCCTACACGCATCGCTGATAACTCCTGGTTCAGCTCACTTGTGAGAGCTCCACGGATTCCCGAGATGATGAGCCGGAGGATGGAATATATTACTCCCTTGGGCTCTGCTGACCGATAACACGTCCTTGCTGCATCTATTTCCCGGTTGGCGAACCACGTATTTACTTCTCGTTATCTCAGGTTCAAATATGTCCCTGCTCAGAAACGAATTTCAACTTTATCCGCCCGGGCAGTACCTTGAAGAATTTGGAGGTGCATTTGATTGACACGACAAAGCCGAACCAGAATGTGTAAATCACGCTGATCATGAGCAATTAAAATTATGAAGGGTTAAAACTGAACCCTCCAGTTCGGTTCAATACGGGCCTGTTATTTACCGAGTTACTGAAGGATTTAAACCGTACTTGGGTTCGTAAGCCACAAAAGATTTTTCTTGTTTGTGGGTTTCACAATGAGAAAGGTGCAGGGCTGGGACCGGTGGAGCCACAACTGCAGTGGTGGGCGGAAGCTCTCCAGCCCCTCTCCTGGCATGACAAATTCTTCCCTTCCCAATGTTATAAGTTTACGAATACCCTACATGCCAGTTTGCTGTACTGAACTTTTTCGTTCAAATCGACATGTGGTGTGACGCGTGACCCAGTTGAACCAATCTGACATTCCGACAGACCCCGCAGCATCGCGTGACGGGCTCCGAAAAATTCAACAGCCGGGGGACATGATCCAATTTAGTTGAGAATGAACCCAAGCGCATTGCACGAATATCGGGCTTTGTGTTCCTTGACTCTCTAGATTTTTATCTTTATTTTTTTTCCTGCCGTAGATTTGAGGTCAAAAACTGATCTGGAAGGGTCTTTAGCGCTATAGACACGACGGAGATACAGAAAACGAAGGAAATGGCCAAATTCTGGTCTTTGAAATGCCTAACCATGCACACAAATCATTCTCGAACTCATAGCTATTTTTGAGCATTTTGTGAGCTGTTGGATCAATTCGATACTGGGGCGCGTGACGCAGGACAACAACCAAAATTCGACATCGACACAGGTGCGTGACGCATGACTACCGATCTGAACGAAAAAGTCCAGTACTTCGCAGACCGACATCAATATAGGTTCCTTGCGGCGTCGCAGACATCAGGGTTCCCTTAGCTGTGGAGCGCCGACGGTGGAAGGAGCGCAGAAAGCCCGTCGTCCCGAAGGAATGGCGCCTTTGTCGTTTCTGCTATGTGGACATTGAAGACCCTGCCCATGCATTGTTTGTATGCGACAATCCTGTCTTGGTAGAGCTCCGGAGGATTTTTACACAAAAAGTGGACCAAGAGCTGCCCGGGCTCACTGCGCAATTCAGCCAATCTGCATTGCAGCTCTTCAAAGGTCTCCTAGCTTGGCGGGAGATTACACCGCTATTGGGAAAATTGGCGTTTGATGTCCAGAAGATCTTCGATGCAACTGCAGTTCTCCTGGTTCATGAGCCAACGCTGCGAGGGTGACATCACAGCTGTTCAACTGCTGCTTTACCTCAGGAATGCAAGCTACAACTTATTTCAACTCCTTTCTCAGGCCACGAGACTGGTTTAATTGTCAGCTGTGAACCTTCCTCGGAAGTTGAACACACTGACTTGTGGTCCTGCATGCACTCTGCAAAGGGAAGACATACGACAGCTTGCTGTTGACTGGTGGATTCCGGGGAATTTTACCTGGGAGGAGGGTGCCTACTCCCGTACACTTGCGCCTTCGGCTTGTGGTCAGGTCCCATGAGGTTATAACCGGAGATCCTGCGTTATTGCCGGCCAGTCACAGTATGCCAGCGTCTTGTGTGATCGATTCCCTGGAATGGTGTTGTGCATCTTGCAGAATTCTAGAAGGATAAACACCCTAATAGACTGCTTGTTTGTCTTCTGTAAACTCGTTGTTCATGTTGTGGACCTCGCGAGTATAATATATCCCCCACCCCCCCCCCCCCCCCCCCCCCCCCAGTAATTTTCGATGTACCGGCTCTTTGAATTTTTTTTTTTTGGTAGAAGATCATACTCAGCTAGGTGAGAAAGGCCCAATAATATTTCAGGACTTTACCTCCTGTTTTTGGTGTCTGGCCAAAATTTCAGGGTCTGCAGAGAGAAAGGTCTCATTTTCTTGGCAACGGCGTGATAGTTTTGAGTCAAAATATTCCTGAGACCTCCTCTCACTGTTTTCCTTTCGATTCAGATGGGTATCGGAGTGCAGGTAAGTGGTCGGTAAATTGGTTGACTTTGATTGTTGGGAGCTGTACATATCAGAATCCCACTATATAGCCTGTTTTTGGGGCTAGTTACTGGTGCTGTGGGTAGATACTGCAGTATCTTATTAGCTAATAATATAACCAAATGCGGATCGGCTTTGATCGGATCTGTCAAGCTAATAATATACCCAAATGTGGGTCGGATTTGTTCGGCGTTGCTGTAGGCCATCTCCTTCGTCTTCCTAGTCCCTCGCTGCTGAAGATTATGGTGCCATCTGAACTCAAGTTTGTCTCCTACACCCCCCCAGCCTCATTTGGAACCTCTGAAGGGTCTGGATCTGCACCGGAGCCACCAAAACGTGCGCGCGGACGGCCGAAAGGCTCCAAAAATAAACCAAAGGACATATCTTCTACGCAAGCAGTATATGCATTGGCTTCTGGGGGTGCTCAAAGTGATGGAACACATTTGAACGAGCTGGTAGAGCCATTAGCAACCACGGTGTGTGCTCATTTTCCACTGAGATTCAAGTGTATTGATGATACTCCTTCCAGGTTGTGCATGCTGATGCATCCCTCCATTCCCACCCCAGTACTGTGCAAAATGATGTCAATATGGAGACTGCACCCTCCACACGAACTCCGTGTACTTCATCATCTACTAGCAAAAATTTTCCCACTGCTGCTTCAGGCAACTCTCGTGGTTGTGGGGTCATTGACCGAGCACGTGTGCAGCTGAATGCAGCTGCTAATGCAGTGTCTTCTCCCCCACCTCCTTCTGCTTTAAACACATCGGATCCGTCTCCGTTGGGGCTTATTACCGATTTGGAAAATGAAAACGACTTAAATTCATTTTTGAGCGGTGGAATTGGTGATGAAAACAATGAGGATGAGGACACAGATCCCAATAAAAATGTGCCTGGATCTGAGGCACGAGTACCATTCCCTGAGTGGTTTCAAATACGAGTCAAGGCTCTGCTTGATGAACTCAAGGATGACCTAAAGTCCTTGGGTCAGTCACGTCATTACAGGGATGGACAATTCTGGATTCGTGCCAAATCTGTCTGGTCTGTTCTGAAAAGCAGAACTCTCAAGCCCACAGATCTATTCACCCCGGACTTCTTTTTGTGGGACCCACTCAATCTTTTGGGTAAAACACACAGGCTTCGCTGCCCAATGCCGAACTGCAACCATTATCTGACTCGTGGTGGTGTTGTGAATCGCCCACGACGAGTCATTGATGTTGATTCAACTTTCTGGTTAATTGGCTACACATATGAGTGTCAGAAGAATGCAACGGGGGGTTGCGATGCTCATTTTCGCTCTTGGGATCAGCGGATCCTTCAGCACCTACCTCGTGCTCTTGCTGCAGAATTCCCAGCCCATTTGACTTGGCGGAGTGGACTCTCCACTCGTGCTTTTGGCATAGTGAGGTCATGCTTTCAGCACGGCCTGGGCTCTGAGGAAGTAGCAGACATGTTTCGAATGCAGCACCTGCGGCGATATGATGAGCTGCGGCTACAATACCTGCGTACAAAAATTAACCAGATGGGTTTTTCAGACATCTATGAACCATTTTTGCCGTTTGAAAACCGCTCTTCATGCGGCTTCCATGGCTTCACCCCCAGCGGCCAATGGCTTCGGGATATGTATGATGTATTCATTGAGGTGCATCGTAATGCATTAAATCAGCACATGGCAATGCGTTCTGCTCGAATCTGTGCAATTGATCATAGCCACAAGGTCAGTATTCATGTTTTCAATAGCCGGAGTATGTACTGATCTAGAAAATATTTCAGATTGCAAAGCATGTCTTCAAGGTTGATGGTGTCCCCATCTTCACCGCACTCCTCACCGTAACAAACCAGAAAACGGAAATCCGTGTCTGTGTTTTTCAATATATCGAGAGTAAAGTGTTTTCCAGAGTTCATATATTAGGCCATCAATTCCTGCCGCTTTATGATTTTGTGAAGTTTTCAGTGCTTCAATTACATTTTCTTCTGTGGTCAGGGCCTTCAATTCTGCGAACTGTTCATCTGTTGTTTTGGCATCTAGACTGTCCAGAATTCTGTTATGGTTTGGTCTCGAATGCCTGGGTCAGGGTTGGTTTCATCAATCTGTAGTCGATCATGGTAGTCGCGTGCCAGTTCTGCCATTTTTTGTGAATTTTTCTCATACACCTGAGCTCCTTCCACAGTCGCAGCTGGTTTTCTTAAGGCATATATCATGTCTCTTGGTTTCCTTTCTTTATTTGTTTGGATCCATTCACGAGATAATGTCTCATTATAGATTTTACTGTTTGTGGCGACATTACTTCGGGCTTTCGAGTGTCGCTTTAGCTCAAGGTCTTGGATTTTTTGGGTTATTTCCGCCGCTCTCACTGCCTTTTCTTTTTCAAGGGTGGCATTGGAGTTTGTAACACGGTGCAGGGCGTTTTGTAGCTTCTTTGTTGTTGGATTATTTTGGGGACAATAGCTTTTTCCCGACCTTTCGCAACTTGTGTTATTTCCGATTTAAATGAGGCCCGTATTGTCTGTACATTATGGCCAGTGAACCGGACATTATTATTCAGCTGGGAGATTTTCTTCAGGGCTTCAATGCCGCTTTCTTTAATGCTTTTAGCTAGAATTTTATCGGCAATTAAATGTTTCGGAATTGACCATCTTTTCTTTCCAATATTTGGGGCTGTTTCATGGGCAATTTCACTGCGGGCAATTCCCGTGACGGTACAAAGCGTACCGCCACAAGGACGGTTGGCGGACGGTAAGCCCACGGTTGGTCTACGGTAACCATGTTCGGCATTTCGGCACTTGCCATTTGTGCCGCGGCTTCCTTTTGCCATCTGTCTAAAAACATGCTGCAAGCGCGTTTTTTCAACGTGTTTTGCATGCTCCACGGCTGGCTTTTGGGCTCCGGCCCGGTTTCCAACTCACACCGGCCTCTGCACTACCCAGAAGCCTGAAAGAAGTACACACAACTTGGTAGCAGTGACACATTAATGATGTGTCATTCAGACGGCTTCGTGATGTGCCGAACATGTATACCGTAGACCAACCGTTAGCCAACCGCCCGCCAACCGTCCTTGTGGCGGTACTCTTTTGTACCGTCACGGGAATTGCCCGCAGTGTTTGCACTGAGACCATCTTATGGTCGGTGGGAATACCGACTGGTTCAATCTTCCATTCACGGGCTGTTGCAAATAATTTTGCTGACACGTAAATTCGGTCAATTCGGGATTGTGAGCTTTTGCCGTCTCTCGGTTGGCAAAAGCTGAAAGCTTTTGTCGTGGGGTAAGTCTCTCTCCATCCGTCAAATAGCTGCAATGATGTTGTGAGCTCGTCTAAGGTGTCCATAGCAGCAGGGCAGTCCGCATGCATGGGGAGTCTGTCAATTGTATCTTCCACTATATTAAAATCTCCCGCCATTATGTCCGGTTTCGGGGCTCTGGGATTTAGGTTGAACCAGCTGCTAATTTTTTCCCAGAAGCATTTATTTTCTTCAGGGATGTTTGGGGCATATATAGCAAGGAAGGTCACCACTTCCCCTCGATGCCAATTTGTTTGCACCAGCATGGCTCTTCCGGGACTAATTTCCCATGTCTTCACACCATTTGTGTTTGTAAGTTCTCGGTTCAGCACAACGGCGATGCCTCCCCTTTGAGTTGGGTTCTCAGGGTTGGAGGATATGAATATTTTCAGTCTTTTTGAGAACAGTTTCTCAACTTCGGATCTTCTTTCTTCAGTCATGTGGGATTCCTGGACCAGTAGTATCCCTAGTCTCTTTTCTCTCACCACTTGGTTTACGTGCTTCCATTTATTTTTAATGTGGTGCGTATTTGAATTTCCATATCCCTTCATATTGAGTGATCCGAAACGGATGGCCGCTTTAGTGTTCTTTTTTGAGCGAATGGATAGTGCTCTTCTGGCTCTCCGATTAGGCCTCGCAGCATTATTTTCATTTCGGTTTAAATTTAAAGCATTATCCGTTTCAACTGTCGGTTGAAAATTCTCGGTTGAGTTTTGGTTATTTGGATCAGTATCTCTTTCGTCTGGGGCTTCCTGTATGGATGTCCTTTGAGAACTGCAGTTTCTTCTATTGGATGCTGGTTCCGTTGATGTTGAGGAATTCTCAGACTGCGAATTTGCCTCATTATGTCCAGGTGACATTCTATTTCCAGCAGACGGCTGAAAATTCACAGACAGTGAATTCGATCTATGCGCAGGCAATAGAAATGGATTTGCAGACGGCAAATCACCAGCAGACGGCTGGTTGTACCACAAGAGTATGTGGTTCGGAGGCCCGAAGCTCCTCGTTGTGTTCTCAAAGTGAGACACACTCGCAGACCGCGAGTTTTGCGCAGTCGGCGCAGAGGTATTATTAATAATACCAGGGAGATGCTCAGCATCTGTGATGATCGACGAACAATCCTCGCTTGGAGTACCTTCAGACGTAAGGTGCTTCTCTCCTTGCTCATGTTGGTCAGTATTCACCGATCCCCCTCCTGTTTCACCCACTTCATCATCGAAAGCATGGTCGGGGGCCGAGCCAGAACTTCCTCCGAAGTTGGTAAGCCTTTGACCGTTTTCCCAAGAATCCGCAGGTAAGTTAAAAGGTAAGATATTGAGTTTATTGTTCGTTGCAATTTTGTTGCTCCATCCTCGATTTGCTAGACCAGGGACTTCTCTGCAGGTGTTAGTAATTTCCCCCCAAGCTCTCGCATCCGTTTGGGCGAAGGCGAGAGCTTTGAGAGATTGCTACGTTCATAGCATGACTTTACCTCCATTCTTAGCCACTTTCATCCTTAACCGCTCTCAGCTTTCCTGTCCAACCTAAAAAATTGTCAGTAAATGTGGGCTTTGAGCGTTGCGAGAGGCTGTATTTCAGCGCTTCTCGACTTCTTCCAACCCCAAAGTTGGGCCCAGTCGAGGGGATTTAATCACGAAATATAATTTTGATCTAATGACAGGATGTATTATGGGAACTAATGTCCGCGAGCATGGTTAGCGGCGACCGACAGTAGTCCAGCCTCCGCCACCGCCATTACCACGCCCTCCATTAGTGCGGGGTCCGTTTCTGCGTCGATCTGTATCAAATTTACGTTGTTTCGATGGGCCCTGGTCCGGGCGTCTATCATCGTCCATGCGAGGGGTTTTGATGACGGGGGGCGGTGGGATCGGCCCGTACCAGTTATCGGTGCGGGGCAGGGGGCATTGGTGGCCGGGGTGCGTTGGGTTTTTGCACCAAACACAATTAACGAAGTGTTTAGTTGTTTCGAGGCGATTGAGGCCGACCATATACGGGATGGCCTTGGTGAGGGCAATCCAGCGGGTCTGCATGTCGTTGTCGGTGGAGACCGGCTTGCCTGTCAGCTGGTAAATGGGGGCTGTGTCGCCTTTACCGTTGTTCGTGTCGATGAATTTGAGCTGAAAGGATTTCGTCGCAAGGACGGCGTGCTCGCGTGATGACCCGGGGATGCCCGCTTTCGACAGGCAGTTGTCGGTGTGATTAACCCACGCGACATTGCCCCAGCATTCGCGCTTGATTATTCCCAGCATGTTGGCCATAATTTTCTTCGAGTTTTTGACACCGTCGCCGGAGAGGTTCATGATCACCCAGGATTGGAGATCTTTGTCGAAGGGGACGACATGGAACGCAAGTGAGGTATTGACGGCGAAGGTCTGGAACCAGGAGGAACCGTTCGATTGGTCTAATTAGATTTCCCCAAAAGGCAAGCACGTGGCTTGTGCACTGCCTCACCGCCGGCACCTCCGAAACATTTCTCGAGTCCTTTTGCCCACGATTTCTTTTCTTTGTGACGCCCCCCTCCGTTCCTATTCTGCCGACTTCCATATGCATCTTGATTGTCGTTCTGTGTGTGCCGTGATGGCGGGTAAGGGCGTGCCCTGGGCACGCCGTTCGTTCTTACTTCCCTATACTGGGCTGTCTACTGACAGGCTCTTCCTCGATCTGGCTGTATACTTGTACTCTGCTGCATTTTCCCTTCCTGGATTCAGAATCACTGGGGTTCCTACATTTCTCTGCACCCTGATACCAATTTATTGCTTGTAAGCGAAAATTATGATTTCGGTGATTTCCAGGATATTCAAATATTTCGAGCCTGCTTGCTGGATATGTCTTAGTCTCCGCTGCACTTGGGGAATTCTCTGTTCTTGTTTCACTGGACAAAAAAAAAAATTGTCTGTGCACACACCAAAATTTTCGTGAAGTCCCAACTCGCACTAACATCATGCAAATGTATAAATAGTCTCACCATTCTCCCTGTATCCTTAACCACCACACTCCCTTCTCTAATGTCTACTCCTACTACACCATCTCTCCCTACTGCCACTCCTTCTATTCCCACTGCTGCCAGCATGCCTGGTGCTGTTGTTGGTCAGTTCCCTCCAATTTATAATAATCTTCCTGCGATCACTGCTAGAGATCCGTTCGGATTGCTCCCCTATCGGCGTAGAGTTCAAACCACCAAAAACCTCTTTGTGGAATGGGACAGCAAGAACAAATGTCTTAGGGCATGGTGCTGGTTTGTTATTACATTATTTCGAACAGTTTTACGTACTACATACATTTCAGGCCTGTCTGGGACGGTCAGCGCGTTCCACCAAGTGAGTTGAGAGACTACAGAGTCACTCACGAGTTCCGCTACCCAAACTGCCTCTACTCTGTGCATGAGTTGGATCCCAATCACATTACAGAGTCTGCGGTTTTCATGGTCAATTCGGGCCATCTTGGAGGACAGTATGTGGCAGCCTGTGCATTGGGCATATGCAAATACTGGGGTGTGTACCTGGGTCCGCATATTGCATTGAACTCATTTATATTTTCAGTCTTCATTGAACGGATGTATCCCAAACGCAGCCAACCCGTTCATGTCTACCCACTCCGAGGTAATTACTTCTCAACATTTTAATTGTAAGATCTGACCGTGAGCAGGATCCTCCTCCCCTGCTCCAGGCGAAGTAGTTTATGAAGGCGACGATGACGCCTTTGCGGCGTCTACTCCATCCGGTGGGTTTCGCTGTTTTTATTTGTATTTAAACTAATACAATTTTCCATACTTATAGTTGCCAGTGGGTCGTCATCCGCATCTTCCTCTCGTCCCTTGAGGCGGAAGCGCGAAGATTCCATCAAGGTGGAGGATGTTACGCCAATCCGACCCTTCAAGCGCCGTATTTTTGGCTCCGACGCCGGTAGTTCTTCTAGTGTTACCATGGCTGCCGGCAGTTCCAGTGAGTTGAGTTCGTATTCTCAGCTACATTCTGAGACTAAATAGCTCTTGAAGGTCCCATCAACCCATTCATAGTCCCTTATGCGACTCCCGAGCCCCTTCCAAAACTTTCCAGCCCCTTTTCCATGCTCATGCAGCTTGATGCATCAAATAATGCAGGTCTCACGGAATCCCAATTTCGCCAACTCTTTGTTCGTTGCTCATCGTGCAAACTTTTCACAACAGCTTCGGCCTTTGAGGATCATAGCTGCCGCATCTCCTCTGATACTTCCGCTGAGATTATTGACCTCACGGGCGACGACTAAATCGTATATAAATAAGTTCTCTAAACCACATAAATACCAATATGCGGTACTCTTACCTACACTCCTTTAACTATCCCGAAAATTATTATACATACCCATGTCTCTGATTTAAATTTAATGCCTTGTTTGCGACTCCCTACACTCCTTCGTCTATCCCGAAAGATTCTTCTACATACCCACAAATCCCCGATTTAAATTAATACATTGTTTGCCTACTGAACCAAACACACTGCAGCCTCTGCTGCCACACATACATGGGCTTTGAATTTCGAGACGAGTTCCAAAATGATTGTTTGAGAAATAATTTTAGTGTGACTTCAGCCTCCGACCTACACGCAAATTTTCTTGAGGCATCATATTTTTTCAGCCATGTTCCGAGTCGGTTAGAAAATTGTGTGGTAGAGTGATTCATCTGGCCGTATAGGGTGAGTATGTTAAAATGTTGCAGCGGTAACTGACCTGCACTAAGCACTTTATTGGACAGTAGGAATTCAGCCCCCGATTGTAGCAACAAAATTCGTCGACACAATATTTTTGGATTTTAAATATGTTACATTGTGCCTTCCAGGACACCGTGAGACGGTAGTAAAAGTCCGACCTTGCCAGATCCAGACCCAACTACCTCTCTGCTAGCTGTGAGAGCCTTCACGTATCCATCAGCCGCCCTGTCGACCGCTTTATATGCCCGTTCGAGCTGAACCTGGCTGCCCGCTTGGTTTTGAATGGTATAAAGCTGCTCGTCGGCTTTGATCTTTGCATCATGAGCGGTACGTAGCCTCTTGTTTTTCATCTCAATATGGGTATCTTGCCTTGAGAGCGTCTTGTGGTGTTGAATTGCTGGAAAAAGACGTGAGATAACTCACGTTGGATGATTATAAATAACAAACATTTGCACTTGAGGCTTCTAGTCGTCGATTCAGAAATATGCCCACTCGCATATGTTGGCCGTATTCCCGTCTGCTCCCAATTCTATTGATATGGTGAGAAGAAAAAAATATGTTGCAGCCACCCGGAACATACAACGAGCGTTTTCATCTTGAGGCTGTCGAGATGGAGACCTTTTTTTACCCCACCAACAAGGGTGCACGAAATGCCTTCGAGGTTGGCATCTGCATGTATGCCTTCGATTATGTTACTAGTGTTGTCGCCTACCTGCCAAATCGGCTTTGGAATGAAACTTTTCTCCCAGCACATGGCTGGGAATGCGAACTTGGTGCGAATTTTGTCGGCGATCCAGTCTTTAAGGTTTAGAATCATATAGAGAACGAAATGTGAGTACTCACTTGTGCCTGCTGGCCCACCCTCGACCTGAATACGGTGGATTGTGTTCTCCCAGTTCGAATGTTCGATACAGACCAAGCTTCTCATCAAGTTTCGAACAGGTTCCGGAACAGTCGCTTTGCGGATGTTACGGAATATATGCGATGTACAGAGGCGAATAACACGATGAAGATGGTCGTATTCGTCGAGACTGGGAAGGGGACGATGTGGCTCATGCAGATCATACTTTCCAACGAGTTCTTGAGCGAGAGACTTGAGATATAAGCCAAGGCCTTCACCGCAAACCGCATACATGAGCTTGTTGATGAGTAGCAAGAAACAACTTACCTTTTGCTTGACCACCATGCTGGTCAAGAACAAAATGAAGTAGTCCTACTTCACCATCGATTGTGGCTGAGTGAAGATGCCGCCATGTAAGATTCTCGCCGGTGTCAGCGAAAACGATCTCATGAATCTTTTGAAAAATTAATTCGTGAGCTGCTGCTGTTTGACGGTTGAGAAATATTCGGCAGTAAACAATAGCTGCAAATTCCATTAGACAAAAAATTGGCCAATAGAAATTAACGTACTTGTCCGGGAGTCGCGCTCAAGTCCTCCGAGTTCAAATTCTTTGAAGCCAACAATTCGTCGGAATGCAATGTCGCTCTGAAGATATTTTGCTTTCAAGAGTCGTCGGCTCCCTTCCTTCGCCATGCAGACCGCAATTCGGAAGGGGACGGTATTGTCTGATCCATCCAAGTCGTCATCGTCTGCGGGATCGTAAGTCATTCCCAGCGAGGGAATCTCCTCCATATACCGAATATACGTGTATTCTGAGGAAAGATATCGATCCTGTTCTTGCTTCATGTACTGCAGTCCTAAGGATAGAATTGAGCATTATAATTCCATACTGTGTTGACCGAACTCACCATTCCAGCCAGTTCCCTTCGGAAAACTACTTTCCTGGGCCTGAAGAATATACGCTCGAATGTGATCGCGGTTGCCCAGAGATGAATGAAGATCAAGAAGTGTCGGATTTTTTAAACCAGGGAGCCTTTTATGGAGGAAGGCATCTGTAGTCGGGTGGCGAAGGAATCGGCGTGGGGTCAAGTCGGGTAAGTCGTGATCGAGGAGTTTCAGGAGCTCGAGTATTTCGGTCCTGACTTCAGGCGTTGTTTTAGTCGGAAGTGGAATGGGATGTGGATGGGCCCCGTGGCAAACAACCAATATCCAAGGGCATTCCTCACGACATTCCTCAACCGGTTCGAAAATTCGAAATTTGCTGCGGCAACCGAGGCGCTGCATTTCTAGAATGACAAGATCTCCATCTTCATTGCGGTGTTCGTTCGCTGAAATTGCGTAAGACAATGCTAAATTACAGAAACAATCTCAAGACTTACGACAGTCGACTTTTATTGAAGAGAAGTTGGCCACAGTAGAACAAACAGCAAAAGGGCCCTTGTCCGAAAGGGCCAACCCGTCTTCCTCGAAGTCGGCAATTGTGTCTGGGTCACCCAAAAACAAGGCTTCGAGGTAGTTAGTGTCGTACAAACCTCTTCCAGCATCCCAGTCAATTAAACGATCAATGTTCCTCTTCCGGTGATAGTGTTCGCATCTGTTGAAGTTTGACTGAAGAAGTGAGAAAATAAACTTCTTCTTTCGAATTCCACACACCGAATAAATGCCTTTCCTTGATTATCGTACTGGAACAGCAATCTCCCATCACAAGAAGTCTTTGGGGAATGTCCCCTCCGATTTCTTTGTAGCTGAAGTAACCATGCCTGCCGCTGTTCAAGTTCTTCGCCAAAATAGTCCGTGGCTTCATGAGGGGGTGCGGGGCAACCCTGTTTCATGAGCGCAACGAAGTATGCGAGAGTCCTTTGAAACAGAGCACTACGAGTTGAGGAATGCCGTTCTCGATCTAACTGTGCATTCCGAAGCCGCTGAGAGATATCTTCGCGAGACGCCGTAATATGAGCCCGAGATAGGCCGACAATGTCAGCTTGGGGACAAACTTTGCTTCCCTGGCCTGTATTTGTATTTGTATTTAATTAAGCATCTATTATATTGGTCCAACTACGTACATGTTGAATGTGATTCCTTGCAAGCTACCTTGTTACCTCGAGAGTCCACCAACACATCACAAAAGACGAGGTTCTTCCCAGTTGATCCCCGTGGTTCCCCCTGAGAGTAAACAAAGTTCCGAGCTGGATTAAATCAGGAAGCCCCGGGCTTCATAGGGAAAAGATGTCCGATTGAGCCGGTCACGCTTGTTTCAGGAAACTCGACCAGTGCCGCCGAATCGTAAGTGTATAACAGCTCAAGAGTCGTTCTAGTATTGAGTTTAACATGTTGTTGAATATTACGAGCGGGTGCTGCAGCAGGAACAGAAGGAGGAGGGCTGACGGGGAATGTATCATTCAAGCCAGAAAAATACCGCAAAGCAAGTTGCAGTGCATCTTGGATCGCAGTCGGGGCAAGGAGACGGCCATAACGGTTGGCCAATCCTTCGAGGGCCCGTATTTGAGGGACCACATCCTCCATAGTGTGGTCCAGAGGTGCCGACTCAGCCATTAGAGTAGACTGCAAGCAGACTTGCGACAAGTTAGTTGCGTCGGACACTTCGGGTCCGCCTACAGACACGGAACCGGAAATATGAGTGCACGATGCCAAGCCACGGACATTGAGCTGTGGTGCTGGCAACCCAATGAACCGACTCCTCTCAAGCGAAATTTCAGGGATCCAAGGAAGTTCGTACCTTTGCTGGCTCGGGAACTCACTCCTTTAGGAAGCTGGACAAGCGAAGTTGTTGCATACAGTAAGACGGGACTCAGTAAGGAAAAAACTGATTTTTTCGGGGCAACTTCGTGGCAGGAGCAATAATTTTCTTGTGGGTCTCAGAAAACAGAGCGGAGCCGAGAAAATTCGCAGAGCGGGGTTCTGCGCGAAAGCACCAGTAGCGGGCATACCCTGTGTGATGGTAGCACGCGCAATGAGCAATGAATACGCGCGTTTGAGCCAAGAAAGTTCCTAACGATGCTGGCTCGGGAACTCTCCACGTTAGGAAGCTGAAATAGCCGGGGTCGGTACTTGCAGCGGGCGGGACTCAGTAAGAAAAAAAGCGTTTTTTTTTCAGGTAACTTCGTCACAGGATGAAAATAATGATAATATAGCCCCAGGAAGCACAGCGTCGCCCAGAAAATTCATAGAGAAGACGACGGAAGGTGGCACCAGGATTCGTACCACCTCGGTGCGATGAGACGGGCACTAGTGGGCGGGCCGCCGCTTCAGCAATATCGTAGGCGAGAGGGTCACGGAGGCGGAGCGAGACCAAGGGGAAATGATATCCCCGCTGAAGGCGTGACAGAGAACCCAAGCGAAGGGGGGCTCAGCACTCAGGAAATGGTTAGGACGATGTCGGGAGGCAACGGGACCGGCCGGAAGACCTGATCACGGCCATGACAACGGGCGGTGATCTTATCTTGCCGGGATCTAATTAGACCAATCGAACTATTACTCCTGGAACCAGACCAGAAATTCCCTGGCAGTCGGATGGACGTCAGACAGGATCATCGCCCACGGCTTAGCGAAATTGCCGGGTGCCGAGGCTGCTTTCTTGGGGAGCGCCAGCTCCATGGGATTGTCCTCGCCGTCATCAACGCCGTCGTACGTGAATCCGAGGGAGCGGATGAATTTCAGAACATCGTGATGGAGGCGGGGGTTATCGTGGTATAGATTTTTCCCGCCGCCAAAGGGGACGACGGCGAGGTAGTTGTCCGAATTCGCATCAACGAGCGAGCGTTGGAGGGGGTCGAGATTGTCGACTAGGTCGTAGTATGGGATGACAGCGCGGGGGAATATGGCTTGAGTCCAGGGAATAGCGGTGTTCGTCGGGATTTCCGCTGGCTTATTTCCGCGCTGCGACCATTGGAGGTGCGGGTCATTGTGGGTGTCCGTAGGAAGGCCCTCTGTGGCGAAGGGGTCCGGGAGCGTGTAGGTATCTGTGCTCATGGGGACGGGACGTCGTGTAGGTAGGGGCTTCTTGGGGCGGGACTCCGGCTCGTCTATAGTCTCTAGGTCGTTTTCTTTGTCTGCCTCAATCTCCTGTGGACACTACTTAGTTTCGGCATGCTTCAAGAGCTTTTTGTCGCATACTTGGTCCTGATAAGACGCGACAATTTTTCCGCCTTCTGCTCCTCGTTTTTTAGCAGCGGGGCCGGTTTCCGTAGGTGACGGGGCCGTTCTGGGGCTGGTGGGGTGACCCGGAGCCAGGGCTATTGCTATAGTAGGTGCAGAGACGAGAGGGCGGTGGTGGGGTGAGTAGAGAAAATGCTAGAATGTTTCGTAAACCATTGCCGAAGCCCCAAAATTTTGCTCTCAAAATTTGTGCGCGCAAAGGTGCTCTGCCGAGCCCCTTCTGAGATGCTATCGCATCTGTATGTGAATCTATTTCGCGAGTATAGATACACGAGGTCCGAGTCTCGAACCTGGCACACCAGTCTGTGCGCACGACACTGACGATGGCAGTTTTTACCGCTGACGGCGGTTTAGACACTATACTCCGGGTATTGGTGTCTTTGGAGCGCAGACGGCAGCTCCGACTGCAGTCTGCAGTCTGCGTCTGTTAGTTTCCCCGAAGGTACTTGTCCCTTGGGCCGCGAAGACGCCAGACGCCGGATCACACGTGGTGGTCCTTTGCCAAGGGTTCTGAAGCTCTTTCACCAAGCTATCCTGCAATCCTTCGTCCTGGGCCACTGCATTCGGCTCGTGCATGCTCGAATCCTTCAGATATGCCCCCGTTTTCGCCGGCGTCGCCTTACCCTCCCCCAACGCCGCCATAACAAACGTATCCACCGCATGGTCGATATTCCCCGGCGCCGCTCTCCCACCCATCTTTGTCGGCACCCACCCCGGATCCGCTGAGAAACTCGGAACATCTATCCACCGCCGGGCAAACACCTTCGCCAGCATCACACTGTGCAGCTTCGTGTCACTGTACGAGCTACGTAGGAGCTTCTCCTCATTCCTATCAACATTCACCCTCCCAGAATAATGCATCTCTGAACTGACGAACAGCAACCTTTTGGGCTTGTTCATGAGACAGGTCAACATATACGGCGCGAGCGTGTTGACTGTGAACAAGCTCGGCAGGCCGCTCTTCCCGGGCACGCGCTCCATGCCAGTGTATAACCCCGCGTTGTGAAGGACGGCTTCGTAGGGTCGGAGCTTGTTGGTTTCCGCTGCGAGGGCCTTCGTCTCGTCGAGGCTGGACAGGTCGCCAACTAGGATGGCTTCGGCTTCAGGGCATTTGGCGCGGGTTTCATCGGCGCGGGCAGGGCTGCGGGCGTGTAGGACTACGGAGTGACCGAGAGAGATAAGACGCTGAGTGGTGAGGAGGTCAAGACCGTCAGAGGAGCCAGTTATGAAGAAGCGCGGCATTTCCTAATAGTGGTTTGCTGGTGCAAGGTGGTTGGTAGATGAGATGGGGCTGTCGGTCTAATCATACGCTCACGATAAGTTTTGGTTAAGAGATACTGGGGGAATGAGCCGACCTGGCGAGTATCTAGACAGGAAGAGGCAGAAGCTGAATAAGACACTCCGTGTGTATGGCGTCGGCCCGGCATCTCCCGGGCTGATGCGCTGTTGATGGCTTGGCACGCTAATTCTCGCTGTCTCTTCTCTCTCGCCATTGCCAGCGGCGCACTTCGCCCGTCTCCTTGGCTTCGGCATGCAATCTTGCAGCACTACATTGTTTTTGCCTGCCCATCTGCTCCGTCGACCATGCTCCAAAATTTCAGGCAGAACCACAAGACCTGGCCGGCTCACGCTCTGACAAGACAAACAGCGCGTACCCGATTATCATTGGATTGAGCAAGGGGTGGCGAAGTAAAAAATGTCGGATATCAACTACCAAAAACCTCCTGTCAGGACCCCGGAACTCGCTCGACCACCACCACCAGTCGGCAATCATTTGGAACAGTGGGCCGTGCCTCCGGGCCAATAGCGAAGGGGATCAGATCAGGCATCAGCGATACATCAAACGCGCTTGCGCCGAGTTTCATTTGCAACTTGTATGTGTTCCCAAAGATCCAGTACCTAGCTACGGTATGTTCATACCACACTGAATTACCTGGGTCCCAGAGACTCTGAGAAAAGTAAAATGGGTTGTTGAGGTAAACAGGAGGTAAGGGGGAACAATATCATGGATGTGCATATAGTTGGCGATGTCTAAGGCCGTCCGAGTGCGCATTCACGTCGCGATACATGTTGTTGATACTTGTTGATTTTGTCTCGGCAAATCCCGTTTCTGCTTCCTCCGACCGTAGATTTTCAGGCAACTTCAAGATAGTTACATGGATGGACTCAGGGAATTAATTTGAACAAAATAGATATCTAAAATTGGCGCTAGAAGCCCGGGAAAAAAACCTTCGCAAAACCGAGGCAAAAAGTGGTTTGCCAGGACCCCGGATACTCGATCAGGTAGGTCACGGTAGGAGTCGGTGTCCGGAATTAAGGTTTTCGCCACCCCTTGGGATTGAGTGCGTTTGGTCTGATTTATCCTGCAGCGATGGCAATCAATATAAACGCTGATTCCGATACTTTTTTCGCAGGTGTATGCGTTGTTATTAGCTTAGGGCTCATGTACGTGTCATTTCCACGACCCCCCCCCCCCCCCCCTAGAAAAGGCAATGATGATCAGCGGCAGCGTAGGTACATCAATTCTGTTGTCGCGCCACTCGACGTGTCTCCATCGCTGGCACTCGTGTCTGTCTACGCTCGCCTGCACTGGCAGGGACTCCACCGGCGCTCAAAACTTTTGCTCAACGGGTAGCGGATGTCAGGCAGCCCAGCAAGCGGAGCGACGCGAGAGTCAAGAGTCTTTGAGAGCAGATGTTTTCGCGTAGTTGTAGACCCAGTGAGAAAGATATAGAATACATGTATTCTTCGTGTCCATAACACAACGGGAGTATTGGCAGCAGAAAGCGAGCGTGCTAGCGCTGCAATCCGAAACGAGAGATGTGGTCGTGATGCCGACGATCCGAGCTCTCATCAGTGATGTCGCTTCATCAGATCATATTGAGAGATCCAGAGATCAAGCACCCCTCGGCGCACAGGTGCAGCAACCAGCAGCCCAAGCAGCCATGAAGAAATCTCCTGCCACTTCGAACTCAAACTCGGGCGTGGCTGCGAGTGAACACACTGGAGACATGCCAACGGCACACGCTGTCGAGGAACAGCCCATCCTGAGCACATCGTGAGGGAATGACTTACAACTTTTGGTTTGTGAGAATTGATCTGGTGCCAGAAGGACCTGCACCGAGCCACTTTTTCCGAATTGGGGCTAGACGCGGCGTATCATCTTTCTGGCCCCAAAATTCCGAGGACCTGCTATATTTCACGTTGGTCAGATACTGCACAGACCGTTCCTAAATCACTTAAAATACACAAATGAATAATAGGGGAAGTCAAAGCGGTCAAGAAGGCCGATTCTGATATCGATTCTGAAATCGATTCTGATGTCGATTCTTGGACCAAATTTAGCCGAAAGTCGAGAATCGAATTGAGGATTGTCTGAATCGAGTTCCTCCTCTTGAGGAGGAACTCCCAGAATCGAAACTCAGAATCGCTCTGGTCTTGTGCATTCGTCACAACTTGCAAGCTTAAAATTACATAATCTATTTTATTTTTCCTCCAATTCTCCTCCGCTGGGCTGCACTATGGCTCCTAAAGGCCTAAAAGCTCCGCTACCACTCAACTATCACTGGCAAACCTTGGGTAAACCCCCCGACTGCTCGGATCAAGCCGTTCAAGGTTTTGAGGATGGCATGAGCCCTTCGCTGACATGAAGAACGGCGGGGCATGGATGCGTCACCACCGCGTCGACCGCTGTCGGGTGCGGGATGGGGGGTGCAGCATCTGAAATGTCACGCTTTGTTGCAAGATAATTAATTTTCCTCCATTTAAATGTTGCGCTCAATAGGCTGGAATCCAATTGGAATCGATGTCAGGATGGGGTCGGTCAGAGTTGGTTTCGATTCTGGATTGATTCTGAAATCAGAATCGAAGTCAGAATCGGCTTCAGAATCGATGCCATCTGACTGCTTTGACTTCCCCTACTGTGTGATTGCTACATGGTTAAGAATACATGCGTTGTACAGATAGAAATGCCCTGAGCATTGCAGCTGCTCCGTGATACACAGCCGGTACAAACCTGCCACCAGATGACTGGGGGATGTGGTCGTCGCAGGGCGCGGCATGTACTGGCAATTATGTAATGTCATTCTGAACATAATTCACTAGCACTATTGTTGTCCCTGGATTTGGGTTGAAACTTGAGCACATTTGTTGCAGGTCTGTTTGCCAGACCCGGTCCAGGAGTAGGGTTAGAGGGTGTGGTAATGTTCCCCTCATTGGCCAGGGACAAAAACAAAGTTGTGGAGGCACCCAGAGGCACCCCCCTGAAAAAATCCGCTAAAAATCCGCTAAAAATCCGCTGATGTTGGTGATGTCCAGAGTTTCTTGATCCGAGCTCACATGACCGAGCTACGGCCGAAACAAGTTGAAGGATATTCAGGAAGGTGGAAGCACCTGGAGGCACCCCCACAGAAAAATCGGACACACTGAAGCGATCAGATTCCAGATCAAGTCCCAGTGATTTGGCCAGGATTTAAGCTTAGGAAGGGCATTTTATTATATTCAGTATACTACTAATTAAGATTGCCAGTGGAGGCAAGCGGAGGCACGCAGGGGCACCTAAATAGGAAAATCGAGTTCATCAACCCACTAGGTGGCCGTTGGAGCCTGATATTCACATTCCGTGGCTGATGCGGCCACCGATGGCTGTGGGTAGCTGTGCTCAACAGCCACAGAACGTGAATATCAGGCTCCGGCGGCAACCTACTAGGTGCTTGAAGAAGGTCAGACTTGTGCTTTTCTATGGGACATTCTCTGACCTCAACCGTTTCCTCTCAAACAGACTTGTTCTCGCCACACTCTTGGACCTTAGTGGCCAAGGAAGCTCCTTCCTGATCTTCCTACAACCACGAAGAACGGCGTTTATACTTTAATTTCGACGACCGGCTGCAACATTGTCTCCAAGACTAATGAATTGTCTTCTCAGATCTGGTTCAGTACACCGTAAACATCTCCATTATTTTGTCATCGTACATCTGTCCTTATGCGCGTCTGTTCCAACCTTACTAGGCGCTCGACGAATTGGTTGTCTCCAAAATTGAAGAGGTACAGCTCTTCACAGAGTCGCACGATCAAGGCTACGTCGAATTCTAAGAGGCAGGCAGTTGGAGCTGGTTCGATATCGTCATTCTCGAGTCGTCCGATGCCACCACCCCGAAGGTGATGAATGGGCATACCCTCGTTTGTGCCAGTCATACGAATAAAGATCGGCGATGAACACTATTCACATCGCAAGGGTAAAATCTTCACTCGTGAACATGAACTTCTCGGGTGCTTGGAGGTGAGTAACCACTCTTTCTCTTCGCCCTGTAGCTCATGGCGTGTGCGTCTTGTTAATTTAAGCCTGGAAATGTCATCGCTGTTCACGCAGGTGCCCAATTCTTAGGCTGGGAAAATCACGCGAAAGAGGGACAGCTTCTTGTCCGTATCACCAACGGAGGTCTGTGCGACATGACCTCATGCCGCAACTTTCGTTAATTTGAGGCTCACCTTGATCCGTAGGCCCTCGTAAATGCTTGGAACAAGTCGACATCACGAAGCACGTTGAATTGGATATCAAGCTTCAGAACGAAATCAACGCAATCTATGAAGGTGAAAAACGCAATAACTCGCCACGATCCATATTCATCTGCCCGTTTTCGAACCTTCGGTGCAGTGTTTGTGCGTACCGGTGAAGACCTCCTTGTTCGGTCGTGATTAAACAGCGTCAGCCCCGGGCTCAAAAACGCTCTGTGAGCTCCAAGGATCGGCGGGGGTCTGAGCACCTTCCATCTCGCGAGGTCTCGGATCTCCGAGGGATACGTACATGCGTGGACTGCGCTCAACCTACCGCACCCGAGCTGCGTCACTCCCGGTACGGTATGCCTACGTGCTATGGCTGCGCATTTTTTTTTTCATCATCTCCGCTTATTTTTCATTCATTCATTACTGACGGCAAATATCAAAGATGACTAGACATTCATATCTCGCGCACGGGCGAGTTGTCCGACTTCAATCTTCACAAGTTTATTTTTGCCAGCGACCACGCAATATCGGATCGCCGCGCATCGTTAGCCTTTGCCCCTTTCTCAACTAGCCACACAGATTTTTCAGGCACCTCCAAGCTGAATCGCTCGCAATTCTAAGCTCCGTTTGGCAATGCTCATCGGATATAGCCGAACCCGAAAAATAAACAATCCACCAAATGTCCCACTGTGGCTTTCCCTTTACGTTGGAGCGATAGCAACGCACAAATTTTCGTCAACCTCTCGGACCCGTCCACATCTTTGTCTTTGCCGCCCCACTCGTCAAGCTCACCATACCTAGTTTCCCCTTTATTATCATCTTTTTATTCTTCTGCCGTACTTATATAATGGTCTCCTTAGATATCCCCCTCATAGTTTACGCTAGCTACCCACAGAGAGAAAAAAGGGCGTCAGTTTCAGTTCCCAAGTTGGTGGACATGTCAGTTCTGGTCATTTCTGAGCAGCGACGTCTCTGTAGCAACCTCTCTGACGGTAACTCGTAGAGACATGCACAGCAAGGGCCTCAGGGCCTTCACACAGTGTAAATGAGACTCAGTGTTTGAATAAAAACCCGAAATACAAGTATATTGTCTCCACATCCGACAGATCAACAACGTCAGTCCTAAAGCTCCAAAATTGACTGTTAATCTAATAGTACTGGCATGAATGTGGCACAGAAAAACTAAGAGAAACTTTGGGTCGCGCTGTTTGTATGCTGTAATCTTCTCAAGCGCTATCGGAAACAATGTCAGGTGGAAGGGTCTCAGGCACGAGAGAAACCGAACATACAAAGTGCAAGAGTAAGACTCGATGTTATTGTCGAAGTTGGTTTGAGCCAAGTTCACGGTGGCGGATCCGGTAGTGGTGATGCTATCTCCACCGCAGTTGGCGAAACTAGAAAGACAAGTGAGTGGGCTGGAATATGGGCCAGAATGCGTACTTGAACCAGGTGCATTTGAAGCCTGCATCGATTGTATAGAAGGAAATGTTGTTGATGAACTCGGGAGCGTTATTGAAACAACCAGTAGGCATATTGGTATTCTGGAAGTCATGGCAACCAACTGCGCCAGGGCCGGTACAGAAGGTGCCGAATCGGAAACCACGGGCCTGGGGGAATGAGAAGACTTAAGATGGGCGCATTTACACCGCTTACGGTGACTTCCCCAGAGCCCGTGGCGGAACCAGAGGCGGGGGATGCATGAACGAGGCCAGAGGCGGCGAGGAGAGCGGCAAGCTGGATGAGGTGGAACTGCATGTTGAAATAAACAAGGTTGTTGTAGGGGAGTTTCTCAAGTGGATGATGGGAGTAGACTGCGTTGCTTGTTGGATTTGGAGAAAGTCAGGGAGTAAATGCCCGCCTTTTATTTGTTCTAGCTCCGATTACATTATAGTGATGCATTATGAAAGACTACGCTTTGAGTGATTGGGATAATCAGGCCCCGGTCCACTTATCACGCATGAATCTATGGACCGCGTCAGCCAAGCCGTTCGGAGCTTCTACTTGGAAGCCTACTTGGAGCACTCTTTTCCCCGCAGGCACAGAATTTGCACCCAGTGTGCGCGTGACGTTGGCCTCTGACCGTACCTGTCGCACGCTATCAGCTAACCCCCTCATTCTCCCACAATTTCGACAGTACCCGACTCTTGACTTACATCTACTTTACTCGGACCATGTCCGGACGAGTCGGAGTCTATTCTATTAGAGACTACGCTCTGAGTGGCTGGAATAATCAGGCCCCGGTCCACTTATCATGCATGAATCTCTTGACCGCGTCAGCCAAGCCGTTCCAACCCCCTCATTCTCCCACAATTTCGACAGTACCCGACTCTTGACTTACATCTACTTTACTCGGACCATGTCCGGACGAGTCGGAGTCTATTCTATTAGAGACTACGCTCTGAGTGGTTGGAATAATCAGGCCCCGGTCCACTTATCATGCATGAATCTCTTGACCGCGTCAGCCAAGCCGTTCCCAGATTTTCCTTGGAAGCCTATTTTGTACATTTACATTTTTTGCCCTCGAAAGCGTGTGAACCGGATTCAAAAAGCATTGATATAAATATTATTTCGCAGGTTTTCCTGGAGTGAGTTGGTCCACAAAAAATTCCGAGACTATAAAAAGATGGGAAAGGATCCTAGGCTGTTGCCCACAATCCCGAGTCCAGACACCAATGTTCTCTGGGTACCAATGAAGTGCATCAATCAAATTTTGTGTGACACTCGGGACTGTCTTTGCTCCTATCAAGAGCAAAGAATCTATAGGACGATTGTTTAAACACTTTGCGTCTAGACACAAATTGCTCTTTAAACACGTGTTTAATCCAAACACGTTTAACGCGAGCCGTGCGCGGGACCGTGTTTAAGCGGAACAGTTTAAACACTGTTTAAATGAACAAAAAACCCATTTGTTCACTGTGATTCAAACTTGTAACCTCATGTAAACAAGCGACGGGAAGCGGCAAGAGGACTCAGATCGGGCAATCGGGGGAAACAGATCAACTCGCGTGACGAACTGATGGCTGCATCACGTGTATGTAAAATCCACCGCAAAACATGCATTGCCAGTGAGCAGAGGCATATAGACACAGAACAAACACTATTCAATGTATTCTCATGCATACTATCACAAGAAAACAAGAAAATGAAGTCAACCAAATCTTGACTTGGTCACGCTGTTTGGCAAGATGGTGGGTTTTGGTGCGAGAAGGAGCAGCAATAGCAAAGAGGGTATCTCTGGATGTAATACAAGGTGTTTGGGGCATGACAGAAGGCTTCTCAATGTAGTGGCTCATAGCGACTCCAAGAAAAATTGATGGCACTTCACGATTTGGGGGGGGGTGGGTCATCATGTGTCACCATCAGTGTCCTCTTGGTGGGGTCCTTTAGATATTTCAATTGAGATGCCCTTTCTCTTGGCCACAGAGCAATTTTTATGGGTGAACAAGATATGAATGGCTGGAATGTGCCGTTGGGTTGATCTTACATTATGTGGGGGTGAGTCCAACTTTGAAGTTGAATTCTCTTCAATGTACAATTCATATCTATGATACCTTCAAGAAGCATTACTCAGAACTGCAATGTGTTGCCAGTACCTTGGGTTCCAGCAAGCCAGCTTGCACTTGCTAATGGTCGCTTGAGTCTGCAAGCTAGAGCATCCGGGGAGCATGGCTCTAATTTAATTCATGGCCATTGGTTTATTCATACGGATCAGTGTAACAAATATTTGGTCACCAGCAGAATCTACTCCTAGTCTATAAATCAGATACTTGATTAGCTTTTCTTAAGATTTGGGTGGTAAAGACCGCCACAGCAATTTAAGTTGTAGCAGAACTCAAGTTCCGTTAATATATATATTCAACCACTTTAATACCATTTACCAGAAGGGGTGAGCCGAAACTTCAGTTCTCGACTTCAGAACTCAAGATTGTCGGAAACTGAAGATCAATGTCAACAAAATATTATTTTTCATTTCAACTCAAGTGTATGCGTGGTGACAAAACTGAAGTTTTTGCTCCGTCTTCAGTTCTCTCACTGAGTTCCTAGAAACAACCTGGAAACTAATTTCTGCCGCCAAAGTTCAGTTCGGGACCATTCAGCAGTCGAAGCACGGAATAACATACCAGTTTTCCTTCAGGGTTGGCAAGTACGCTGCCACACGCCGAGGCGCTGAACACACTAGCGAGGAGGGCACCGTTGTCGTGACTCCATTCTGATGGGCGTTGAGCCGGGCGGCGGGGCCTAGTGCCGAAATAGTAGAACCATTAGAAGACAGTGTTTGTGGTTACAGCTCTTTGCGGTACAACAGGCGCGGACGGTTTTTTTTTTTCCATTTTGGGCGTTTTTGATCGTTTTTTTTAGAACACTCTCTCTGCTCTCAATTATGATCCGTTTGCCCTAAAAGTATGACCATTCGAACGGCATTGGAAATGCGCAGACAATGGTGTCCTTAGATCTTTAGTCCAACTCATAGGATTCCTTCCTGGCCCAGAATAATCGTTTTCGCTGTGTTTGGGCATCGGACACTTGTAGGAATCTTTGTAGTAGCCACGAAATTCTGAATTGTTGATACATTTGACCCTGGCATATTATCTCGCGAATGGTGTACTCAGATAGTGAATTGAGCACTTAATACACTTTCAATGCACAGTGTCATCTGCCCATCGTGTTTGATTTCAATCGGTGGCAAGGACAGCTGTTCTGGAATACTTCTTCACCACGGAATCTTATCCTCAGACCAGGGAACACTCTCACATAATTATATTGGGTCCTGACCTTTAAATACACAAGAAGCGACCACAATTAGGTTGCACGACACCCTGAGTACATCTGTCACAATTCACGTGCTATGACCAAAGTCACTCTGCTCTTTTCTTTCATACTCGTACCATGGGCGACCGCAACGGTGCTGCTGCCCGTAGAAAGTCCAAGCGACTTGCAAAGGCAAAGGCTGACGTACATGTCCCTGCAGCCGAAACCGACACACAACAGCCATCTTCCCCGGATAGTACCCCCATTCAATCTGGCACCGATTATGATCATTCTCAGAGCGTCAACTTCGCTGCCTTCACTGCAAATAACACCTTACCTCTTGATAATGATGGCGACCGCTCAAGCAGTATTACTCCCCCACCTTCCATCAAACGCAAGGCACCAGCAAAGGCCCCAAAGACGAAGGCAAAGAAGGCTGCCAAGAAGGCCGTCGATTTGTCAGAGGACGCTCTCAGTAGCGATTCAGACGTGCCGCCACCACCGAAGAAGAAGAAACTGAAGGGGGTAGAGCCAGCGGTCTTGCATGATGATCAGCGAAGTGCGTATTTGATTTGTGTGAATTCAATGTTCCTTCCAAGGCTTATTCCCTTTCGCCTCCATGAGAACTTATTCTGAGTGTTCCGCGGGCTTCAGAACCCGGCAACCAGCGTATCACGTCCACACATGCGACCGAATTTAGCGAAGCACTGGCCGCGATTCATGCGACCGTGGGATGTACAGATGTTGCTCGGAAGCCCGTCTTGATGTACAAATTGGCTAATGCTACCAAAAATGTTCCTGAAACATCTCTGAGCACGGAAAGTGACTGGGAGGGATGTTTAGAGGATGTGCGACAGGCTGAGAATGCAAAGAAGGCTGGTACTGTCATTCCTGTTATGATTCTAGTGACAGAACAGGTAAGTCATCGAAATCACAGTCATAAATAGCTAACTCAACTGCTTGAGTAGTACCTTAACTCGCTGTCTGCCAGGGGAGGTAAACATAAGGTACCAGCTGGGAAGGGGCGAAACAAGAAGGTGCCTGTTTTGGATTTGGACCACGCTGAGTCAGGCGACGATGATTTTGACGAGGGTGTGGGGACCATGGATCAAGAAATGAAGTCCATGCAGCAGCTCGACGATCATTACGGTCATTGCCAAGCATGTGGGACAACCAAATTTTGTAAGATCACTGTCGCTGGCACGCATCACCCTCTGTCGAACAATCAAAGACGTGCATGGGCTCAAGCTCTGGTTTGTGCCCATGTTTGCATTCATCCAGTCACTGATATATTCCTTTTAGGCTCTCAAAAAGAGTGGTGTTACACTCAGAACCCCTCCACGCGATGTCGCAGGTCAGAACCTGTTTGGTATGTTCTTCAAAAGCATGCTCCCAGAAGCTGTACCGGGGCCTTCGATGCCGAGTTTGTTATCTGGTATGATGCCGCCCCAAATGATGGGTTATCCCTACATGCCTGGGGACTTCCTGGACATACTCAGATGCCTCCAATGCCACCCATCGCATCCGCCATCTCTCTGGTTTCACATTCTTCACACGCTTCGACATCTGCCCTCCCCGTGGTCATGCCGTCAAGTGATCCTCCGGAAATGGGCGCACTTAACCCGTATCCAGAGATCTCGACTTTCCTCCATGAACTGGACGGCTATGCCCCACACCGAAACATGCTTGATTACATCCCGATATTTGCTGCGCTTGACTACTACAACATCGATGAGCTCCACAAGCTTGGGACGGCTGAGGAGCTTGTTCGGGTCGCCACGATTACTCACGGAAATGCGACGTACCTCATGGCACAGGTGAAGAACGAGATCAAGCGGGTTGATCGTTACCGTGCATCCCTCGCCTAGACCACTATAGACTCTCTCCACATTATTCCAACCCATCGTCACTCAATTACTACATCTTATTCGTTCATTATTCAATATGTAGTCCTGCAATTCTTCGTTCAAACTATAGCTATTCCTATGAGCATATCTAGTATCCAGAATGACGATACCACGCTTTCGCTGCATCCGCGGTCACAGTATCTAAGGCGGCATACGAAAATAGGAATGGATCAGCATCATCTCCAGCCTCGACAATGTTCCTGAAAGTGTCGCCGTGCCGAGCGATGTACGCCTTGATGTAGGAGAAGCATTCCTCAATCGGGTTGAGGTCGGGGGAATAAGGTGGGAGAAAAACGAGCTTGATACCGCTTCGAAGATAGTCAGTTAAAAAAAAACACACACAACAGGACCGAAACACTTACGCCGCAGCACACATCTCTTCAACGCCCTCAACGTGATGGATGCGACAATTATCCAAAACGAGGATGCTATGCTTAGCAGGATATGGGTTCATTACCTTCAGCAGGTCCTCCAGCCACAATAGGAACTGATCTCCATTGTAGCTGCCGACTTTGATATGGCTGAAGATAATACGGTCCGTGGTGATTGCTGGCAGCAGGGAATAGCTTGGAAAACTTGTTAGACTACACCGTGAACTGAAATCAGGTGCTAACCATGTCCCTCGCACAAAACGACAACGCTTGCGCGCACGTGGCCCTCTCATCGCCCAACCATTCCGACAGTACGTTGTCAAGATGTTGACAGCGGATTCATCAGCGCAGACGATGCGATCTGCGGGCTCATTGCCTATCTCCATGAGAAAATCACGGCGTGCATGTTCGCAACGTTCCGCAGCTTGGCGTGACGGCTATGGCACTGGTATCAGAAGCTGTCAAGATAAACCGCCAAATATACATACCCTCTTTGAGGAAATTCCCAGCCGGTGGAGTGTACGGCATATTGTGGCGAGAGAAACATCAATGTCATGCTGGGTGAAGAGAGCTTCTTGAATTTCGTCGAGGAACATGTCAGGCATGTGATCAAGAAGTGCGAGCACAAACTGCATAAAAGGGGTCAAGATGTCGATGGAGAGAAGGAAGGAAAGTCTAACTCCGCAGTTGTTTGGGGACATGAGAGGAGGACACCCTTTGTGTCTACGATCACGGCAAACTTCCCCAATTTCCATCCATGTCTGCTTGACATGCTGCACGACACGCAAAGGCATATTGAGGTCATGGGCAATCTCGTGGCTCTTTTTACGGAGGGTAAAGGCCTGGTAAATGACCCGCTGCTTGAGGTCCTTAGAGTAGTGATTCTGGAGTAGTGTGGCGGGTTTTTTGCGAGCCATGGGCGTCAGGACGAAGAATGCAAACAGTGACTTTGGTCATGGCACGTGAATTGTGACTGATGTGCTCAGGCGTGTCGTGCAACCTAATTGCGGTCGCTTCTCATGGATTTAAAGGTCAGGACCCAATATAATTATGTGAGAGTGTTCCCTGGTCTAAGGATAAGATTCCGTGGTGAAGAAGTATTCCAGAACAGCTGTTCTTGCCACCGATTGAAATCAAACACGATGGGCAGATGACACTGTGCATTGAAAGTGTATTAAGTGCTCAATTCACTATCTGAGTACACCATTCGCGAGATAATATGCCAGGGTCAAATGTATCAACAATTCAGAATTTTGTGGCTACTACAAAGATTCCTACAAGTGTCCGATGCCCAAACACAGCGAAAGCGATTATTCTGGGCCAGGAAGGAATCCTATGAGTTGGACTAAAGATCTAAGGACACCATTGTCTGCGCATTTCCAATGCCGTTCGAATGGTCCTACCTTTAGGGCAAACGGATCATAATTGAGAGCAGGGAGAGTGTTCTAAAAAAAACGATCAAAAAACGATCAAAATGGAAAAAAAAACCGTCCGCGCCTGTTGTACCGCAAAGAGCTGTAATAGCGGACATACCAGTCGCTGATTACATCGAAGAGTCCAAGTGGTACTTGGCTACTGGCAACGCGACGTCACGTCGCATGTCGGAGTCAAGGATTGAGACTTCCGAGTGCACACCCCTGGTATGTTGGAATTGGTTCTTCAATAATCAGTAGCGAGGGAAACCACGACGACTTGCTGCAGACAGTACTTAGTGGTGGAAGAAGAAAACACGTTCCCATCAATTGGGTAATCATACTCTTTGTCACAACAATGATCAAACAATGATGGCCATTCATGCCATCATGCCAAACACGTCAACAGTCTCTCTCGCCTGGACCACCATCTCCCCACACACCTAAGGCACTCTACATTTTCTTCTCCTCTGGGCCTCAAGCTCAGTGGCAATGCTTCCGGCAGAAGCATTGACACTGGAAGCATTGAAACTGAGCCCGGCGCCTGACACCACGACGCGGCCACTTCGCGTGCTACTTGCATGGTGCCACCTTGGTTCTCCAATGGCACTTCTCATGGTCAGTCAACCCATTTCATTCAGATATTATGACTAGCACTCACCGGTTTTTCTGATGCGCTTGGCCCATTCATGACACACAGAGTCGAAACCCGGATCTGAAAAAAGAATGTTTGCTCATATCTTTCAGCGGCAATGTTAACTCTTGTGCTTGAGAGATGGTGGATGTGTTACTATTACCTTGTAGTCGGTGTACAAATATTTTCAGATTTTTCTGGCTTGTGGTCATGGAGCGTGAGCTCATCTCTTTTGTGACCTCTTTTGGTGGAGGACCCTGATCCGAAAAATCGGGTCATGTACATGTGCTGAGCGCACCCTCAAGATAATCTGTGGCTACGAGGAGTTAGAGAGACTACTGAAGCTCCCCCATGTACGATCACAGGGCAGGAGAATGTAGCAGACACTCACAATAACCCTTCTCTCCTCAGAACTTCTGGCACAGCCACAAACTTCCGTTTTTGACATATCTTCGATTTTCTGCGCTAGCCGACGATCTGCATGGGGCTTTTTGAATAGCTGGGATTGTTCACGATCCAAATAAGGCTTCCACAAAAAAAACTGGGACTAATCACCTCGAAGCTGAGCCTAGCTATATGTGTAGTTCATTTGGGTACCCAAAATGGGGCAACATGTGGGTATGAGGATTAGATTTTTCACTGGGTATAGCATATGCAAACATTATTTTCCACAAGATTCAAACTTGGGTCGCCGATATTGCTAGGTTCATTGAAATTAGATTTTAAGCGCAACTTCCCACTTGTATGCTTATGGGTTGCCGGCACTTGTTCGACTCATGGCCAGGTCATTCTGCATTTTCTCCTGTTCCTTTTTTTATTTTTTATTTCTGGGACAGTCCGCATCAAGTACGTGCAGATAAGAGTTCAAATCCTCGACGATCGGTGTCTAACCCTGGCTAGTCACCCAGACCAACGAGCCATTTCCAAACCCAATGTAATTGTTGTCTTGGCGCGCTCTTCGCCGTTTTCTCGAGTCTGTGAGTGCAAATAAAAAGGATGTAAATTTGTGCACACGCTGTGCAAATGCAGGTACAGGGATTGGGGAACTGAATCACGATTAAACTTATCTTATCTGTGTAAATTCGGTCCTAGAAGCTGCTTCGGCCCTGTTCTCTCTGAGTTACCCTGTGTTATTTCTGGACTCTGGGTGTCGATGCGCAGACGTTCTTAGCTGCTCATTATTGGGAATTTCTGGTCTCTGGGGGTCAACATTTATACTGTTCATCGAAACTGTCTAGTCAAAATGAATCTACATGAAGTTTGATTAAGCACTTGACGTCTCAATGAATAATCCGGATTGATGGCTGATTTGCTAAACAATCCGCAACGGCCTTGTACTAGGCAGAATGCTGTTTAAACACTAATCAGGTTAAACGGAACGAGGGTGGTTTAAACAGTATTTAAACAGGCCAAAAAGGACTTTTACACTGGGGTTCGAACCCAGAGCTCAAGGAAATTGGTTAAATCATATTCCAACAATAAATACAAGACTAACAGACGCGCAAGAGGTGCCTCCGATAGAAAAGACGCAGGGTACGTTAGCCATATACTGCGCCTGGACTGGCCTCTTCTTCACTCTCAATGACCACCCCCTTAACAAACAGGACGAGATCGTCTTGACGAGAATGCTGCCTGTTCTGTCACAAATTCTGCAAGAGGGAGTCCAAGACATGCGTGCCGATGACATTTCGTGCTGGCAAGGTCCGGTTCAAGCTGAACCGGCTGAACCGGACCGAATGCCGGGTTTCCAAGTCCAAGGTTCAGCAATGTGCTGAACCGACGTCCATATCCAGGTTCGGCGTTCGGCTAGGAGAGGTCGCGTTCGAACGCCGAACGGAAAATTACAGCGCTTTTCATAGTCATGCGGAAAACCGATTTTTTTTCTCACGTGGTTTGGCTTTGTTTGGCTGGGACCCCGGAACCAGTCAAGCCACTTTCTCTCAGAATGCCGTCCTGTATTGTTTCTCACGACCTCAAGGCACGCATCCCTGTACTCTTCTTCAACCAGGGGAGGTCGGTAGCCCAAATATGTACACTTCTCGGCGTCAAAAAGACCCTCGTATACAATTCTCTTGAATACCAGACAACATATGGTGTTGCTCACAATCCACACGCCGTTCGTACTGGACGCCCACGGCTTCTTACTGCTATGGACATCAAGTTCATTCAGGCTCTTTTGGAGCAGACCCACACCATATACCTCGACGAAATCCAGGAGAGATTGTTGTCTCAGCGCGGTGTCCGTGTTTCGGTGCCCACTTTGCTGGGAACCCTTCATCGGTTACATTTCTCCCGGAAATGTGTGTCTGTTCAGGCACTGGAGCGCAACGAGCTCTCACGCTCTGCGTACATGAACTCCATCGCCGACTTGGTCCCTGATCCGAACATGTTGATGTTCATTGATGAGGCTGCCAAGAATGACCGTACAATGGGGCGATCGAGGGGGTGGTCTTTAGTAGGCCGGCGTTGCATTCAACGGAGAGCATTTGTGCGGGGAGTCCGCTATTCCATACTTCCCGTGCTCACCCTGGATGGTATCATTGCTCACGATGTATCGAGGGCTCAGTGAACACAGAGCGCTTTCTCAATTTTCTTGAGGAACATGTTGTATGCTCATTGCTTTGGTCAGCCTTTCAACATCTAACATCTGTCCACAGATCCCTCTCACAAACCCGTACCCTGGGCCACGGAGCGTCCTTGTTCTGGACAATTGCAGCATCCATCACGCTGAAGAGATCCGCGTTCTCGTGGAAGATGAAGCTCGTGAGTATTTTGCTCCAACAGGGCCTAGCTGTACTGTCTGATGCGTATACTCTAGAGTGCAAGCTTGTATTTCTTCCCCCTTATTCGCCCGACTTCAATCCCATCGAGCAAGCCTTCTCATCCATCAAATCCTTTCTTCGCCGCAATTGGAAAGACACATGTCTGAGTCTTATTGACCGCGCATGCCATAACATCACTCCAGAGAAGGCATGGGGTTATTTTCGGGCATCGGGGTATGTTGTATAGCTTTGAGCATATGTCAGGGGCTAGTTTTGCAATTGTGATGTGATTTACCGTAGCGCTCGCCTCTTTGAAATGGCATAGAAGTGTTCTCATAGTTCCTTAGAATTTTACTTTGAGATTGTGCAGTGGCTGATTTGTGTAGGCCAGTATCAATGAATGCCGTGCGCTTCATCTCATTCTTCAATAAGGTCTGGACGTAGCGGGTAAGTTATTGTGTTGTTAGATGAAATAGTGCGACACAAACCCTGGCCTGGATTTGGGCGTGAAGATGACAGTACTGGACTAATCATGCAGCAGTTACTTGGACTCCGTGCTGGCTCAAAATGCCTTGGAGTTCGTCAATGTACATGACGGATGAAGTGGGCGCTTTGACAAAAGTTTATTTTTGAAACTCCGACAGTCTCTTTCTTCGCTCCAATGTCTTCCACTGGAGCTTCCATACCACCTTCGGATCCTGCAACAGAGGCACATGAGGCAAAGGTCACCGCCAACCTCACCCACTATACAGTGGTCTCAGGTCCCGTTGCAGCTTCCGGTGCGAAGGGCAAGCCAAAGCCGAAAACAAAGAAAGAAGTCAAAACCAAGGTGTTTACTCACAGTTTTGAGTCGTCAGAGGACAATTATATTCTGCTGTTGACCTCGCTTCTGGCCAAGCATGGGGAGGAGAAGTACAATGTGAGCAAAAAGATGACATACAACATCAAAGTTCAAGTGGGGGCGGCGAAGTAAGAGCTGAACTTACACATTGTGCTGGGGTTTGTTCTGACTGTGGTCATAGAAAAGCAGAAGCACTGGATGTAGAGAACACCATTGAATACAAGGACCTTGCAGACGAAATCTTGGAGAATAAGCCGACTAAAGTTACCGTCTACTTTGATATGGGAGAAATTCAGAAGCGTTGGAGTGTGGTTAGTTCAATCACTCCTGTCCTTTCATTTGACTGACAGCGGCAACCAAGCGTGGCAGTGGAGGGAGTGATAACGACGAGGAAGATCCGGGCCTGTACGATGCAAACGGCCTTTCCGATCTTGAGAGGGAACTGGCCCGACTTCGTGGCAAGCTTGAGAAGAAATACCAGAATGATCACAACGCGGGTCATACATATATTGATGCTGAAACCGGGGAATCACATCCACTGACACCCCAGATGATGAAAGAGTGGTGTCGTGCCATGGTAAGCAACAGAATGTATCAATTACCACTTAGCCAACTAACAAGATACAATCAGTACGATGGACAAGCGACAATCGAAAGGCCCCCGAATTTTGTTGCCGCTTTCAATCCGGCTCATCGCCAAATTGCGCTGCATCCCACTCGCATTGCAGCTGGTGCCAATCAGCCAGCTGCGCCTTCTGCGCCACCAGCTGATCTTGCTGCCGTGCTTGGGCAAGTTGCAGCGATAGTGACAACACTTGTCGGGGCCCGTAATTTGCCCGTCGCAGTGGAGGGGGCTCTTGTGGCAAAGAAGAGTGATGTCCCAACATCTCCTACCATTCCATCCCCCACGAAACTGCCGCGTTTCCTTGAACATGCACAGAAGAACCTTGGTGTTGCTGGAGCGCCGATGTACGAGGCCGAGATGCGTAACAACGGCTATGGACCGGACATTTTGCATCTCTTGGATGACCAAGCCTTGGTGGATTGTGGATTTAGCAAAGGGGATGCAGTACGCATGAGGGCTGGTTCACAGGACTGGTGGAAAGGTCCAGACGCCAAGAGGAAGAGAGCAGAGATGGATGACAGCGCAAGCGGAGGTAATTTCGGTGGTCCCGGGCCGGGACGTGGTGGAGGTGGCAGCGCATCTAACAACAACAATCCGTCTACACCACCGAGCAAGAAGATGGCATTCGAGTTGCGTTATGATGATGGAGGAGCACAAAGATTCTGGGGCCCGCGACTCACACCAACAAGTTCACAATCCCAGAACGACAAAGATACCTTTTTCAAGGCTGGAGGTGTTTGGCTTCCGATGCCGCCTGGGGTCCGGCCAGTTCACGAGTATGAGTACGCACCCATGGAGGAGGATGGAGGATCGGATGAGGGCCCAGGCGCCAGGCAGCCGGATGATAGATTCGCTGCGGAGGCTCTCAATTCACTCCGAAACTCACAATAGCTCACAATAATCATTTCTCACTACTAGTACCTGCCTCAAGTGTAAATAGAGGCTGAATTGCATGAACAACAGACTACTACGGATAGCAGTCGTTCCGGGGTCCCGGCCAAACAAAGCCAAACCCCGTGAGAAAAAATTTCGGTTTTCCGCATGACTATGAAAAGCGCTGTAAACCGAAAGACGTGAAACCCACATCCCCTGTGGGATATTCGAAAAGGAAAGACTCGGTCGACAGTGAACATGCACCGTAACTAACGTCTGGAAGTACACGCGAGAAGCACGTCAATGAAAAAGCAGAGAAGAAGGAGTAGGACACCACCGAATCTCTGCGCGTTCGCCGCAGAATTACTTCTGCTCCACAGCTCCATTTCCCCCGCCCCACGGCGTGCTTGCGCAAATATGTAGACGGCGGGGGTGAGCACGATTGCGTCGAGGCCTACGACAAACGATCAGTCCACGGGATAATTGAGACAAAAATAAAATCGAATCAGGAGAATAATCGGAAGGGATAACCAAGCCACAGAACTCACAAAAATACGACCTAACTCCCCCGCAAAAAAACGCGAGCGTATTGCCCTTCTCGCACGCGTGCGCAAATGCCCCACCGCATCCGGAGACGTCGTTGAATGTTTGTGGGGCAGGCCATCCAGGGGTGACAGGGTGGAGCCCGTGGTGTTCAGTTTTGTCACGGAAGATAAATAGGGCGGTTGTGGGGAGAAGCGTATATGAGTGAATGAACGAAGAGGATAACCAGATAACCGGATAAATTTATAAAAGCGAACACAACGCGACAAAACAGAGGGACGATGAAAAGAAGGGAACAAACAGGCGGATTAACAAATAAATGGATGAATAAGGCGGAGAGGGAAGCAGTGTGGGTACTGAGGATACGGGTCCACAAATAAATACATAAACCGATAAAACGGATGAATGGAGGAAGTAAGAAGTTATGAGTAGAATACGGCGGGATACATATGAGGTAGTACAATGAATGGATACGAAGTAGGACAAAGGAAGCGTGTGTACCCGTGAAATTAAGTGAGATATTTGTACACCTGGAGTACCCGCCAGAGAAGAGCGGATTGTAGACGCTTTCCTGGGTTCAAATCAAACTGACGCAGACTGACGTTGCATGCGTCAAACATCAGTGCTGCGTCAAAATCCCTTTGCTGCTCCAAAAATGGAAAAGAACGAATGGAAAGAGAGAGAGAGAGAGAGAGAAAGGAACGGAACCCGCAGCGGCTCTGGTGCGCGAAAAATTCAGATGTGGGGAGCGGGGCGTGCGTGAAGGGGCTGTGTTGCTGTATTGCTGGACTAAAAAACACGAGTGTCAGCGTTGGGCAGCTGTAGGTGAATCGTGTGCATCGGGGGAGGGTGGGTTGGAAGATGGAGGCTGAGGAAGGGCGGAAGAAGAACAGGGACGCACCGCGAGTTCTTTAACGGACGTGGCTTGAAGGGTGCCGTAGTTGAAGGCGAAGCCTGGCGCTGGACCAGCTACGCTGGTCCTCGGGTGCAGACGGTATCGGAGGGACACTGTATGGTCATGTTAGGATAGGATGTCGTAGCATACGTCAGCACTCTTGGCCACGACGTCCACGTACCGCGCCTCCCTGGGCCTGAGCACGCCCTAGGGACCACTCCCCCTGCTCCAGCGCGTAGCCGCCATTGAGGAGAAAGAGCGTGGACGGTACATGGGCTACTAGTTTGCCGCTCCGTTCTGACCCTCAGAATGGATGACTGTGCTGGTGGATAGCCACCGGTGGCTGGGGTTAGAACGGAGCGGGAAACTAGTAGAGGAATGTGATCTTCAGAGCTCAGGCGGAGACTGGGTTTCGACTCCCGGTTGGGGCATGTAAAGGCCAAGGCAGCGATATTTTTGCAGCAGAATAATGTTGGGATAGGTTGGGAAAAGAAAGAATTTTGGACAACTGTTCCTATGTGAGTCAAATTCTTTGATGGTATGAATTGACCTGGCTGGCTGACGGGTTTGGCAGTTCATTGCGAAGTAGCTCAGCGCGATGTGACGACGTGTTAGGAATGTGGAATTGATACCGAAGATCTGATGTGCGGTAATTGCGCTGTATACCCTTGGGTTATCGTGGGGAGTGGTGTATTATTGGAATAAACCGGGAGAGTGCGTGGATTTAAGATCATGGCATTCGCAGCATGCCAGTAGACGAGTTCGGAATAACCCCGGTCACATTGTAAGACACAAAACCACGACGTGAGGATCGGAGAAATGCGCATGAGAAGGATTGACGCCGACAGCAATGCGACCCCGGGGACGAATAGATTCCATGAGCGTCCGAGGTACTGCGCGAGAAAGTGAAGAGAATTGGCTTGCAGTTTATTCAAACGCCACACGATGTTCACACGATGCCAGTATGGTAAATACGAAGAGAAAATCATCCAGGACTATTCAGCCACGCCCCCCATCAAGCCTGACAAAATAATTAGCAAGCCCCTAGGAACGAACTGCCTGGGATTGAAGAGATGTTACAGCGCGCCGGATCCCTCTGAGCCGTGCAGGCTCCATTTCACTTGTCCTGATTTGCCAGGATTTGATTTTGATTTTGAGAACGCGCAGCCCCAGTTTGTTCCGGCCGCTTCCATGTCGCTATGAGATTCGTGAATTACTTTCAGCATAATTTTTCGTCCTACTTTGTTGTATTAGCTATATATCTACAGACATTTACTATAATTTGTTTTTTAATTGTAATTTTACGCGTACTTATGTAATAGGGATCGTCCCTTTCAAAACTCGAGAGCACCAAAATTTGATCACTTTTTCATTCGAGACCGATTTCGTTAAGGGACTAATTAGTGGCAGTGATTGATACATTAGTGGCAGTGTTAAAAAATGCTTCATCTTTTTCTAATGAAATTAGTGGCTGGGCGTTGTACTTGTTATTGTTACTCGGGGAAAAGACCCCTACTCAGGGACAACTCCTAATTGGACAAAAAAGTTTTTTGCTTTCGGAATTATCCGTCGGCATTTTCCTGCACCCTCACCCTTTCAGACTTGATGGGAAAAAAGGGAATAGGGTCCACCGTCCATTGACTGTCCATACTGACAATCCATTTCCAATGTGCACTGGAGCCCAACTGTGGTGCAGCCAAGATTCATATCGTTCTTTCTCAAGAAAACACCCTGGTGGAACGGTACCAATACTTAATATACGTAGTTGTGATCTAGTAGCAATATAGGGGCACAGTGTTTGGCCTTGCATGGCAGCAGAGGCTGCATCTTGTTTGGTCTCGTAGATGTAGATACACACTGGCAGCCATAACATTATTCGTTCGTCTTGGCAGTTAGGACTGCTGCTGGTCGCCCTTTCGTTAAATGCATCCGAGTCCTTTATTTGCCTCCCTTTTGTGGCGCTCTTTTTCTCTAATGGCTGGTTCCAGTGCCTGATACCATCGCCCACCCTCGCACCTATGTACATCGATCTGATTCAGAAATATCCCCTCTTGCTCATACTCGACGACAGTACCTACAGCTACTTATGGAGCAAACTGCTTGACAATACTATGGGTTATGCCGGGATTGAAGATGGACCGGAGTTTGAAAATGTGCTCGCTTCATCTCGGATTTTCTTCGATTCCCTGAATTTTTCGCTTAGCGGACAGTACCGAATGGAAGGATTTGAATGTGTGAATCAGGCCTAATTTTCCCCTGGGCCTGATGCTCACCCAATTCTGAACGGAATCTCTTTATTTTTTTCTGCTGGTCTAATGTGGAATATGTGTCGGAGTACGTCCCGCAAAAATTAGTGGAATAACAGTAAAATTGAGATGAAGCGAGTGCATTTTCAAATTCTAGTCCATTTTCAATCCCGGTGTAACTCATAATATGGGTTGGCGCGGCAGCTTTAAATTGGTGACCTGTTCTTTCTGCAAATTGGAGCGAGTGATGGATCACATAATGTATTTCGGTATTGGCTGTGAGTACTGCGCCGTCGATTTGACCTTCTACTGATTTCTCTTTTTTGGGGTGTTTATTTCAGTTGATGACTATATAAATATCATCTCCGAAGGAAGCGTGGTGGATGTGTAAGACAGATCACGTCAGGATCAGCTGGAATGCAGGATCATGCACTGCGCAGACCTGTGGGCATAGGTCCCGCAAAGAAACCAACGCACTTTTTGGCAGTGTTCGCCTTTAGGGCCCTAAAACCAGTTTTCAAGAGGCTTAGGGCCTCCGAGGCTTTAGGGCCTAAAATTTAGGCCCACTTTAGGGCCTTGTTTAAAAATTCCCACGCCATTATAGGGCAGTTCTGATGACAGTAATATATGCATACACACCGTCGATTTCTAGGGCCCATCCTCCAAATTGTTGTCCTCTAGCCGCTCTGCTATTGGCAACACCTGCGTAAACACCTCCTCCTCTTCCATCACCCTAGGGCACGCCTTTCTACGCCTGCGGGGCATGCCAGTAATTTCGGGCTCGCCGAAGAGCGCAGCAAGTGTCATTCTCAGAAACTGAGCATGACACTGGAGTGAGGACGACGGCCAAGCTCGGAGCGAGAAAAAAAGGCGGATTGCCTAAGGTCAGTGGTGGCTTAAGGCCTAAGCCTTAAAAAAAATTAAGCCTTATGCTGCCCTTAAGATAAGCCTTAACAGATTGGTCTGAGAGTTGGTAAGGCTTAAGAGTTCGGGCCGGTAAAACCGGCCGAGGATCAGTGCGGATTCTGACCCACTACTGCGACTTGAGCCGGTCTTGGTGAAAATTTTGCGGGTTTCCCATCGGTCTTAAACACAATTTCCACAGCCTGGAGAAAAACAAAACACGAGTCACTTTGGCCGATGCTGCAGAAGACGCTCAGCCTGATGATTGTGCTATTGAAAGTCTGGCAATGATTGAGTATCTGAGATATCATGATGTTTTTATACATGACCACAATATGCAGCTTGGCTCGAAATACGGCGAAAACACTTGTTCCCTACCATATACGGCTATTTCCTAAAATAGATTTAAGCCCTTAATAAGCCCTTAATCCCTAAGCCTTAATAAGCCCTAAGCCTTAAGGCCCCGGCCGACTGAAGATTAAGCCTTAACGGCCACCACTGCCTAAGGTGCACGTGGGATTTAGGGCCTCCAAGTTCTGGCGGAAAAGTTTAGGGCCTCGGGCATCGGGCGGACACTGTAAGTTTTTGGCGGATGTCAGGAAGAGCGCTTATACAAAATCAGATGACGAAGATGCGATCGGCTATCGTCGGCAAGCCTGTGCAGCTCACCAAGCCTTGCAATTTTGGACGCTCGGATGGACTTATGAATATCGAATTACAGCGACAAGACGTGGCCTCGATCTGAACAAGGAACACGTAAAGGTTGATTAAGTTTGACTGCATATTATTCGTCGGTGCGGACCGCTCCGCTTTCAGTTCGTTTTGTGTTACTTTAATAAGTAGCCAGTTGCCCATTGCGAAGTTGGATTTGACGGAAATTATAGCAGATTGCTGCTCTCGGAGGCTACGAATAGACCTTGCGCAGAACAACGGAATGTCGCAGAGCATATGAATACGGTGCAGTGCCCAAGATAAGATTGAATCTCGAATTGAGACAGCTGAATCCTAGTCAATATCTGGCGTAGGGCCGAATATCTTTCTAAACTCGGGTGTGAAGTTCAGCCCATGCTCCATATGTCGCATAATATTGGGTATCTGCGCGCGAATCTGGATTCCAACGTAAATCCCGTTGGCCCGCTGCATCATTGTGGCGATGTAAATGTCCGCGATGGTGAGGGAGTCACCGACAAATAACGTGCGCCGGCCAGTGGACGCAATTGTAGATGTGCTGGCAGCGGAGACGCCAGCAAGATGTTTCTCAGTGGTGTTGAGACCGCGCAGGTGGCGCTCGAGGAAGGTTTTGTGGATCTGTATCCTGTGGATATCAGTCACTGGAAACGGGTACACTCATAACGTGGACGCACGGGCTTGCTGTATGGAGCAAGCCATCCAATGAAAAAGTAGTTGATATGTTGTGTGTTGAACTCGACCTCAGATTCCATCAGGTGCATTCACTGGTCGATAAGAGCAGCGTCTTCAGGTGACTTTCCATAGAGACCTGTCTCTCGCGGTGCCAGTGCTCCTACTAAAACAAGTTCTTTGATTTCGATGCTCTCGATCGACCGCTGGTCTTGGTGACGCACTGTATCGCATAATGGCAACCGATTCAAACAGCAGAAAGCTGTCCTTGCCCTCCCAGGCTGGGATTTTCTCGTGCGGGAACTTGCTGAGGTATTGCGGCTGCTGGTTCGTCTCCTAATGCTTGTACTCCTTCTCTGTCGGTACGGAAATGCGGACGCCGCCGTAGGCAGCGGTTGCCCGGATCTGGGTGGAGTTGGCTAGTTGTATTCAATCATCCAAGATGAAGAAGAACTCACGGCCTTGCCAGTCGCTTGGTAGGGAACAGTCCAGAGAGTTCCAACAGAAGCCATCGAGAATATTTCGCCCGAAACTATTGTTTTCGGGGCACCCTTAAATTATTAGTTTCGGCCATGCTGAATCTGCAACTGAAATTTATAATTTAAGGTACAAATTCAGTCATTGAGAAATTGTTACTTAAATTCAAAGATTCAGACATCCTGAAGTTGTAACTTAATCTAGTGTATTCGGCTTCAATTTCAGACATCCTGAAAAAAATTATTTAAGGTACATTTTAGGGTGTACCTAACGTTGTTTCTGAAATTACATAATTAGGTTACATTTATAGGGCTCCTGAAATCTTGCATTTGGTGGTGTGATGCCGACACCCCCACTGTGACGCGTGACCGTCGGATTGATTTTAATATTACAATATTTCAGACTTGCAATATGTTTCAGCCCGTTGCTGTGGTATTCGGACATCTCAGACCAATAGAACTAATAGGTGGGGTCAAACATGCCTGTATTTGATGCTCTGAGCACCACTGTACTTTGCGGCTCTCTTGTGCGACGCGTTCGGGATCAATCTATCTCAAGATCAACCAGTTATGCTCGCAGTGAGGGTGTTATTTCAAGTTATTCTCCTCTCATCCTGGTTTGATAGAAAAAAAATCGAATTACAATTATGAAGGATTGAGAAATGTTTATCTCCAATATCATTAGTGGTGGCAACGTTTGGTTTGGTTCAGGTTCAGGGCCTCTTGCTCTGAACACCGAATCTAAACCTGGTATTCGGTTCGAACAACCGCTGAACCTTAAACCTGAACGCGGGTTCAGGTTCGTTTCAGCGTTCGAACACCTTTGAACCCGAAAATTTCAACCATACCAAGGTAAGTAAATTTCCGTGCAGGAAAGAATATTTCGGGATACACAATCACCGGAAGTTGCTTAAAATTATTTCGGATAGCCTTCCGAGTGGCATTATGAGCCGGCGGTACAATTTAGTTCAAATCACAGGTACGACACAGAGTGATATGTCATAAGCTGAAGCACGATGGAGAAGTGTCAGGCAATGGTATTAACAATTTTGCTGGTTCTCAGTGTGTTTGAAAGCTCTTAAACTGCCCTTCCAAACCATAACAATCTCAAGATTGCCAAGCATAAACTTAAATCGGCCAAACTTCCGGCAGGCTGTTTTGAACCACGACTTCAAAGAGATCATTCTCTGCCAATTCTTGACCGGTTTGACCGAACCCAGGTGATTTTGGAAGCTGAAATTGAGGCAATCATACCTGAATTTTAAAATGTGTCGCACCTATCATGGACAAGTTCAATCCAATATTTCTCATTGGTGCGAACAACTCATCAGCCAGCGACCATTTGAGGGTACAACCAAAAGGTAAGAGGTGCGGAGCTTGTGCCTCCATACCCGCTTTCAAACGGATCCAGAATTATTACAATTGGTTAAGAACGAGACTTACAGCTAATGTCAGTACCGAAGGCGCCACGAAAAAATTCCCATTTTGGGCAGATTTTGATCTAATTCAAAGAATTGCTTGTAACTGGATGGGTTCTACATGTATTGACCTAAAAAGTGGATAGAATTTACAGCCTAATTCATAAGCAATTGGTGATAGAGCTAAAGTAGTGAAAATGTTATATTTTTGGGTGTCTTGAGAAAGTCAGAGTTTCAAGTGAGAATATGGGCTGGCATGCCCAAATCACATCCAAATGAGTTGACCTTTTGGTAGGGGCTGTTTATAAATACTCCTGTAAATGTCATAGAGCCCGAACTGCATATAACCTTTTCCCTAAGCTTTATAGCTCATTGAAACCATTTTCAGGTCAAATGGGATAAAATTACCTTATATACCTGTTCTCTGTGGTAAATCAGCCATTCTGGCTTTATGACATTTATGGGAGTAGTCATAAATGGCCCCAACCAAAAGTACGGCTCATTTGGATGTGATTTGGACATGCCAGCCCATATGCTCACTTGAAACTCTGACTATCTCAAGACACCCAAAAATATAACATTTTCACTACTTTAGCTCTATCACTAATTGCTTATGGATTAGCCGGTCAACTCTATCCACTTTTTAGGTCAATAAATGTAGAACCCATCCGGTTACAAGCAATTCTTTGAATTCGATCAAAATCTGCCCAAAATGGGAATTTTTTCATGGCGCCTTCGGTACTGACATTAGCTGTAACTTTTCGGCATGCAAAAACGGTGTGCCCCAGCGCCAATTGGCTTTTTTGGCGTGGGCGTGGGCGTGGGTGTTTGGTGGTACAAGCCGATTTGCTCACGCCCATCAAATCCCACGCCGATTTGTCGGCGTGGCCCGCCAAGATCAATTTCGTCGAGAAAGTAAAATAAAGGCATGTAGCCAATATTATACCTATTGGGGCACCCTTTAAAAGTTCATATACTTCGAGATACACGGGCATTAAGCACTATTTCTATGGTAATGCGCACATTTGTCTCGGAGTGGACAACCAAACTGCTCAATATTTACTGAATCCCTGGCTTGTCTTGTGGTATGTGAAGCATAGATACTTAAGAACATTCCTATACCCAGGGAAAACGACAGCACAAGAATTGGGCGTGCTACGGTGAAAAATTCCGTCCCATCGGTTATAATTGGCACCATGCCGCCTCGATCTGTGCGAAACTTAAATATTCATTCAGGTGCTATCCCAGGGAGTTTTCATCTGTAAATTCAATTTGGGAGTGGTCGCAAAATTTGAGTGGGGCGTGAAGTCACTCATAAGTCACCTTAAGATTATCCTTGAGCTACCAGTGGTGCGATTGATAGACAGTACGATAATGGCAAAATAGTGTATTTAGTTGGCCAGATTGAGGAAAAATTCCTGGCCAGTAGTCAGTGTCTATGGACCTGGCCGAGATGATTGCATATGCCTCATATCAAATGCCTGTGGAGGGAGTTGAGAACTGATTTCCAACTGGCGGATCACAGGATTGGGATGAGCCGAAGAGGTTCAACGTTCAGATCTGACAGAGGCGTCGATTTCAGCCATCTAAAGATTAGAACTCCAATTTGTAGAGATGCCTGGTGGAAAAAACTCACTTCTGCATCTCACCCGCATGGTCTTGCAAATGCGGGGCCAGAATGACCCAATGGTTACTGGCGTTAGTGCACATCTCCGCTGCGCGGTTCCTCAACTTGGTGTCTGGAGGGGTGGCCTGGGTGGGGGGCTACCCTCAGGGGGTTGTGACAGAGAATATTTAACTTTGATGTAATTGGCTGAGTCCTCATAGGACTATGGACTCGTACAGCCATGAGAAGCAGTGGCCCACAAGCCAAGTCTAGAGCAGCTTGGTTTACACAATTCCCGCCACGTGAAATTTAAACCGCAACGTAAAGGCGCATCACCATGTAAGTACACTGTCCTATTCCTGCTGTGGGTAGTAGAGTCATTCTGAGCGGAACAATTCTCTCAGCCCCTTGAAATTATGAAGCAACGAGGAACTCACAGTGCAATTTAGTCCAGTGCTTTCAGCCATGGACGGCTTCTGCTATATCTCCGTTTCACATGAGACGTAGGTGTCGTACTATATAGTAAAGGGCGGCATTGGGACAGGAAAAATAGCCCGGACTGCTGCGGCAATATTGTTTTGAAGAGTTGACGTCGACGACTGTTCAAAGACCCGCAGTGGACTTCAGATTACATGGCAGCGATGGTATACATAGTTGCATTGATCTTAGGATTGCTGGGGCCACTTTTACTCATGCGGAACAATTGGCTGTATTTGAGGACCAGCCCCGCCCGCCGAACAAGCCGATTTGCGCACGCCAAAAAATCCATCAGAGCCAAATTCAAATTCCGATATAGGGGTAAGCTGATTTGCCAAGCCAATCGGAAAAGTCTATAAGATAAGCAGGTACGGAAGTGGCGGCCCGCCTTTAACTCCCGTTTAACCCAATCGAGTTAAACCTAACCACAGCCAGGGGCTATGAACCCGACAATTTGGGTGCCCAATGAAAGGCAGGCGCTCAACAGACACCTCGAACGATATCATACCAAATCGGTACAGCGACTACGCTTCAGCCTTCGGACATTTCACTGACAGTCAATCATAACATAACTGTTTGGCAGACAATTTGAATTGCTATTCAGGGAACCGCCTTCAACGCCAAGGCATTCCAGCACAAGCCACAGCCTCAGGACCGCGAGGAGGAAGCCACCCTCTCCCAGCTCATCGCTGCGTGGCACAAGAAAAACGGCAAGAAAAAAGCCGATGGCAAGAAAAAGGCCGACGACGACGATACGAGCGACCAGGAGGAAGATGATGAAGGGGGCGGAACTCTCCTGTGCGGTTACAGCAAGGCGGGGTGGCGACTAGAGAGTATTCTTGTCGTTAACCTTTTCTCTTGTTTGGAATGTGGGCATTGACAGCAAAACAGGCAATACAAAAGGTCATTAGCAACAAGCGCGCGGCTGAACAGGCGAAACGCAAGGCCAAGGCCAGTGACCGGGACACTGCCGGATCCACTGCAGAGGCCCCAGCATTCGCGAAGCTGGTTGGTCTTACAGCTTACACGGGTCGCGACAAATTCAGCGAAGACCGCCACAATGAAATCCAGCAATACACCGCGTCTTTACCTGGCGAAATCAATGCCGGTGGCAGATTTCGCAAGGCCGAGGCCCTGCTGTGGTCAAAGGAGGATAAACCGTCCTGGGAAGCGGCGGCAACCTCGGAGGAGGGGGTCAACTGGAAGGAGTAAGACTGCTCCCTCCCAACCCCGTCTTCTGCCACTGACGTTTTTGCAGGCGCCAAAAGCTCGTCGCGAGCGGCTTCAATCACATGGTGCAGCAGCTTCACACTAGCGGCAAGTTCCGCCCTTTCCTGGCGAATATGGTGATGGCTTGGTTGGGCGACGACGGGCGTCTGCACTTCGAGTGGCAAGTTGTCTTATCCTTGCATTGATTGCATATAGCTTATTTGGAAGCAGGGCCGAGGGAGTTCCAGACGATGTCCATGTTGGGGGAACGAACATTCAAGGCACAATACAAGAAAGCATCGACAACATGGTCAACGACATGTATGCGTGGGCGGAGAAGCCTCTTACAGGTAAGCTTCAAAATGTCGGCTTCGATGTTTCTCAAACCTGCGCCAATAGATTACTTGGGCACCCGTGAAGACGCCAAGGTCCCGCCCCTGCTTTTTTCACTCAACGGGGGGGGGTTGGACAACATCGGTCCCAAAGCTTTGATGCAGACGGTGACCAGTTTCCTGGCAACTTCTTTCAGTGGGTCGTTTCATTTCCTTTGAGAATCGGTGGGTTTATTAACTGGGCGATCACAATAGAGGCTGCATTTGGGAGTCAAGAGATACCGTGGGCAGCAATCGCCATAGAGCCCAGCGAGTACTATGACCCAGCGAAGTTTTCGCGTGGTTTCGCGCCGACTGGGCTCTGAAGCTTGGCGAATGGTATGAGTTGGCTAGTGCACTTATATCGGTCGCAGGTGCTGGGACCCAGGGCTTCTTCCGGAAGGCTCCTGCAACTCCTCCTGCGCCTCCTGCCCCACAGGCGACCACTCCCCCGCCTCCTGCGCCTCCTGCGACTCCTCCTGCGCCTCCTGCGCCACCGGCGACCACTCCCCCACCTCCCGCGCCGCCTTCACCTGTGCGTGCGATATCCCCACTGCCCACGCCTCCTGTGCCACCGGCGACCCCACCCCCACCTCCTGCGCCGCCTTCACCTATGCGTGTGATATCACCACCGCCTGCGCCGCCTTCACCTGCACATGAGATATCCCTGCCTCTCGCGCCACCAGCCAAGCGTGGGACGAAGCGGAAGGAGGATCACTCAGCGCAAGAGGACGAGGGCAGGTGCCCCAAGAGAACACGGCTTAACCCCAAGGTAAATTTCGGTTCATATCTTTTGCTTCTATCAGACTCATGTGGATCTGTAGGAGGCGGTGTTACAACTTCAGGAGAGGGTGGCGGCTGAAGTTGCCAGTAAGAACAAGAAGAAGCCCAGGTAAGTTTTTCAGGGTTGTGTATGAACGTCAACGATGCTAACAATCCTCAGCTGGGATTACGAAGTCAAGAGTCCGGTGAAACCCAAGGCGCCACCTAGAAATAACAGGTATGAATCCCCGCTTTCGACGCTTCATACAGAACTGAAGTTGTTGTAGATCTTAAGTTCTGGCGCAACTCAAGTCTTGGCAGAACTTACAACGCAGGAACTGAAGTCTGGAAAGAACTTGAGAGACGATGGAACTTGAGTAGTACGAACTTAAGTTCTTTAATTGCTTATGTCTATATTTTTTTATATGTACTGATATCCCATTGAACTCAAGTGTTGCGGGAACTTAAGTTTGGAAGTGAGACTTAAGATCGGGGTGAGAACTTAAGTTTGAGCTGACCCTGCCTGAAGGTATGATATTTGTTGGATTTCGGTATGGTACTAGAACTTAAGATATACGTAGAACTTAAGTTTGAAAAGTGGTCGAACCGCCCAGAACTTAAGATGAGCTAATAAAGTAGTTGAATTTTTGTGAAGATATTCAGAACATAGGGGTTTATGAATTGGCACCTGCAGGTTCATAACACTGTGCCCACTCTGGCCCATGGACAAACTTCTCATAAGAGAGGAGGGTTTGCTGTCGACAAATGACTAGTGTGTTGTGTGGTGACCGGAAACCAACCCGGTGGTAGCTGGGAAGCCAAAACAGGAGTTCAGAGGGGACTGACATCACCCAGCCATTGCGAATTTTCCAACTCAGTGGAGTCAAGGGAGTGTTCAGGGGGAATGTCTGCGAAATACAATAAGCCGAAAATCTGATGTAGATTTAGAGAAAAATAATTACATGGAGTCCACTGTGAGTTTGAGAATTTTTCAAAACAGCCCGGGAATTGACCAGATTTGTGATGTCCCACACACGAATAGTGCTGTCTGCAGAGCCAGACACAATGTGTTTGCCATCAGGTGAGAATGCAACTGAGTGAACAAAATCGGTGTGCCCTTCTAACGGCTCCCCAACTACGGCCCCTGTCTCTGCATTCCATACCCGCAGAGTTTTGTCACTTGATCCAGACACAATGTGCTTGCCATCAGGTGAGTATGCAACTGAGCGAACAGAATGAGTGTGCCCTTCTAATGGCTCCCCAACTGCAGCCCCTGTGTCTCCATCCCAAATCCGCATAGTTTGGTCATCACCGCCAGACACAATGTGCTTGCCATCAGATGAGAATGCAACTGAGCGAACAAAATCAGTGTGCCCTTGCAATGGCTCCCCAACTGCAGCCCTTGTCTCTGCATCCCAAATCCGCACAGTATGGTCATCGGCACCGGACACAATGTGCCTGCCATCAGGCGAGAATGCAACAGACCGAACCCCATCAGCAGCCCCTTCCAGTGGCTTCCCAACTGAAGCTCCACTGTCCGCATCCCAAATCCGCATTGTTTTGTCACGTGATCCAGACACAATGTGCTTGCCATCAGGTGAGTATGCGACTGAGCGAACGGAATGAGTGTGCCCTTCTAATGGCTCCCCAACTGCAGTCCCAGTCTTTGCATCCCAAATCCGCAGATTTTTGTCAGTAGATCCAGACACAATGTGTATGCTATCAGGTGAGTATGCTACTGAAATGATGTGCTTGGTGTGTCCTTCCAAAGGATCACCCAATGGGGCCCCTGTTACTGCATCCCAAATGCGGACAGTTTGGTCATCAGCACCAGACACAATGTGCTTGCCATCAGGTGAGTATGCTACTGAGTTAACCCAGTCTGTGTGCCCTTCCAAAGGATTGCCAGGTGAAGGCCCAGGCTCTGTATCCCAAATCCGCAGAGTTTTGTCGCCAGATCCAGACACAATGTGTTTGCCATCGGGTGAGAATGTAATTGAGCGAACAAAATCGGTGTGCCCTTCCAATGGCCCTCCAACTGCAGCCCCTGTCTCTGCATCCCAAATGCGCACAGTGTGATCAACTGATCCAGACCCAATATACTTGCTGTCAGGTGAGTATGCCACTGAGCGCACAAAATGACTGTGTCCTTCTAATGGCTCCCCAAATGCAGCCCCTGCCTCTAGATCCCAAATGCGCACAGTGGTGTCGTTAGCCCCAGACACAATGTGCTTGCCATCAGGTGAGTATGCCACCGAGCTAATAAAATCAGTGTGGCGGTCCAATGGTTCTCCAACTGCAGCTCCACTCTCTGCATCCCAAAGACGCAGAGTTTGGTCACAAGATCCTGACACAATGTGCTTGCCATCAGGTGAGTATGCAACTGAGCGAACAAAATGAGTGTGTCCTTCTAATGGTTCTCCAACTGCAGCCCCTGTGTCTCCATTCCAAATCCGCACAGTTTGGTCATCAGCACCAGACACGATATGCTTGCCATCAGGTGAGTAGGCTACTGAATTAATGCAGTTGGTGTGTCCTTCCAAAGGATCACCCAATGCATTCCCTGTCTCGACATCCCAAATCCGCACGGTTTTATCAGCAGATCCGGACACAATGTGCTTGCCATCAGGTGAGTATGCAACTGATAAAACCTCGTCAGTGTGCCCTTCTAAGGGATCACCCAGTGCAGTCCCTGTCTCTGCATCCCAAATACGCAGAGTCTTGTCACCAGCACCAGACACAATGTGTTTGCCATCAGGTGAGTGTGCTACTGAATTAACCGGGCCAGTGTGGCCTGTTAGCACTGCAATTGTGGCTGGCCACCGTACCATCTGCCCTCTTGTAACTGATAAACCCCGGGGGAACCGAGGACCGAATATCTTGCTGATTTCGCACTGGGTTGGTGCCAGGGCCAACGCTGATAAGTAGATGTGCGGAGCACTTTCGACAATTGCATCCCGAAAGAAAGCAATAAATCTTTTTGCATCTGTTGCAAATCGGATCAATGAAGGATTCTAGTGCTGGTCAGTTTCTTTCCCATAGCGCAAAACAGCAAATACCTACCTCGTTGGCCCATGACATTAACTTGGAGAGGGCTCGGGGAGCGTGGTCCACCATCCCAAGTAAACTCAAGACCTCCAGCCAAAATAGGAACTGCTTGAGGAGGAGTTTCTCTGCTGCATGTGCACTGGAGGGGTCATAAGATGCTTCACATAGATGATCCACCCAGAATCGGCAAACATATCGGAGATAGGCTGGGATGTATAAACTAAGCCTCTGTTGAAAATCAGGCATGTCAATGTTCCGCAAACAAGAGGTTGGCAAGTTACAGATATTGAATCCGAGTTGATTGTGCATCACTTTCAAGAGACCAGAGACCAGGGACTGCTGCTGAGTAAATGTGCCACAAAGGAGCTCTGGGCGAGTCCTTTGAACATGGACAGTCATAAATTCTCTGAACGAGAGATGTATAACTCGTATTGTGGCCCCAGGAGAATCAGAGACATATATTACGGAACTCAGAGGGAGCAGTTTCCCCTGAAGCTCTTCCATATCCAGGTCCAGCAATACTGCAAGACTCTGGAAATCAAGTGGTTCAAGTAGGTGTAGAATAGTGTTGAGAATCTTCATGGCTTGATCATGAGAATCCTGTGCACGGACATCTCCCGGGTGGGGGACTGGGATGGCCTCATCAACAATCCGGTGATACAGGCTATGAAGATCGACCAAAGAGGCACCTCGGAGGAGATAGTCAATAGATTTCTGAGGTAGCACCCGTGGCAGTCCAGCAAGAACATAACGGACCACTGTAGCTGCAAAAACAAAAAGTCCACTTGACCGGCGGGTAATCTCTTCTACATCATGACTCTGGATCTTCCAAGGATACCGTGTGGTCCAAGTTGAGCCATCCAGTGAGTGCTCAACGTAGAAATGAATGTCCTGCCAAACCACTGTGGTGTCAATGTCATCAAGCACGATACTATGCATCAGAGACAGCAGCATGTCAAATTTGAGGTAAGACGGGACGTCTGGGCGCCCAGTAAGAAGGAATTTAATATGCACCGGGATTTGAGCAATGTTGTCTGAGAGCCAACGCAGGAAAGTCTGCCCACGTTCCTTTCCGCATTCATCCAGAGCATCTAGACAGATTATCCAAGGAGTTGAACTCGGGGCCATTTTTGCAAGGACTTCTACCACCAATTTCTCGAACTGCAATCGTGGTTCGGCAGTAAGAATGCCAGTACAATCAGTCATCAGGAATTCCACGAGTTGAGTCCGGAAGCCGGGGTTATGGTCTGCGAGCTGCCTAGCCAGTGTGGTCGGAAGGTACTTGATTTCCTTGCGCTCTGTGTAGTCTCGTGAAAAGAAAAAAGAAGCGGCAAGCATGCCTTTCTCCTCTGCCAGAATCCAAGCAACACTCTTCGCGATTGTGGATTTCCCCGATCCTGCAACCCCGCTGAGCATCACCAGCCGCTGAGATGGATTAGGCACGCTAGTCAACTGTACCATAATATCCTTGATTACATCGACTCGTGTGCCATCCATGCATTTCTCAGGGGTATTGGCAGCATTATAACGTGCCGCCACACATTTGAGAGTGGCAAGAATTTCTCTCGTCTTGTCGCTGTCGAATTTTGTGGCAATCCCTTGTAGTGTCGTGTTGAAAGTATCAGTTTTGGTGTCAATCCCTTGGACTCTAATATTGACAGCATCGATTTTCCTGTCAATTGCTCGGACTGATATCAATGAACACCGACTACTTGATTCCGGAGGAATGAGCCTCACACCATCGGATGCCATGTCTTGTACAATTCTTTCGATGGAAATGTTGCCCTGGAACTACTCCAAATAAGAATAATGAACTGGTCGTTTCGAAAAGTGCAGAGCACCATGAACTCTTGGATGTGGGCTGCAACCGCATTCTTGATGTCTTGAATACTCTGATTATACTCGCTACTCTTTAAGAACCTCTTCAATCGGCTTTTCTTTGCGAGAGATGTGCACTCGATAGCTATCCCTTTGAGCTCCCTGATGCCGTCCTCTGTGAATGCATTATACGGTAGGATAGGAAATGCCAACCCACGAAGCCAGTTTAGCGAGCCGCTGCTTCAGATCATGAGCAGCGCCCGAAGAATTGATAGCGATCAGCGTGTCCAGCGACTTTTCAAGCTGGGAAAGGCCTTCCCTATTGGATTTCATCGTCTGCCAGATGTGGCTGAGTAGTCTCCAGTATGCCATTAGAATGGAGCACACCGAGAGCATTGTAGCTAGCGCCAAAACCCCATTTATTGCTGGCTCGACTCCAGGAATGCCGATGCCTGTAACGCCCGCTTTGGCGCGCCTAAGGACCGGAAGAATCGTGCTGTCGAGGATCGCTGATGCCGCGGGGGCCTGCGGCGGTCCAACTGTTGTAGCTGAGGGAGGATGGGGAGTCCCGATGGCTGAAAGGGGTGCTGCCATTGAATGCGAGTGGTGTTGATCGATGTGCTGGGCCAAGAGGTGGGCACCGGGAGATGCCGACAGATCGATCTATTTTCCAACTCCGCCGGAGGTCGGTCCGAGCTCGTCAAGGAACGAGATACTCGCACTGGCACGTGGCTCCTACGGCAATTTTCGGCATCGTGTTTCTGAACTCCAGAGGAAGAAACCTGGCGGGAAGAGCTATTTCTTTTGATCCTTTATGTAAACACGGATGCATCCAAAAAATATTGAAAAACGCGCTGTAACTCTTGTAGCAGCATCCGCGATATTTGTGATTATGTAATAAGGTTGAGCACCGATCAACTGATCGAGGAAGTCAACAGACTTCAACATGCGAGACACGAGCTTCAACGGTTGTAGCATCTGTCTAGCTTCTTCAGTGATCAACTAGACTTCAGTTTTGTTGCTTCACCCTCCACCAATCGAAAAAATTAGTAGACGACCCCCGTTTTCGCTCATTCTGAATCGATACATTTCTGATGGAGTTGCCACCGGTTGAACTGCTTGGTCAGTTCAAAAGGCTTTCATGGCCCCTGAAAGCGCACGGCTAATAATCATAGTCTTTATGCAACATGAAGGATGAAATCTTGCTGCACCTGATACAAAGGCACCGCTCGTTTCGAAGCATCCGGAGTTTGTGTCCTCTTTGAAACATAAGCCAGCAACCCCAGGCAAATCTCTCAAGGGAACCAAATCGCAGTAGCCGACATCAGAGAGATCTCAAGAGCCTCAAAAGAGCAACACGAGGTCCGGATTCGGCATCCTGATACGCGTCCTGTAGGCCGTCTGAGCTCCTGGCGCATATCATCTTCCGCGTGCCGGCCGAAATGGGCGTCGAGGGCATTCTTCGTGTTGGTGGTTGCTATGACGCGCCTTTGCGCACTTCCCATCAGTACGTTCCCCGTCCCCTCTCCCTCGCTCGTCTTTTGCTGCGCATCCCGCAGGTACCGCGAGTCCGTCCACGCGATGTTAAAGAGTGGTGTGCCGTGCATCCCGCAGCTGCGCGAGTCCTGTGCGCCTGACGTGTCGCTGTGCGTGCTCCACGCGGAAGGTGGTACATGTCGCAACACTGCGCCAGCAGCCCTGCTCCTCCACTGCTTACGTCTGTCCCGTAAGCGGACCCCGAGATCTTCTGCGTGTGTACCTCCTCCGCGGAAGCACGTCGAGTCGGCCGATGCACATCGCGCTGTGCGTATCCATCGGTGTGGTATCGCTGCAGCCCTTCCATGTGTTTGTACCCCAGATCCAGATTTCAAGTCTGACGCTTTCTGGATTAGCCCCGTGTACCGGGTCTTGCGTGATGGACATGTTGCGTGCAAGTTCGCTGGGGTGTTGTCGCCGACTCCTTTCTCTGGCCCAGTTGAACGCGTCCAAACTCGCGCTATCCTCCCTGCAGCCATCCGCTTCTAATAAACGACATTCTGTGCTCGACTCTCTTCCCGCAAGATATGGAAATCCTGCCTTTCTCGCCAAGGTGTTGCGTAGTGGTGCGTCAAGGCCGTACGCGCTCTTCAATTATTTTCAGGGCCTGATTCGCACTCTGGAGTATACATAGTACGGTGTTGCGAACTTCTGGTATTCAATCTGGTAAGACAATAATCTCTTCGGCTCGGCAAAACAATTCGTTTCAATGTCTTTCCTCCGTCACTACAGATTCTCTTTCCAGGTAAACTCCAGGTCTAAGGCAACCCCGCCATTACAAGGGTGATCCCAAATCAGTCGCCTGACCGATTGAATTTGGTCGGCTTTCGGACAAAAAACCCTGGGCTGTTTCTGACCAAATTCAAGCCCTTGGAATGACCTATTTATCTGCGCTGTTGATGATCAAGAGCACACCGGATGAGGGCAGATTATGAGCCCAAATTTTAAATCAGCCGAATAATAATTTTAACAAGTTTGTAAACAGACATGAAAAAAAGCAAAGTCTCTTTATCTTTCGCACCACGCGGGACGTGCACCGCGCGCGCCCGGATGCAGCGACACGAGGCTGAGTCGCGCGGTGGGCGATGTGCCCTCTGAAAGCGTGTGTATGGGTGGACGAACCCGTCTCGACGACGTGCAGCTGCTTATCGGGGCCGTGCTGCAGTGGAGGCAGCGCATTGCTGCAATTTTTTAATTCATTTTGTATCTGTATCTACCTTGTATCTCGCACAAATCTCACAGGATTTTCGTAGCGCAAATTTTGGCATCAGACAGCTCTCCCACGGCGCCGCAATCAAACAAATAGAGCCCAAATACCGTTCATTACACTGCCACTAGCAATTTCGGTCGCACCCGGATAGATGGGGTCGCAAGCTCCCCCAAAAATGAGAGGGATCTGAATGCCATGCTTGACGAAGACTTAAAATAACCTGGCTTTACGCGGCATTAAAATTATGCGCAGCTTTCTTAGGCTTCACTTATATTCCGCCCAACCCGCGTCATAGGTATACCTCCAAAACCAAGTTCACGCGAATTCTCGCATGCCGGCGTTTAGTTCCCAGTCCCAGTTGGTGCGGTCTAAGCGCGATATTCTGACGTCAGTAACCATAGCAGCTTTGTTTAAACAATTCCTGTTGAGACAGGAATTGCTGTTTAAACAGCTGTTTAATCTAAACAGGTTAAACACACCAGTGGTGATCAGCATGGTTTAAATGGCTGTTTAAACCGTGTTTAAACGGACAAAAAAGCGCATTTTAGAGCGGGGTTCAAACCCATGACCAACTGAGCACCACGTCGGAGGAGGTCCAACGTGCAGTATCCAACTGAGCCAACATGGAGTGATGGAAACTGAATATAATGGCTCCTTATTAGCAACTTCTGAGGCATGTACTGGTGCATAACTCTGGGCTCCTTCTGACTTGGTTGCCTTGCAGCTTGGTTTAAACTTGTTAATCACTGCGTTCAGGCCCGGGGTAGACCGAGTCTGCGCAGCTGAGCCGACCTCTGCCGACCCTAGGCGGCAGGGTGCGTGGCCGTGACGTCAACGCAGATAGGCCCAGGTGTGTCGCGCTGGGCCGGTCCTCTGCCGCCCCCGCACCGACAAACCTCTGTCTACCCACCCTCGCACACCAAACGCAACCTCTCTGGCCTTTTTTTGTGACAACTGTGGCCTGTGGGGAGCAGCCATGGAACCTAGGTTATTTTAAGGCTTGATCCAAATCATTTTGTGATCCCCTTGCCGATGACCAAGCAACGGCACTGCTGAGGCTGTGCCTTGACAACGACATGGCAAACAAGCCTAAATGTTAACCAAACACTTGCCAAACACATCTCCAACACATCTCGAACCACTTGTATACCACTAAATCTTTGTATCACCACGTCCTGCTACTCCCCTTGGGTGCCACAGGTGCCACACTCTGTCTACTCGGCATTTGTGCGGACATCTGCCCTTTTCAAACACAAAACATAATTAGAGTAACAAATGGGGTCCCATAACAATTATGTGGGTTGACCAATAAGAGCTGTAGAGAGCAAGGCTGAGGCACTCAACTAGCCACCCATCAAAACCCTTCGTGCATCACTCTAGCATGCTTAACCAACCCCCTAGGCACTTGATTCAAGCCTGTCAGCCACCCCTCAACTTTCAAAAGTGTCTCGTTTTTTCGAGTATTTTGTGTTCTGTGACTTAACTAAGCCATACCTAAGGCTGAGACTAGCACCATTAGTAAGCCCTTGAAAAGCTCTACAACATTGGTGTCAACTTCATTTTTCATTAGATCTGACCTTACCTAATCACATTTCCTTAGAAATCATTGGAAGCCAGTAGATTTGGTTAGAAATGCTGAGAAGTTATTAGAAAGGCTTAAAGAGTCATTAGAAATGGTTAGAATCATTAGGAATCCTTGAAGGTCATTAAATTTGGTTAGAAATGTTTCAAAATTGTTACAAGTGATTCAAAGTCATTAGAAATCTACTACTTGACTTTCAAAAGCACCGCATTTTTTCGAGTATTTTGTGTTTTGTGACTTTAGGGCAGATCATTGAGGACTAGTCAAATGCGCACCGACATCCCTGACCCTAGGAGTCCCAGTACATGCTTCAGAAGTTGGTAATAAGGAGCCATTATATTCAGTTTCCATCACTCCATGTTGGCTCAGTTGGATACTGCATGTTGGACCTCCTCTGACGTGGTGCTCAGTTACGAGTACTTCTGTTTACAGATGTTATCGTCCCTTTCAAATCTGAGGGGACCTAAAATCCATTTGAGACCGAAATCTGTGAGGGACTTGATAGTGGCTGTGTGAAGTCGATTTAGTCACTGCCACTAAATTCAATAGGAAAAACCCTATTGAAAATAGTGGCTGGGGAGTTGCAGTTGTTTACGTACTCGGGGAAAAATGCCCCCTACTCGGTGAAAATAACCCCCTTATACAAAAAAAAAAAAGAATTTGTCATTGCCTGCCCGGACATCACCGGTCTTCAGATCACGCCGAATGTAGCCTTTGGCGTTGCCTGCCGGCGCGGAATCAATCGCCGTTTAAAATGTTCAATCTCGGCGCGCTCTAGATTTTATGACCGGCACCCTCCTCGCGCACGGCTGCTTCCTCCCCACCCCTCCTATTATTCTTTTTGAGTCCTTGGCTAACTACTACCTTTTACAATGTGTTTGTCTCCATGCTCTAACCTTGAATGAGAGCATACACCGGATCCGACCACGTTAAATAAAGAGTATCTATATATATATATCTTTTTTTGTGGTCAAGAGGAACCACCGTATTCACGCTATCACCTGTCCCCCTGACGGCACACAGATTAAATTTAAAGCAAATCCAGATGTAGCGGAACGACCTGTCTCAACGCGGTGTATGGCATTGTTTGGCAGAAGAGGGTGCGTTAATTTGGTTCTGTGTGGCAGAAGAGGGTGCAAGTATTTGGTTCTGTATATTTCTCTAGCAACAATCCTGAGGAGAAGCGGCATTGACAAGATGAAGAAAAAACATTCATTTGACGTGAAGTACATGCCGTTTCGACGCACTACATTCCCCAGCACATTCCGCTGCGCCGTGCCGCGAGACCGCATGCGGTCCTCTTGCAGCACGCACTACTGGGTACGACGTACCGCGTCGAGGTACGCTGACGCGTGATGTGATCCGCGCTTCCCGTTTCAATCTGTCGTTTGCTGTGGAGAGGCTGCGGCTCTTATGGAGCTCATTCGATAACGCGTGATCTGCCCCCTACTCGGTGAAAAATCCAAACCCCCTTAAAACACAGACAAAAAACTTTTTTACCCATGCCTTAATTTGGCTATATGAACGGACATTACCGCACATCGGATCATGCTGAGGATCCTTTCTCACTTCATCCGGTATAGATATGGATATCCGGGTCATTTTTTCATCTGTGCCTCGTTTCTCACTTTACATTTTCTATTTAATTCATGCTACTTCTTGACTCTCAGACCTTACCCAGGATATAGAGTATAACCGCGCCCCTAGGTTGCCTCGCTGGTTACCCCTCCAAATATAGGTTGATGGCGGCTCAGGGGCCGTGATCGATACACGTGATGCTGTCGCGTCGACGCGCTCCTCACCGTTTCAGTCAATCCGCCGTGTTTTTGGGCAATTTATTTATTTATCCATATCTGTATTCATGCTCTGAGCTTGGCGGAGGCACCTCAATGTCTATTAGGAACCATGGAGAGCATGAAATAGAGCAACTTTCTCAAATAGTGCCTATAAATTGAAGTATTGAATCCAATAAGATGTATGGAGGGACGCTGCGAGTCTGAAATTATGTACTGTCATGTATTGAGAGATTTCATTGAGTTTCCAGGGAACAAGTACCCATTTCACATTTTTTCCAATGCATACTGTTGAAATATTTGGGCCTGAGAGCCTCTGAGATAGGATTCTTGGGTGATTCAAGAGGGAATAAACATATTTCATTACTCTTTCAGTACTTTTCATCAATTATTTTGCCCGCTCAAATATATATTCGTCCACCTTTAACTGATGCCTCCCAGGTGAAATTTTCTATTCAACTTGCAATTAAACCAGGTTTGAGAGCGCCTTAAGGGATCAGATAGTTAGAGATACACCGGGACACTTTATTCCAGACTTTGCATTTACACAGGCCCAAAAAACATGGTGTATATATATATTGAACTCATGAATCATGTGAATTGTCCGGAGAGAAGTCCCTTTCTGTTTGTGGCGCCAAGAAACTGCTGCCTCGTGCCAGGTCCACATATTGAGACTGCTTGGGTATGTGTTGTATCGGTCTATTTACTTCAACTGTTGTTATTTTCGGTGGTCATAATATCCGATTTGTTTAACCGTTCTATAATTAATACCCCTAGAGAGAGAGAAAAAAAAAGGAAGTACGAGTCGACATGCCGGGCCCTGCCACGGCCCTTTACCCCAAGTTGGTCATGGGTTCGAACCCTGCTCTAAAATGCGCTTTTTTGTCCGTTTAAACACGGTTAAACAGCCATTTAAGCCATGCTGATCACCACTGGTGTGTTTAACCTGTTTAGATTAAACAGCTGTTTAAACAGCAATTCCTGTCTCAACAGGAATTGTTTAAACAAAGCTGCTATAGATTCCTCTGACGTCTCAGGTCCCGCCATCTCCGGATTACATAAGATCGTTATAGAGATGTTGATTACGGCCACAGAAACTAGGAGTGTTGCGACTACAGGTTCACGAAGGGAGAAGCTTCAGTGCTGGTTGCTCTTTGCGAGGGGTTACATCTTTTGAGAATGAGCAGCGAAAGTAGACAACTACTCACTCAATCGTGTGCCAAATACGGCTCGGAGTGACCGACTCCACTCTTGCTCTGCAGAAATGAAAGTTGCTCGGCTTGGTGAGCAACTATCTTTTGAAGTTTTTTGATGACTCTTCAAAATCAATCTGCTGCTGAGATCCCACCAATTGCCCTGGTGGATGAAATTATACCTACTTTTCAAACTCGTCAACTCTCTTCTGGCAGGATTCGAGAACGCTATCGGGCGAGGGATATGCAAATATCCACAGGTATTGTTCCAAATCCTCGCACTCATATAGTTGAGGATGTGGAAGAGAAACTTCAACCTCGGCGGGCCTGCTCAGAGCGAATGAGTTTTTCGGGGTTTCGGTGCCGTCATCGAAGGCTGGTTTTGGACTCGACGTCGAGGGAAGGTGTGCGAGTGGAGGGAGGGGTGGGACGCTGTGAAGATCGCGAAAATATCAATAATCACTCAGACGAACGACTCCGACGAGATCCTGAACCAACAATCCGATACTGTGTGCACGATGGCATACAAGAAACTCACCTGGGGGTATTGGCGCCATCCCTCGTTTTCACTTTGCTTAACTGCCCAAGAGAGGCGAGAGATACCGCTCTATGTAGTTGATGGCGGAAACCACTCATTTTGGCTGCGATAGGAGGAAAGAACGAAGGGCGGGCGTGACAGCGTGACAGCACCGTACAACGGGATTTTCTGCTCCCGTCTACGAACGCGAAAGTCGTTTCTTCCCCATCCGCAAACGAGACTACCTCGATGCTTTCTTTCCCTTCCCCTCCTCACCGGTCTAACTTCTGCTCTCCCTCCCTCTCATCCATGAACGTGAAAGTCGTTTCTTGCATGTGCTCTTCCTCTTTCTTGTGCTCTCGCTACCGCACCCGCAGGACGACGACATGACAAATCCTGGGGTGGCGTCGCGACTATTATATCTTCGCGACTTCCGTACAAAGTTCGGAAAGATTTGTCTGGTCCCGACTTCATGGTCATCCAGATAAACAACCTCTTAATTTTTAATATATACATACTCCCAGAATCAAGCCCATGGGCTGGCAACCTAGACAAGGACCCTTGCAAAGCCCTTGAAAGCTCTTGGCGTTGGCTTACAATGCAGGCTATGATCTATATTTACCGGGAGACTTTAAAGCTCAAACGGGATCAGAGACGGCATCTCCCCACGACCCACCTCGATATTCAAAGGACACTATGCCCCCGTCCACGCGAGGCCGATGGTTGTGCAGAACAGCGTCCGATTACGACCCAGTTTTCATTAACGGAACGGGACGCTTCGGGTCCGAAAGTGGCAACTGCACTTCATTTCAAGGTACGAGGGAAACAGTCATAGACTACATGCTATGCTCCCGAAGAATATTCGACGATGTTCGCTACTTTCAAAGTGCTTCCCCGCGAAGGGAAGCAGGATCACGCTGCCATGGTAGCTATAATAAATATGGAAATTGAACTTAACGCGGCGTCAATGGCTCATCGCGCAAAACGCCGTAAAATCGATGTGGTCTTGCCTGAAGACACAGAGCTAGACAGACTTCTCATTAGAACATTAGAAGCTGGCAAAGACGAAGCTAGAAAAACTCTCACTCTGCTTGGCAATGTCTACAGGGTAACTGAGCCAGTTAAAGTCGTCGTTCACGGTTCCTGTTCAAATGCCGGTAAACACACAGCATCTGCAGGCATGGGAATTTACTGGGGAAGAGACGCCAAACGCAACCGATCCACACGTGTATGGGGTACTCAAACCAGTGCACGCGCCGAGATCGTGTCAGTAATATACACGCTGCAGCAAGCTCCACCGGATCGCTCACTGGAGATATCTACGCGTTCCGAGTACGTGATTCGCTCGGCCAAATACCATGCGTTCAAGAACGATGCTTGTGGTTGGAGGTGTACCAACGCCGACCTATTGAAAGTGATGAACAGCCTTATAAAAGAACGTTCCGCACCGGTGCACTTCATTCACATCGATAAACACACCGTCAATGGTCATCTTGATGCCGCTAAGAGCCTGGCGAAGTCGGCCCTCATGCTTCCGCGCATTAACAATGCTCCTGTTTTCACGAACTCAGCCCCGGCCACAAACCTCGAACCACTTACCGGTGTCGAAAAGGTCACCACCGCGGTCAAGAATGACTCAGTGGAACAGGCGCTGCCAAGGAGAAAGGATTACCCTGAGAAGCATCAGGGGAGAGACAAATGGGGAGCACTCAAAGATGCAAATCGTGATAAAATCATGTATCCCACGTCGAACGCGGCTTTCTGGACAGACGTCAAAAAATTTGCTGATCCCAAACCTGCACCAATTCTGGTGGGAGCGGAAGACCTGAGAGGAGTTTTTGAAAGCGATTGAACCCGCCCCCCCTGCTTCCCAGCGCGTTTGACAACATCCAACATAAGATTAACCAGACACTGGCCTTCATGATCCCAGATCAGACAGATGATGCCACCCCAGAGAAGTTCTTCTCAAGCGAATGGTGTGAAGATGACGGAGCAAGGGTGAAAGAACACCTGCGGAAAAACTCGCTTGCCAGCTCATCTGGGGAAGACGCGGTTACATACGCCGACGTGGTGGAAATTCCGAACGAAGATCTTGTGTTTCTATGCAATGAATGCATCAGGCGCAACGATAGCCCCACGCTATGGCTGAGAACAGCCATTATCGGCCTGCTGAAGCGTGGAAAACCTGGATGGAATCCCGACAGCTACCGAATCATCACACTAGAAAGTTGCCTCCTTAAAGTCTTGACCTTGCTAATCCATCGTCGAATAACACAATGGGCAGAGGCTAGAGGGCTGATCCCAGACTGGCAGAATGGATTCAGAGCAAATTACCGCACCAATAACAATCCATTTGTGCTGCGATGTATCCGTGACTGGGCACGATCACATCAGGAAAAAATCTCCTTCCGTAATTTAGGGCTAATTTAGTTCGTGATTTCAGATTTGGCAAATGTCGCCTAATTAGCCAGATTATCGGCATCTCGTCGTAAAACAATTCAATCTCTTATTTTTTTGGTGCCGGAGGAGCAGCCCAAACGCCCCATAGCACAAGGTCACACTTGCAGGGTTTTTCTTTTAGAACCAGACGACAGCTTTGAGAAAATGGTGGGAAGAGAAATGTAAAATCCACCAAGTCCATTGCCGAGACACCGGCCCTAGTGCCATCGGTGATATCACGGATCTGCACAGCCTGCACGTGCGTCAAAAAAGTGGTTCGAGTCCGCAAATGGATGTCGAGACAAACTGTAGTCAACAAACCCTTCTCTTTTCCCCACTCCGTCGCCCTCGGACTCTGGCCTGCTCTTTGCCTGCTCTGGCCCTCTTCCCTCTTTGTTCCTCGCCAACCACCCCAAGTACGTGTGCCTCGCCATCTTACAATTCATTGCTGACTTCCTCCCATAGCCCTGCAGCTTTCTCGGTTTTTTTTACTGTGGGTACGTCGTTTACCCTCATTCTTTTTCTCATCCCTCATTCTCTCGCAGTGTGTCCGGCCTGCGCCTATGCCATGGCTGGGTGCACAATCTCCGTGTTTTGTGTGTAACAGTACTCCCTGATTGCCTTTTTGTACTGATCCCTTGCCTCAGCCCAGCGGCCTTCAAGCCCCAAAGCCTACAGCCCTGACGCCCACACCCGTTCCCTGCGTACCACCGCCATATGGCTCGAAATCCAGGCTGACCGGAGCAGGAATGTGGGCCGCACTTCGACATATTCCTCGTTCATCCTTTTTTTAGTGCGGTATTGCGTCACTGAATGTTAGAACTTCTGCTGTCCCTATACCCAGGAGTAACAGGTACGGAGTTGATGGCGTACTTTTTTTGTGCTCCACTGACACTATTTTTGCCGTTCGTCGACCATCGCCGTCAACCTCTAGTATCCAACGGACACGCCGGCCGTTGATCCTGTTGGCATGACAAATTTGGTGAGATTCCCTCTTGAATTTTGATTATGTGTTCTCCGTTGACATGGTTCCGTTGTTAGCTACTTTCTGCTTCTACTACCTGCGTGCTCGGATAGCGCCTGTAAAATGCAGCATTGTATGTTTTCTATCTTTATTTTCATATCTAAAAGACTAATGTGTTTGCAGAGTGTAGATTCCGCTGTGGGGATCTGCGCTAGGATTGCGGGTGGAAATAGTAGTAGATATGTACATACCCTGTATGCTGTACATGCATATGTAGCTGATCTCAAATATATTTACTTCCTTTCCCTACTGCACACCCACCCAAATGAGCCCCAAAAATCATGCTGATTGTACGGTAATTGCTTGGGAACCTCGATAATTTAGGCCCCATTAGTGGCAATTTATTTCCAACGTCCGAAGAAAGCTAAGAAAAATAAGAAGGGTAATCAAACCACATTAGCCACTTTTTTTGGGTAATCCGACCATATTAGGAAAGGAGTATACCTCGTATATTAAGCAGATGCCTCGTATCAGAGTGCACCTGTTTGTACTGCCGAAATTTCCCCATTCACTATCTCAGCTGACCCCCTGTAGTCCGCAATTAGCTTAGACGCCTAGGCGCTTAGGCAATTTTCAAGTGCCCGATCAGGCCCTCAAGCTCCACTCAAAAGGGAGGGTATCCATTGTGTCGCTTCTTCTATTCCACCCCCATCATCTCTGCCTTCCCTCTGCCCGGGTCGCCGCTTCCGTTCCTCTTTTCCATCGTACACTGCAAGAATGAGCAACATATATCCAAGACACTCGAACCATCTACCGAGGCGCGGGTACGCTTCAACGCTAGACCCTCAAAATTCCACGGACCTCAAGCACGCTATTTAGCTCTTGGCCCTCCGCTACACCTCAAGACATCAATCAAGTCCTCCCTGATCTCGAACCGCTCCATAAAACCTCGTGCGTTTGTTCACTTCTGGAGGTTTCAAGCTGTGGAACTCCGCAACTCACCTGACGCATCGCCCGTCAAATCCAATCAAGGTCAAGTTCAAGTTCACTGCCAAGGCTCAAGTATTGGTCAAGAGCTTAAACTCAATGTTTACTCCGTCATCTGAACGCAACTTCCCGTCTTTCAACGTATCGTCTGCCGGTCAATGCATCCTTGAAAGTTAAGATCTATGGGGTTCCTCGTAAGAAGCGCTCCCGAAATATGGCGAGTAACATCATCGGTCCGTCATTTCCTGGTTCTAAGTCTTCACAGTCGCAAAATTTACTCACCTTTGTGAGCGCAGATGTAAGACCTAAACCATCGAGCCACAATGTACTTCAACGGTATTCGCAACGCTCTTCGGACCACTTCCATGGTGGCCAGAAGGCCTGCTTTGTCGATTTCTCAGTGCGCAATGCTGGAAAAGAATATATGGGGCTCAACACACGACTGCAAGTTACCGCGACTTCACGGAGGTCGGTGCCTACTAGCAATCCCTTATTCTCTTCAGTAAATCCTAACATGTATTCGCTGACAATCTATACGGATTTGGATTAGTTTTCTTTCTCCCAGGACGAGCATCTCTTCTGACCGGGTCTCAAACCACTCACGAGTTTGGGAAGGCCTCGCACCAATATGAGTACGTCCCTATTCTATACCCAACCGCCTGATACTCAGTTATCATCCGAGCGACCTTCACTCATCGAATACATCTATGACCGAATGGAACGGGCTAATCTTCGACGCCCATCGTCAGGACAACATGTGCACCAGCGGTAAGTCGTTCCTGCTTCAATGTGATGACAGAGGCTGAAAGTGAGGTTCACAGTTGACGTTTTATTACGTATAGGCCAAACTGTGGATGTCGACTTCTGTCGTAAGGCCTCAACCTTGGCAGTCCAACGTGTGACTGTGGATAAGGGCTTCTACGACTACTATTGCCAGAGCGTGGGACCTTCATTCAATCAGATGCAATTTTCTTTGTCGTACCTAGGTTCTGAGTAATGAAACTTTGTCAACCGTAGTAAATCTGCGGAGCGCTGCTTTATCAAGTGCCAAACGGAGCGTGAATTGGAGTGATATGTATTGCTGGTGCTCTCAAAGTCTTAGTTTAATGGCCCGGTGTCACGTTAACACTCAGTTGTCTGAAGACTCCGAGTGGGAAGTCGGTACTGAGTGGGCCTAAAATACGATCATTTGCGGATGTGTTGGTATCCATTGACATTCAACCTTGCATCCCGCCCTTTACCGGTTTCACAGCACACATGTAGCATGTTGAACAATTGCACAACCTCACGCACTTGGAAATCACCGTAGCTGCCGGAGCGAAGCGAAGGCACGTCTTGTATTCCTAATGCACGTGGGTTGACATTTTTTGTCGACCCACTTACTTGCCGTCGAGGTTTTACGATACAGTAATCATTTGCTACCACGAATTGAACGCTCTCAACGGGTGTGTAGGTTTTGCCACAGTGAAGTTGAAACTCCGGAACATGCTCTGCTAGCCTGCGTCGCATCACACGATGTCGTCGCACTCAGGACAGTCTTCCTTGAAAAACTTTTCATTTGTGTTCCTTCCTTACACCGTTCCAAGGCTGAACTCAACGACATTGAGTTCTTTAAAACCATGGTTTATCAGCGCGCATCAATTGGCCTCGTGGCTAAATTTGCATTTGAAGTCCTTGAGGTGTTCTACGCAACCCCTGTGTTCAGATTAGATGTTTGAGACACGTCCGTTCCTTTACTAACTCTTTTTTGCTTTCATATTTCAACCAGGTTCTACCACGGGACAGGAGACTGGTCCGTGAGCTCGGCTTGGAGGATATGTGGAAGTCAGGGACAAGAGTGTACTTAGAATCCTGTAAATCTAGAGTACACCGGGATACTTCCTGGCCCCGGCGTTCCTAAGCGGGACCGTGCCGTGTAATGCTACCTACCTACCTACCACCAGCCATATGCAAAAGATGCGCGCACAGGTTGGCTCCTTCTGCCTCGTCACCACGAGCATCTTCATCATCGCGGAGGTTTTGTCGCTATATGCCGAGGACTCCTACCGCTGTGGTACGCCTCCTTCCCATTTTCGGATAAAAGTGTCCTTTCTCATGCTCGCATAGGCCCCGACAACATTCCCGTCCTCTTTATCGGCGGTATCCCTATGGCCGTGCTCACTGTACTGTCGGTCACGCTCGGGGTCGCCGCGAAGCAGAGCACCATCGTAACGCGTATCACCGCCATCGAGGAGCTCGCAGGTGTCACGATGTTGTGCTCGGACAAGACAATACGCTTACCACGAACAAGCTTACGACCGATAGGCAGATGATTTGACTTGTAGGTATGCCCACGTCTCATCCTGATACATGGATGATGAGATGCTCACGGACGGTGCCCTCCAGCTCCTTCCGCATCCGACGACATCCTCCTCGCTGCCTGCGCCCCCACACGGAGGACGTTATCGACGCCTCGGCCTTGCAGGCGTGCGGCACCCGACCCAAAGCATCAGTAAAAGGATACATTTGTCTTACGCGTCTTGGACGTCTTGGCCAAGACCTCCAAGACGCGTAAGATCAAAATTTGATCAAGACATCACGTCTTGTCAAAGTAGGCTCCCTATTCTTGGACAAGACATTCCGTCCCCGTCAAGACTCATAAGACGGTATCATCTTGTGGAGGCATCGGCACTTCCTACTTCAAGATGCACTTCAAGACGCACTGAAGACCATTTGAAGAACCATATATATAAATAATTTTATTCAATAATGCGCGGAATCGTATTGGTGTACGTTAACGACGGGCATTTCCCCAGCCTTGAAATATATGTGCTACGCAGTGGCAGGCTCAGAGCCTGGAGCTGTCTCAAGGTAAGATATAGTAGCTGTGCAGGGGATGAAACGAGCGTACCACTGGCAGCGGGGGTATCGGCCTTGAGCACAAAGTGATCGTCCTCATCGGAGGCGATCCCCGGCACATCCACATCCATTGAGGAGCTGCGGCTAGAGCCTGCCTTCTTCTTCTTCACCCACTGGCTGGCCGTGTTGTGGATCGCCGCCCATTGCGTGTCGCTGAAAGCACAGATTGTGTCGACGTACTTTGTGGCGTGCCGATCCTTCACTTGTTTGCCGTTGCGCTCCTTCGTCGTATCACCCCAGTTATCCTTTGAGAAGTGGTCGCTCTGCTTGTTCAACAAAACCTGCGTACCAGTAGACCACGCCCGAAGGGCACGTTCGGCCTATAGTTATGATTAGGATCCATGATGCAATGAAGCTATGACGATGCAGGCGTAGGTGGGGATTTGATGTATCACGAGCCTCTGGCCATGGGAAGGCCGTGATGTATCAATGCCTCTGGCCATGGGAGCCGCTTGATACCTCGTATATTAAGCAGATGCCTCGTATCACATTGCACATGTTTGCAACCTTCCATTTTTCCCACTCTCTGCCGGCGCTTCCCGTATGTGCATGCAATTTCCTGTTCAGTTTCGGGATTCTCCAGTGCATCAGAATTTAGCTTTGGTTCACGGAACTGACCGCTCCGCAATTTCTTTTCAGCCTCGCCCACTATATCTTAAGCAGATCCCTTTAATCAATATGTGCACGGTGTTTCTCTCACTCTATCTGGAATATTTTTCTCAACGATGTTCGCACAAGGCTCAAAGCGGTCTCAATTTAAAGTGCCTCTTTCCCACCGGTATTCAGAAATAGTGCCAGTTCTAAACCCGATCACCATTTTGCTCTGGCAAACTCCACTGAGCTTCATTGAGAGCGGCCACGCGACCCACAGTTAAGCGCTCAAGGCCTACTCGAAAAGACAGGCTGTATGAACTGCTGTGCCTTGCTTCCTCCTTACTTCGTTGAATCAGCCGCTCCGCAAGATGCAAAAAGCATCAAGACGTCTTGAAGACATTGCGCTGTCCTCATACCTCGCGGTCTAAGTGATTCCTGTTTTATTTTCGGGAGCACCTGGGAACCCTGCATCACAGATTGGCTTCTGTCCAGCCAACTGGACGGTTTCTGCGTTATTTTTGACCTCGCCGATGAGCCGCTGAATTTCCGTTCAAAAGGAAGGCTCTCTTTACGCCCTCCTCTTTCACACCCCCGTCATCTCCTCCCCAATCGCATCGTTCTGTTCCCCTTCCGCTGCCCAGTCTTCTCTTCTCTCTGTCTGCTACCACGGACAATGCGGCAAGAAATAAAAAGGCAAACATCTTCGAAAACATCTCTAGCTCGAGCACGAATCATGGACCAAACCCGGCTCTACCTCGCGACTCTCTCTACCTCGTCTTGCAGTCTTGACATGCATCAAATCAGCAAGATCCTTGAACTTCTGTATCGACATACTTTATGGACTGCCGTGATCAGCTACGCTCGCTAGTCCACTTCAACCTTCAACACTCCGCTTTGACATTCAAGTATTTAAGGCCCAAGCCAGGATTCCTCCACAAGAATCAACGCAACGCTACCATTCAAAAGGAGCCCCGAAGTCATGCAAGAAGCTCAACCTCACCTCCAGGTCGCTGGCTCAAGCATGTACTATCTGCACGGCCTTCTGGACCCTATTTTCTCGTCCGGAAGACTTGGCCGTAATCTTTCAGACAGGTTTAAGTCGTCTATCATCAAATAGTTGGAGTTCCTCAATGCCTCGAGCTTTACATCTGGGTGAGTCGCTTTTTCCATTCCAACAGTCTGCACTCCTCAATTCTTACAGGCGGTACAGGACGGGGAGTGAGGAAGGTGTGTATTACCGTCTCCCAGTGCGGTTTCCCGGCTCTGAATAACCATTAATGTTTTCTTTGATCCAGCGTGATGTTCTCTGCCAGCTGCTTGCCCTGCCCCAGACGTTATCATCGCACCGCGCCGCCACCGTGGCTTTGATTTGGTTTCCTACGTTCTGCTTCTGGACATGCGCTGGTCAGTTTCGTATCAAAGTAATTTTCTTGCAACCACGCTGATTTGGCCATATTAGGTGTGAGTCGCCGCTGGGACTCCCCCACAACTACGGAGTCTCAGCTAAAAATGAGCACGCCGCGTCTACCGAAGCCAATTATTACTCGTATTACTTTATTTATTTATTTATTTACTTGTATCTTAAGCAGATGTGTCGAATCAGTATGCTCATGTTTACCATGACGTCGTGGTTCGACCTTTCCCGACCATGTTCCCAACTATCCTCTTCTTGGTTCCCGTTTTCCCAGAAAACGAGTTTGCCGATCAGCGTTGAACTCTGCCGACCTCTGGCAACGTCATTTCACAGCCGAGGATCAGCGCTCAAGACCCGCTCAAAAGGAAGTTGAGCCGCGCCCGACTCCTCCATTCCGTCCCCCTATCATCTTCCTACCAGCTTCCTCCAGTCTGTATCCAGTCCTCGAGAGGAACATACGCTAGCGTGGCTACAAAATATGAGCCAAGGCCAAGACTGTCTTCGAGCGTTCAACGTCTGCTTGGTTTTCTGTCGCGTGTTCGGCGGCCGCACTACATTTTGGATCAACGCCCTCAACATGGAGCTTGAGACTGGTGACCGGCGACAGCATCCCGAACCTCAAAACCGGACGCTCAATCATCGAATGAACTAGCAATGACTGCTCCACTGTCTGGCAATCGCACCCTGGCAAGAGTTTTGGAGTATATCAGGATTCAACGCTCTGCGATACTTCTTCCCATCAAGCCGTTGCTTTCCTGTCGCCCCTCGGTTGTACAACACGTTAATCAAGCTGCCCGCTCGCCTCGGTGTTACTCTACATGGCACGTTCAAGAGTCTTTGTCTCAAATCTGACCCTCAACATCTCCCCAAACCCTACCTTTATCAATTTCCTTGCTCTGGGATTTGCCTCGCTCTTAGGTTAGCTTGCGGCACCTCCTATGGTCTGTACACACTCACCCATCCTCCCGGCTGTAAATTACCTTGCATGTTGTACTTCCTTCTTTCATTATCCTCCATGCTGACGTATCTTGAGCTTCTTCAGCTAGGCCGGCATTATAGGAGCGCTGTCAGGTGATTGCACGCGAGACGGATGGGACGCTGGTACGTCAATACCTATTTCTTTTTCGTTATTTCTTCGCTAACTTTCATTACACTTGATTCAAACTTCAACAACGCGGATCCAAGCTCAATGCGGTGCAGTTTCGCTTGCTCGAACCGGAGCGATGGACCACGCTGGACGGATGCGACGCCAGTCACGTCATGCGGAGCGGACACGCGTACGGATACGCAGCGCGCTGCGATACACTGGATACGGGATGTGCCTACTAACTTAGTATATATCAGCCATTTGTATTCCTAGCGGTGTCATACATGTTTCTCTATCTGCTGGAGACTTTTCCAGTAGTATGTCGCTGTGAGAGAACGTGCTTTGAACTACGCCGCCAACTGCGATGGTGATGAAGGTTTGTGCGACATGTTCGAAGCTGTTGCTTTCATGACCATACACTGCCGGAGCGAAGCGAAGGCACATCTTGTACATCATATCAGGCTCTTTCCTGAAATGGAAGCACAGTCCGCTGGCACCCACCCACTCGCCACGGGGGCGGGCCCCGCCTTTGTCGGTTCACGCATCAACCTGCGCATCATTTATCTACATTCGGTTTGTTGATGCCTGTTTGTTATGCATCACCGCCCACCCTCGCCCCCCCCAAAAAGCCTCCCCCGCCCTCGCTCACTGCTCCCCTCCCTCTAGTTACACCTACATCTGTTATATACCGACTCAGTACCTGTATTCAGCTCAAATAATGCGTTAAACCGATCTCTCCAGCCCCACAAACCGCCGGCATTTATAGCCCCTATCGGCTATAAAAGCGCTGTTCCTGGCCTGATCCACCGCGCCCAAATCCTGAAATATTACTGGTATATTTACTTGCTGAATCCCCTAAAATACCTCTCATGCTTCCCAAATCTCTCTGAACTGCACCTTTCCAAATGCTACCGCTCCATTCATATCTACCGCCAGAAATTGGCGCATAAAAATATAGCGCATCTCATATATGATTTATTTAGCTCGTAACCTCTCAGAACTTAGAGCAAATTGAATCCCCTGGGCACAATAAATACAAAATTAATTTTATCCGCCAAATCTAGTCCGTGCCTTGACCCTTGTACTTCAAAACTTGTGTAACTAGTGTGCCTGAGTGGTATTGGTGTTGCTGGCTTTGTATCTTCCTTTCTTGAGCTCTGTCGTTCGAACCCTGGTAAGTTTCGTTTTTCCCTTTTGTACTTTTTTCGCAAGTCCACCAACAACTCCTTTTTCTCAAGTCCCACAGAACATGTTCGCAGACATCTCTTCCATTCATCTATCTCACAAAATACCTGAACTTTGTGTATTTCAGAACTAGTTCAACGTTACAAACAAAGTATTCATCAAAGTACAAAAAAAACGCGGCTGGTTGAGCAGCGACAAGGCGAGCGTCCACGTTGAGGGATGCATGGCTGGTTGAGCAGCGGGTCACTGGTTGAGCAGAAAAAACAATGTACTTGGTTGTTTGAAAAAAAATCAAGTGTTCGTTTTGCACCTGCAGGAAGTCAATGAGTGAAGAAAAAGATAATACTGATAACTCATGCACCTTTTATTGGGCCCGCTGCTGCTCTCCTCCACCTCCTTCGCTGCCTTCTGCTCTTCCCGCATGCGCTTCGTCGGCCTCACCGCCCGGGAGCCATCCGCCAGGCGGGGCGCGTTGCGCTGCCTCCTCGCCCGGGAGCCATCCGCCAGCAGTTCCGCGTTCCGCTCGCGCACATGCCGCTCGCCCGGTGACAAAGGCACGACATAGAGTGGTGACGGCCCACTTGGGTTGTGCAAACGTGCGTTGTCCGCCTTTTTCTTCGCCTTCTTCGCCGCTACCATCACGTCTGCTCGCTTGTTGAAATTCCGGGTGTTATTAGCCGGATCGTACGCCATAAGTTGTGGTGCACCAGCGCCTGCCGGCGGGGGTATGGCGGGCGCGGTGAACGCGGTGGTGGGAGCGGTGGCGGGCACGGTGGCGGGAGCGGTGGGCGCGGTGGGCGCGGCGATGGGCGCGGCGGGCGTTGTCGTGCCTGTTGTGCTGTTCGTGGTATCTTGCATCACCGTGGCCTTCCGACCTTTCGGCGCCGACTTAGCAGCCGGGGGCTTTGCTGCTGGCCGCGACTGGGGCAGACCCCGAGGCGCAGGCGTCGCCAAGGGAGCGGCTGTGGGACACGAGGTAGCTGTCGAAGGGACCGCATTTGGCAATGGTGAAGTTCCCAGCAGCGTCTCCGCCACCACGCGTTCAGGAACTGCTGCGTTCTGCTGCGATGACAGAAGTGCGATTAGAGCCTGCGCGGCCTTGGTGGGTCCGTGTGTGGGAGTCACTGCGGGGGGTGCAGGTGGGAGATGGGCAGGTGCCTCCGTCGATGGCTGGGTCCGGAAACCGGGAAAAGGAGGTGTCCGGTGAGCGGCTTGGAAGGAGAAGGTTCCTATCTGCTGTGGCGGAGCGGCAGCGAAAGCTTGGAAGAGGCTTGGCACTGAATGGCTGCTGGTCCCTGGAGCTGCCGATGCTACATGCGCCTCCAAAAGCCGGCCTCGCATTCGGACGCAGAGCCGGCCACCCATTTGGCAAAGAGGTCGGCAACACGGATGACAGGGGTGGCGTGGGGGAAGTGTGGTGGGACGACGGTGACACAGATGAGGACGACATGGGGGGGGTCTCGGACGACGGCGAGGACGACATGGAGGGCGAGGTAACCCGTGACACTAAGTCCCCACTCACTCGTGCCGGCGACGGCCAGGAAAATAGTGTTTCCGCCCCATCCTCCGGCATGTCGGAGTCCTGCGGAAGATGCAGCCTCGAGTGGTGCTGGAGAGGCGATGTCGGTGGCGACCGATTATCACCGACGCTGCCTGCGAATTCATCCCAAGACCAATCCCCCAGCTTGAGGAGGGCGGAGTTGTCCAAAAGCGCGAACGTCTCGGACGACGCCCCAGGAAAAGGCTCCACGGTGGTGTCTAGCGCTCCAGTCGACGTCGGCGCCATCTCCATCGTGTTCTGCGAAGGGACTGCAGCTAGCGGCATCGGTGCCATAAAACTTTGACACAGCGCCGTGTTGGTGGTGGGGTTCAGAGCAGTGGATGCTGACGCCGCCGAGGTGGCTTTGCTCTTGCGCGATTTGGCCGCCTTTTTCGTGGGATTCGATGCTGGCGCAGCCGCCGGCGGAGGTTGGAGATCCGCGACTGGGGCAAGATCCTCCTGGATTACATTGGAAGCCGGCCCGTCAACGTTCAAAGCCCACTCCGCGCGAGTTTCTGCTGCTGCAAACATGACATGAGTACTCTGCCCAAAAAAATTGCCAGAAACATACGAAATACGGCGCGAAGAAAGTCCTGGAAACCTGTAACCAATGATGTCGTCAAAGTTGGTGAAGGAGTCTTGAAAGTCGTTCCCTGCGGGTGTTTTGCCGCTGCAGACACTGATGGTGGTGGGAATGAGAAGAAAGCCACTTGGCCCAATTTGGACACTTACACTTTGAGACTTAATTCACCGCCCATTCGAGGGTTTGGCCCGCCCAGAAGTACCATTCCAACCCACCCCGTCTCTTTCTCGGCCATCTTCAAGACCTTGGAACTCATAGCCGTAAGCTTGTCGATCGCCTACAAAAATGTTAGCCTGTGCTCGAAATCAAGACTCGTGGCCGTCCCACCTCTGCTTAAACGCCAATGACCTCTCCTCACGCTCCTGCTTGGCCTTTTCAGCTATCATCTTCTTCTCTTCCTTGACTATCTCCTCGCATTTGGCTCATTCCTCCGAGGACGCCGCAGCCCACAAACCCTGGGTCATGCTGGTTCTGAGAATCATCTTGGCCGACTTGACTTGCTTCACATGAGCTTTGCGCAGCTTTTCGTCGACCCCGTCCGGTACAATAGAGGCTTCGATGTAGCCCGCAGCCTCCAGATGCTCCCGAATGAGCTCTTGGTTTCGCATTTGGAAGACCTCAAAGGCCTGGTGAGCTCGCGTACGGTTCATAGCACCGAAGAGCGTGCGTGTCAGTGACGGCTCTGCTTTGTCCGGCACGTCGGTCGAGCCTTTCTGGATCTTCTTCCTCTGGTAGCGAATCCAGGTGTCGATTTGCTGAAGAAAGTTATTGTCAGTCCATGCCATTCAGAAATATAAATCCGCTAACTTTTTTCCTCTTTTCTATAGCATCGGCCAGAAGCTTCCTCTGCGCCAGAGCCTCAGTCGCAGTTGCAGCATCGCCTGGTGCCTGCGGAGGAGTCGACACAGGGGCGTCACCTGGCGCAAGTTCAACGCTCGGCGTGATATCCAGCAGCTTCAACTTCGCCCGCTCCGGGAAGCGCTGGAAAAACCCCTCGTACACCGCTCCCAAAAACAGGTGAAGCTTTCCCTCCGCTTGCAGTCGGATGTAGTCGGGCATTTGCAGGTGCAGGAACGCCGCCTCGTCTTTAGTTGCCCATCCGGTTGGTGGCATTGTTTCAAGCAGCGAAGACGACAATTTGGTGAGACGATCAAGAGTATTCTCCAAGTATTATCTGACTTCCTACATTTTCTCCAGCTGCAGGCCGTTTTTTTCCCCGATACTTGCCTTTTCTTGTTTCAGATCTGTTTTGTTTTATTATTTCCACCTGTAAGTCGACAATTTATCGAAATTTTACTCTCACCTTTGTAATAATCTCCGCTTTCAGCCATTTCAGATCTGTTTTTATTATTATTTCCACCTCTAAGTCGGCAATTTACTTTGATTTTACCCACATCTTTGTGGTGCAATCGGCCAGTCTCCGCTTTCAGCCACGCGGCCGAACTATTGATTCCGCAATCGGTCGCCTTGAAACCCTCATCTCATATATCAACCTTCCATTAGGTGCTTCGTTTATTTCCACCTGCTGATCATGTACTCATGGTGCTAACTTTCTCCGCAGCTCGGCCCATATCTTAGTACGGCTACTTCTTGCGTCCATCTGCCACTCCCTTCTTCTCCCCCCACACCCCCTCTCCCAACCCAACGCTTCCATGCAGCATCCAACGGCCCCCAGCCCTTCCGCAGAGTTTGAGGCCTTCACGGCAAAAGTTGCATCCATTTCCAAGCTTGCCGTCGAGCTCACCAAGATGGCAATCGACGTCCAAAGTCAGTTTCTTCAATAAATCCCTCATTCTTCGTTGCTCAATCCTGCTACCTCTCCAGCAGAATTACCTGCAATCGTCGCTGCTCAAGTCGAGGCAGCAGTCCGAGGTAAACAGTCCTTTCTTTAAATCCTCTTTTCTTTTCACCCACCGTTCCTCAGCTGTACTTCCCGACACACTTTGGGTCAGAGGCACTCCGCTCACTCCTGATGAGCTCGAGGCCAAGTTCCCTCCGGGCAATGGTGACCACCAGACTTGGTATGTTGTCATTAGGGGGAGAAACCCGGGTCCCTATCCCAGCTCGTACGTGCTCCTTGAACTATTGGCTTCTAGTTATTAACCGGCCGTTCCTTTAGCAATGATTGCGATGTCCAGGTTCGTGGTGTTCCGAACGAGTTCCGCCAGAAGAAGACGGGTCGTGTTGAGGCCCTGGCTTTCTATCGCCAGCATTACCTCCGCGACGAGGTCAAGATGTGGAATGACGCTGAGTCGTCTAAGTAGTTAGTCTCCTCCTTTCCCCCCCTTCACTAGTACTCATTGCACAGATCGCCATCAGGACCACGTCTCAGTTTGGATATGTACTTAGTTAGGAACCACATCAATCAATATCAATCTCTTCCTTGTGTGAACGAAAATCTTCCGCGGAACGGTTGTCCGAAGATCCCACCAGCAGCGCTCCTAAATAAGCATCTGATCTTCGGATGCTTCGGCGCGGTTCTTGGAAGATTACACGGTCAAACAGGCTAAATACATGGTCTGATGGCATCTCATTTTCATATCCTGCACCTCGAAAGGGCCACTAACTCTCTGTAAGTACTCTGTCCTTCACGATGCTCTTTCACCAAGGCAAGGCCTGCTATCCACTGTGCGTTCCACAAGTCCTCATAACGGAAGAGGCGAGACGGCTGCGCGTACATCATCCGCACTTGCGACAATCAATCCCAAAAAATACCGTGATTTCCACATGCAAAACTGATACAGCCATTTAGAGCCGGGCACTCTGGTCCAATGGCAAGTAACCCTTGTGAGATTTTGCCCTGCCTGCCCACTGTCTTTCACTGACCAATGTCAGGCCGTGAATTCGTTTGACATTTTCCCCAGCTGCTCGACTTGCACGCGCTCTCGCCAAAGACACGGTTTGTTCTTGCGGAGCAGTCCAAGCGATGCCACGCGCTCACTCGCCTCCACCAGGATTTGCTTTGCTTTGCTTTGCTTCGTTGCCCGAAGCGCGAGGATCCATATGCTGATCTTAGCGCGGAGTACGAGCTAGCGCGGTCAGTAGCCATCCCTGGTGTCAGCTTGAAACTCATGATTCTTTCCCAGCCGTGCCGAACAAGCGTAAATGCATTGCAGAGTATGTAGTAGACTAGTTGAGGTAGTCGTAGAAACCCTGCTCGTTGCGTAAAGCCTCTTCTTCCCTTGCAGACTGTGAGGGCAATACACCACTGATTGACCAATTAAAATTAGTACCGAGATTCACCGGCAAAGAAGATCTGGAGACATACCGATCTACCGCATTGCACCACAACTGAACCTGCATCTCACGATACACAGACATGGACTCACAACCTTGCCCTCGATGAAGTGCACGACCTGACATTCGCCAACTGTGTGCATCAGACGGCGTGAAAAACATTCCAGTTGTCGCTGAAGCGACAGGCTCATGAGAGTTCATGTCCGCCAGATGACCTGCCGCAATAGACATATCAGCACTGTTAATGCTAGCTTCAGCCAAACCAAATAGTTAGCAAGAAAATTCACAATGCTCACCCCTTTGAACTGGGCATTTCACACCCTAAATTTTCGTCCCTACTGTTCACGTCTGAACGGAGAAGATCGACTTGCCCAGCCATGCCGGTGAGGGCCTCGATCGCAATGCGTTCGTCGGGAGTGGGTGATATATTGCGGGGGCTTCCGCGACTGTTAGAAGCCGGCCCTGCTGGTTCAACATTGGTACAGCAGTTCATAAGCCACAACCCGATATATTTCAACGCAGATGATTATCAGTCATGGGGCACGCCAACTTTGACAGTAGAGGCTGAAGTGCTCACTCTGATGGCCAGTCAAAAACTAGAATATTTCTGTGACGACTCTCTCCTAGACTTCCCTTCATCGCTGTTCCAGACTTCTTTCCCCCTGGAATTGGGCTTTTCTTGCCAGTCATGAGCTCACAGACTCACGCCGTCAATCGGTGTCAAGACCTAAATTGGGGGGACACTCTATCCCCACCAATTTTTGATTGGCATTCTTGGCATACAGCTAGTACTTATATCGATACTCCATCTCCCGACCCACGCCCACGAGCAAGCACTCTACCTCTGAATGGCCCCCAGGTCCCCCACCTCTCGGTCCGTTCCGTTGCTTTTGCTTGTTGCAGCTTTCTACGCCGCTGCGGCGGAGCCCATCCACGTCCCCAATCCCTGGGGCATCGTGAGTCACCCACAGTAGAGGATCGGACACGACATGTTCCAAACCTCCCCATTCAACGCCGAGCGACAGTACCTATTGGTGACGAGGTCGGTCTTGGCCTGTTGATAGTCTGTATGGGAAACAAGTGACGTGTTCAGTTAGGACGTTAACGCCTTTTATTACTTGACTCTTTCCATCGGAACACCGTGAGTTCAATTAAAACCCCTTTCATATCTCCTGTCTCGCTCTTCCCAAATAAAACTGTCATAACTCCTTTGCAGTGCGCAACAATTCCACTTCGCGGTGGATCTCGAATCGCCATACTCATGGGTGGCGGATATCTTGTGTGCTACTGGATGCACCAGCTCCATGGAGCTTTATAATCCTTCCCTCTCTTCAACCGAAACTCAGGTATCAACCGGCGACAGCATCAACTATGCGTCCGCCAGTGTGTGGGGGAACTTCATGACAGACACGGTACGACTCGGTCCCTATACCGCGTCGTCTCAGTTCTTCCGTAAGTGCTAAAACGCCCGCTAACTCACTGATTTGCACTCATTACATTATCATTTAACCAGTCGCTGCCAATAAACTGTCCGCTAATCTTGTGGGAGGAACGATCTCTGGTGTCGTAGGTCTTACATACCAGCAGACGGCACGAGGACCCTCCCTCCCAATGTCTCTTTTCCTGGACTCCAAAGGGCAACTGGCGTCGGCCGAAATGTCATTCTGGATCAATCGTCTGAGCACACATATAAATGACCAGCAGAACCCCGTGGGCGGTGCCTTCACATATGGGGGAACGAACACATCTCTGTATCAAGGCGAGATCGACTTTTTGCCGACAACGGGGTCGTCGAACGGATCCAGTTGGCAGCTTAACGTTCAAGGTGCTTCTTCTCATAGATATAAATTCCCGATATCACCTCATTGCATTCTCCATCCTAGAGATCATCATACAGGGCAAATCGGTGCATATCACATCTGGGGCGTCCGCTTTGGCGGATTTTTCCCTGAGCGGATCCCTCATATCGGGCCCTGTGTCGGATGTCGCGGCGATGTGGGCAGCGTTTCCCGCGGCTGTCCCTAGTACAACTCATCCGGGATATTATCAATTTCGTGCGCCTCCATTACTCCTATTTTGGTTGACTTCGATCAATAATGGACCGACAGCTTGCAGCACAACAGTGAACGTCAGCATATCGTTCGGCGGTCGCTTGTGGCCTATCAATCCAGTGGATATGAACATCGGCCATGTAGCGGCGGGCAGCCCACAATGCCTGGGTGCGATTATATCAGGCTCAAATACGATAAAGACCGACGGAACAGCGAATTGGATTTTTGGAACTGCTTTTATGGTGAGTGATTTCGTGCTTTTCTTTCATTCTTCCCTGTCTGTTCTTCTTTCTCTTTCCCTCCTTTCCATATTTTTCTTCGTCATTTCGTCTAGATGATAAACCTGACGTGGATTTTAACTATACAGAGAAATGTATATACTGTTTTGCGGCCCACTCCGTTTTCGATTGGATTCGCGGAACTGTCCATTCCGGCGCAGACCGGTGTGTTTCCCCCAAGCGGTCTGGGAATCAAGCGGTCGCTTCCGATAAGAGCCATAGTGGGCGGCGTAGTAGGCGGTGTAGTCGTCGTTGTGCTCCTTGTGGTGTGCATCATGCGTCGAAGAAAAGCCGCGCAGGTGGATTCTGAGTCCAAGCCCACGCCTGCTCCCGAGCCAGCAGTGGATATGGGCTCTCAACAAGTTCAAATCAAGGAAGCCCCTCCGCCGTCAAGTCCGATTGTACCTGAAGTGGAATCTGTCCTGCCATTTACAGTGTCCTCAGCTCCAGTTCAAGTTGCTCATCAACCCCAGCCTCAGAGTCCTACACGTACAATACTATCCACCCTGAAAGCAGAACAAACCTCTGCGGCGCAGCATTCCGGCGCCACCTACACAGCGAGTGACGTCCTTGTGCGTAATTCGGATGGGTTGCAACAGCTGTCACCGGGGCTCGAGCGGCCGGATAGTAGCTGGAGCTTGTGGTCGAGTCCGACTCACGCTGTGGAAAGAATTCAAGAGGTACACCGGGGGCCGTATAGCGATACTTCTCCCGCGAGCATAACGAGCGATACCGCACATGATGAAGATGCGGATGCGAATGCGGACCTAGGTGCTCCCCCGAGGTATCAGAAGTATGTATGATCTGGCTCGATGATAAGAGTACTAGTCTAGTATTATCGTCCGGCTGGTGCCTGACCTCGTTGAAATATTCGGTTCATATGAACCCCGTGTCCCTATCTTCCCAACAAATTCTGGGTGTGTGGGGGGCCACAAAAAGACAGTATATATCTATTTTGGTTTCGCCCATCCCCCACCTCCTTCCTGAGCTATAGGTAAAAAACCCTGGCCCTCAAAACAGAGGTTTCAGTCATTTGGGGTGCAAACTAGCCGAACTGTGAACGAAAAAACACCACTTGCCCGTCGACCCAGCTCGAATTTGAGTAGACAGATCTGTCCGTATACCTCGCACATAGTTCCCCCCTTCAGGACTTCCAAAGCGCACAAGTATTCCTTGAGGAACGATTATTTTACCGTGGAAGTCTGAAAGGTCGAAATTTTGCTAAGATCCACCGTGCCTTGATACCTAAAATTGCAGTCTATACATCGCTCATTCGGTGCCACATGGTGATACAAAAATCATATTTTTATCGCCAGAACTGAGCTAACAGCAAGGCCCCAGATGCCGAATATAGCGAGAGATTTTGCGCTTGGGCCGGTGAGCTGCCAAAAATAGCTTCAAAAACCTCTTGGCGATGACGTCATTGGGTTTTAGTGCTTCGAAAACCTTTGACACGTAGAACTGGATCGTTGCGGATCGTTGCGGCATGTGATGTAAATATTCTGGGAGATCAGCCGATGGCTTAAAGAAGAAAAGAACGAGGAAGTTGATTAGAGAATGAAGCTAGGCTCAAGCCCCACCATGCCACAACATTTCAAAGTTTCCAGATGTCATTATTAGCTGCAAATCATATATCCGCACCAAATCCGCACTAATACATACACAACGCGGAACTCGAAAGACTCTGTTCAAAACGTGGGCGCATGGGCATTCTCAGGTTAAGCATATCATCCCCGTAGCCTGGCCACTCACTTACCTGTCCGATTTAAATCGCGTACTCGTCCAATCAACGGTGAGCTAGTTCATATTATCCTTATATACACCAATGCTTGACTCCGAACCCTTTCCTTGATATTTAATTCTGCGACTCACGGACTGGCCATTCACTTCCTGTTCGATTAAATGGCCAGCCACCGGTGAGAAAATCTCTTATACGCGCCGTCCTAACGAGACTCTGACTCTGGCCATAATTTTTTCGCGGCCGCCGACTGACCGCTCGAATTAAACCAGGTAGGCAAGCTTTCTTCTATACACGATCCCATACGCCGTCTTGATGCAGTCCTCCTCCTAGATTACTTTTAAACAAATTGCGTCCAGACGCAATTGCCGGGTCAGGATATTTTGACGCGGCTGACGCGCAGTGACGCGGCACTGACGCGCATTGACGCGGCGCCGGCGCGGCATGACTAAAGCTGTCTAGAACCAAATAAAAACGAGTTCTAAAGACCCAATACAGTACCATCTATGTTGATATTGAATTATGTCTCATCCTTACCTAATTTATGGAAGTTCACAAGGCTTTTATAATAAAATTAGCAAGGTTCTCCGCGGGTCATGTTCGATTAGCTACCGGTACGCATTGTCTTTGTTTCTGCACATGTAAATGACGCTTTTGGAGCCCACTGACTCTCTTCCAGGTGCGCGCTCGTGCCGCGTCAGTGCGCGCCATTTTCAACGAGCCCGGGAATTTATTAGTACCCACTTCGCTAGATTTGAAGTTCGATTGCTTTTCTGCTCAGCCTACCACAGCGAGGATTGACACATCAGTGGCAGTGCCAGTGACGCGGCATCCCAAATTTGACTGGAAGGATACCTCACACTGGAAATATCTGAAAAAAATGTCCTACAACCAGTTCACAGGTTCTATTCACTAATGATACATGGACTAAACAATATTGATTGAAAAATAATTTTTTCCTGCATTCCAACTCACTTAGGTGGCTCCATAATCTGATCATTTATTCATTTGGAAGGTTTGGTGCTGGATATATCAACGACACCTCACTCTAGGCCTCAATACGACCTTTGTTCAATAGTACTTCCAGTTCATAACATAAAATTTATTTGAGGCTCGGCTGCGGGAACCAACTGATGAACTCAAAGCTAACACAGCAAGTGCGCCTTGGTTCTCGATGCGCTACTGGCGTGTCGGGTTGAAGTTAGTTTACCATTCCGGATATTGAATAATTCATCTGCAACAATCTGTCAAGTAAAACTTTGAAGGCCTTCATAGTGCACTGGACTGAAAATTGGCCGTCTGTAGTATAGCTCCGCATGAAAGCATCCCCGAAACGGGTTGTGTGTCTTTTCTTCCGAGGCCACTGAACTCTCATGAATGCAGCGCAATGGAGTACAGGGCAAATCATTCTGCCCTCGATCGTTACAGAAATCACCTTGATGGTTCGCACACCCGTGTGGCCAGTTTCCGCACGTCGTCGCCAGAAGAGGAATGGAGTTATATACAATGATGAGGACTGGATATGTATGGCATACTAAAGCTGGACTAGCGGTACGTTGTAAAATCATGTGAATATGTTACTTGACTTGAACACAAATCATGATCTCAGCTACTGGGTTTCCTTGAAGTAAATTAAACCGGCAAGTCCAGTAAAGTCACACATTAAAGAAATGCATAAAGCCAAGTTAAGTACATCATGTTCAACTGAACATGGGTGCAAATCACACATACCAGTATTCGTGTGAAGTACTGACTAGAACCAGTTCGATGCACTCTCCTTGTGCGTATGAACAACCACCAACAATATTCTTCATGGGTGTTCACACAAAAATCCGGAAAAGTGTATGCAAGTCATTAATCTACGTCATTTGTCGACATAAAGGGTTGGGTGGTGTGAATTCATGCTTTGTACGCCACATTTAGTGTCGTTGACACTGACTGCGCGCTGAATCAAATGTGAGGTCAGTAATATCTTTTTCACGTCGAAATTCTGTTCTAATGTATTGAACATTTACCTACTGCATAGTCGAGTTGTCCAACCACAAACCTTAGACTGCGTTGTCAATTGAATGTGAGGTCCCTAATTTCTTATTCACTGCGAAATTGGAGTCTAATGCTACCTTAGTACAAAGGCTGTTTCCCCAGCCGTCCCAGTTCCCTTTTTCGATGCACCGTTAGATGTTCGCGCAAAGTTTGTGACTGGTAAAATGTCGGCATTGTATTATGATACACGATTAATAAACCGTTCCTTCCATAACATGACCGATGTTGAGTTATCACTGAGCAGACGAAAATTCTCGCACTCAACCCCAAATTCGCCCCGAAGCCCAAAGCGACTTCGGTGGCATCGGCAACTGAAAGCGTCGACGATTTCCATCGCCGACTGCGGCTCAGAGTCGATGAAGATCTTGAGGAACGTAAGCTTAATAACTTACACCAATACTTTCTCGGTGAACGAACGGAAAAAGGATTTGTCCCTAAATTTCATGTTCCTACACCCGATGCCCAAGGGCCACCGTTAAACGATAAAATTGAGGCTGCACTGTCCAAACTCAGCAGTCAAATTGAAGTCGAAGTGTTGAACAGACATTCCGTCTGTATCCGTCCCAATATCAACGCCAAAGACCTGGACACGCTCCTTCGACTCCTAGCGGACAACAGTATTTTAGCTGTCCCCGCGGATAAGAATCTCGGATTGTGTCTCGTCACGGCAGAATGGTACCACGAGATGGGACTGAAGCTTCTGGAAAACGACTCATACGAGGAGTCCAAACCTGATCATCATTTGTTGAGCTCAACGCTACGGAGTATTGTGGACCGCACAAAAAACCTGCTCCCGAAACAACAATTCACCTGGCTTTCCGTACCGCTGAATGAAGCGCGCATTAAAATCCCAGTGCTGAAGGTCATCCCGAAAATTCACAAATTTCCAATTTCAGGTCGGCCTATCGTCCCTTCGTTTGACACACTGTTGGAGAACGCATCGGTATGGGTAGACTACGAAATTAAACCTCTCCTTGCACGGTTTCCATGGATTCTCCCAGACTCGAAATGCTTCTGCCGAGATATCCTTAACGTGAAATTACCGAGGGGCCGCGACATCTGGTTAGTGACCGGAGACGTAGTTGCAATGTATCCCAACATCCCGACGGATGATGGGATCGCACAAATTGCAGCTATTCTCAAGGCACCTCTCATGGAGTTTAATACCCTTGAAGAGGCGTCTCAGTTACCCTTCAAAACGCGTAAAGAGTTGGTTATCTTACTCCTGCGAATCATTTTGAAGTACAACTACGTCGCGTTTGCGGATAAAACGTACCGGCAAATTGTCGGTACTGCTATGGGTACAGCATGCGCACCAACGTATGCAAACCTGTTCCTAGCATTGTATGAGTCAAGCGCACTTGAAGCCCTTCGAGATATTATCCTCTTTTACAAGCGATTCATTGATGATATATTTTGCATCATCCATGGATCGCTGGACGATGTCGAGAAGTTCAAGCTGCGTTTCGGCGCTCTCCACCCAAATATGAAAATGGAGTGGTCAGTTTCGAGACTTCAACTACCCTTCCTAGACGTACAGGTATCCCTTGATTTAAATACGGGGATATCTGCAGCCATTCCGCAGTTCAGAGTGGTTACCTCAGTCTACCAGAAGCCGTTGAACGCATACCTCTACATCCCGTGGAATTCTTGCCACTCCCTTGACTCCAAGCGCGCTTGGGTTAAAGGAGAGCTTATCCGATACGTACGGATTTGCTCACGAGAGTCAGACTTTGCCAAAATCCGAACGGATTTTATGGTTAGGCTCCGTGCGCGCGGATACCCACCCCGTTGGCTTCAAAATGTTTTTGAGGAAAGAAAATACAAGGCCGAACGCCCGCAAGCGCTCAAACCCACCGTGCATAATACCACGACTGGGGACCCTGTACTTCACGTTCTCAAGCTCACCCACAATCCAATATGGGACGAACTAAATCTTAGTCCCATTTGGCGCGAGTTGAACGAGTCATGGAAGGAATTCGGGATAGGGTATCCTGAATTTCAATTCATGGCTTCGTTTAAAAAACCGACCGCGCTGGGTGACCGATTGAATACCACCAATCGAAGCACTTTGAACACATACCACGAATTAATAGCGGCACCCGTTTAGAGTTCTTTTTTCTCAATCTTCAGTCGCACGTCGCCGGGACCGTACGGGTCCCGGTCCAGACGCCGCACTCCTTCAGATTTCGAAAAAAATTCAGAACTATAAATGTGTTAGTGTCCCCCATTAATGACAAAATTGTACCTGCCGGCGACGTTGTTGAGCCTTGCTCCAGCCTACCACCTGTCTCCAATATCGCTTGCTTTTCTGATCCGTCCGGGATCTTCTGGCATATTGATTGACGGCGGCATTTCCAAAATTGTCCATGATGATCTCACGGGTAAATCTGGCGTAATGCAGCGCCGGATATTTAAGGGACATTGTGAAAAATGGGGCGTTGTGATTTATTGTTGAGTCCACTGCTGGATTCCGAGAAAGTTGCAATGGCGCGGGTGTCTGCTTTGTACGATTCAACGCTGTCGAATATGAAAGTGATGGCAAATATTGATCCGGTATAAATAGGGATACAGCCACCTGATGAGTCCTTTGACGAAACGTTCTCGCAACGTAGTGGCCCCGCTTCTCAAAATCTCTGGCAACTAACCACTATCGGCTCGCTTGGCACTACGCACCTCCCTCGCTCGCTGCTTGCGGTGGTAAGCAGTGACACTTATACTGGCTGACTAGTCATTCTTTCAGTGAATCTAGGATGCTATCCGAATGTGATTCTACCTTCTGTCCTTGAAGTTTTGACGGGCTGCTGAATTAAATACCCCTAAGGTGAGTAATTCCTTCTTGAATATTCAACCCTAATCCTATTCTAATGCTACATTTACGTAGGATTTCGGAATTCAACATGAACTCAGGACTGTTCTCTAAATCAAATCCCACGTGAGTTTCGTGTTCAAGTCAAGTTTTTTCGTTTAATCCATGACCATCAAACATTTACTCCAATCACAACCGTTCTACGATTGTAAGCAACCTTTATCTCGTGACACTTATACTGGCTGACCAGTCATCATTTCACTTAGTCCTGGATTCCGTCCGAATGCGATATTGCCTTCTGTCCGCAAATTTCAAGGCCCAAGTGAGCACAATATGATTTACTACTGCTCATGCAATATTCTTCTAGTCATGATCTCATGTTGAAATCCGGTTGCCTGACCCATTGTTCAAACCAGGTAAGTAAGAACTTGAGATGATATAAAACCTACGCGGTGTCCTAATGTTTTTCCCTAGGTGCTTATCAACCTGTACATGCAAGCCGTGTCTTTTTGTCAGGCTGTCGGTGAACCTTAGTTTTGACTGGCCAAAAATTGGGGAGCAGTTTTTTTGGTCCAAACCCTACATTGGCATTAGAAAACATTGTGGGAACTTGGTTTAGGGTTTAGGGAGCGTTTACTAAGGATTTAGAGGCTGCGCGTCTCTGCCGCGTCAATGACACAGCCACGCCGCGTCTTTGCCGCGTCTGTGCCGTGCCACTGCGCGTTAACGCCGCATCGGTGCGCGTCACTTTTACCGGACTCCGCAATTGCCGTTTAAACAGGTGTTGAATCTAAACATGTTTAACAGCACGGCGCGGTGATCAGGGCCATTGAAACGGCGGTTTAAACAGTGTTTAAACGGGTCAAAAAGCATTTTATACCGGGGTTCGAACTCATGCCTCAATTGCATGCATACATGAGCAGGGAGCACAGCACACTTCCAACTGGGCCAACTTAGACTGGTAGTTCAAGAATGTGAACCCCTTTTATTAGGTGTGTGTGTCCCAGTACTTGCTCAACTTGCCAAGGTTGAACTGGACTCAAGGTGCTTATGCTTACCAGCGACAGTTGAGACACACTGTGAGACTGCCTCAAAGTGAAGAGGAAGAGGGAGTTTAAATATATTTCCAATGAAGTGAGCAGTTGGACTTTGAGGGTTTTTGTTTCATATCTTGTCAGACAGTGAATAATTTCTTCCTTTGAGGTTTCCTTATCCCCATTTCAAGTACTGTGTTAGATATTATCACGGTGATTGCACTGCTCTTTTTCTGTGTGCAGTGAGTGACCCAGCTCTTGTTTCATATCTTGTCAGACAATGGACAATTTCTTCCTTCGAGGTTTCCTTATCCCCATTTCAAGTACGGTGTTAGATATTATCACGATGATTGCACTGCTCCTTTTCTGTGTGCGGTGAGTGACCAAGCTCTGATTTCCTAAGTGATTCAACAAGAGAAATTGGAAAGAAAGCCAATGATTAAAATTTGATAGACAGCTCATTTCTGAATCTGAATTCTCCAAATGCACAACAGAATTCTTCCTTCTGATTGCGCTTCCACGGAGACGATCAGATAGTGCCATGGAACTTTTGCTTCAAGTTCCCAACGCTTCCCCCGCTTCATTGGAACATCACTTGAACATCATTCTTTTTGGTTGCAGACTCACGATTGACTTGCGGGTGACAGCGGAATGCAATTGAATTTCATTTTAGGTGAAGTTTGAGGCTCAACCCAGGCTCAACTTATTTACGCGTTATCCTACGGCCCGTGCGGCCCGGGATCCGATGCTGTTTGGTCGTGCGTCAACTTCTCTTCTTGCTCTTTCCACTGATGCCGCCACTTGACGACGAGGCTGTCTCTATGGCCTTCCCGTGGTCATCGAAGACAATTCGCAGTCGTCGGAAGACTCTCTCAACATTCTGCTGTGGGTGCGGTCAAAGGGAAGGGGACCTCGGTCAGCCTCTTCGGTATTGCAGCAAGGTTAACCAGTGGTCTGTCGTTCGGGGAATCGAAACTGAATGCATCTTTTCTCCAGTGTCAGATTGCGTCGTACTGTTCGAAAGAGGTATGAAAACACGCTTCAAATTACCCCTAGCTCATGCATCTCCTTGTCCGTTCAGTGCCAGAAGTCGGACTGGTACGGCTGTAATACATCCTCCATCCCACTAATACCTGAATGCATATGGGCACAGGCCAGAACACAAGCCAATCTGTGGAGCAGCCGGCATCCCCAAACTTATCAAGACCCTGATGGCGAATCCAGATCTCCTCATGCCACTGGGGGGATGCTTTATCCTCGCTTTCGACCTCATCAATCGTGCACGCTGCAGCGAGCCCCTTGTCGCACGACTGGACGTTGTCGTCGAGCCCTCCGATATCTTCAATTGCGCGGAGATTTTCCTCGGACTCGGAGAGGGCACGCTCGGATCTGGATCAAAAAAGGTAGGAAAAGGCAAGAATTACGATGGCATGCTTCAGGTGAACACCCATCACAAATCCCAGCGCGAATCACGGATAGCCACCGCGTGGTCTGGCAGCGCGAGCGCGCCAGGGCGGATGCTTCTGGATTCCATGCCAATGAGGTAGTCTTGATGGACATCTTCTCTGCAGACGGCCAGATGTCGATGACCATTCCGATGCAAATTCCCGCTGGGCTGAAAGGACTGGTGGCGGAGTGGATAACGGACGGTTTCGCCAAACCCACCGACGCGGACCCTAATGGGAAGACGACAAGAGATCCGTGTACCATCCACAATTCCATCCAGTACTTGTTCTTCAGTGATTCTTCATTGTCTCTCATTGTCATTCACTCTCATAGGATCCTCAATGTGTATATCAGAGCTGACAAGAAAACAAGATACTCTCACGAATATCGCTACTGTCGATAACCCAGAAGTGATAGTGAAACCTTGGCTGACTCATTTTGGGTTCTTTCTCTCTGGAAAAAAAGGACAACACCCGCGCATATGTTTTAGAAGATGCCTCAGTACTTTCAGAACTATTTCCCACCAGCTTAGCCCGGTAGAAAAGAAAAGGTCATTTTCCTGTGCCATCAAAACACCGCCAAAAAGCGTTATCACTTCTGGGTCCGGTCGTTCGGAGAATTGTATCGAGCGCATATGAGGGATAATTCTATTTGGAAACCCGGTTTCCAAGAGAAACCCCTGCAATCAGAGGACCCCCACAGTTTTTCTATTTGACAACCCCGCCGGGAGTGCCCCGCTGCGCCGGTGCAGGCCGATGCGCAGTTTGAGCATTGCCATCAATCACACGGAGCGGTAAGTCCCCGAGTGTTCCCACGCGTGTTTTCAAAATGCGCACATGCATAGGCCGGCATAAATCGTACATTTAAATGTTTTGTGAATGTTCATAATTACTAGCACTTCCGAAAACATTTTTGGGAGATTGATGAACACGTCAATAACCATCGACAGCGACATGCCGTGGGCGTTCATACTGCACTTTAGTAATCCGTGATGGACACGTCAATAATCATCAACAACGCGCTCATTGACGCGTTTTGGCGCATACTAGAACGAAAAAATAATACAGGTGTGTCGTACTTGCATTTAATTTAAAAATGGCCCAATACCATGACTTCGGTGCTGGATTGGATCATACTACCGTTTTTCAAAGGTGTGTCTTTTCATAGAACTTTCCCTTTTGGGATGGCACCGGCCGACACCGGCTCGGAGAAACCCAGAAACCGGGTTTCCAAATAAGACACAAATGATCGACGGGGTTTCTGCTGGAAACCGGGTTTCCAAATAGAATTATCCGCATATGAGCTCCGAAATTTAAGAAACTTCGTGGAAACATAATTCATATGTCTAGCCAGCGATACTGAGATACCGAGGCGAAAAGATCCAGCGGACAGAATACCATCGATGACTGGTTAGTCGGCCGCCTTGGCATTTGGGGCTCCGGCTCAAAGTCTGCAGGTGTTTGCTGCACTTCTGTAAGCCATAGGGGGTAGACAGATATCATATGAGTAGTTTGAGTCCCCTCGTTTTAATTTACAAGATATGCCGGTGGAGTATTGAATGCTTTTCGCCGGCTAGCCCAGAACCGGCAATTTCCGGCTTAGTCGGCCACCCGCCCAAACGCGTTGTTGCTACGTCACATAGCGGTTTAATATCATTGGACGTGACATATAATATGGATAGGAAATATTTAGGGTCATATGACTAGAACTACAGCCTCTCAGCGCGACGGGGGCATGCCCTTCTAAAGAGCAACGGGATGGCCGGGATGGTGATCTCAGGTAAACGGAGGGGCACGTAGGCGAACCAAGTAACGAAGGCCCATGAGACCCAAACTGCAGGTTCATAAGAAGTATATGTATGCACCTTGCTACATCACTCCCGAGCTGGGTACCTCCAGCTCCTCCAGAAATTTCTGACATTTGCACAACAGAATTTCGATGTTTGGAGTGAATGGATGATAGGTGGGGTGTAAGAGAATAAGTGAGTCGCTGATACCATATGAAAGTTTGATTATTGGTTGTCCTAAATAACCTCACCAATTGCCGGACCTGTAGCAGGAGCCTGTCGCGTGGTGTAAGGGTGTACAACTTGTCCTGCTGCAGATGCGAGCACAGACTTCTCCACTGTATAGCCCAGGCATGGGGGTGACCTTTACAATATATCTTCTCTGAGCTGAATTCCTGAGATCCAGGAAGCATATTGAGCCGCAGAAGTCGCGGATTGAGAAAGAATTGGTGGAGAAATGGGGTGCGAAGCAGCAATGATGTCAAGAAAATGATGTTCCCACACAACAGATCAGAATCAAACACACCATAACCCTTGATTTGCACCTCAACTCCGCTCATAATTTGGTATCAACATGCGCCACATCAGACTTTTGACATTTTCATTTTGGCGTTGTTACTCTTGGATTGCTGCGATCAATGTGTGACTGCACGTGAACTCTCCCACGGGCTGAATCGGGATTAGTGTTGCCACGACTCGGCTTGAAGCCGCTAGCCGTGTGAGCCGAGCCTAAAATAAGCCAGCCGAAGCCAGCCGCATAACAACCGGCTCTGATGACTTGGCTTTGGCTTGAGCCGGCTTACTGCCGGCTCAAGTCGCGACTTTCTCCCAATTTGGCGCACACCTGAAAAGCAAGTAATCTGGAGCCTGCTGTACCGCATACATCAAGCCCACTTCTGTTGACAGTACCTAGCCTCCTCTGGTTCTCGCTACCTCGGCACTTGTACCTTTCCGATTCTACGTAAAGAATGACTAGGACATTTCGTCACTCACACTTTATGTTCTGCTCAGTTCGACTGCTCAGAATGCAGTTTACCCAGTACGCCGGTGCCTAAGACCTCAAGACACCATTAAACTTTCATTTATCTGGCTTCAAGCGACTCCACTCCGATGCGTGTATTCAAACCTCGGCGATGTCGGTGAATTTAACCAAGCTTTAACTTGCAGGGCTGTAAACTGTGAGAGATTTCGTTTCTGGGCGACTCTCTTCATCCCAAGTTTCGCTTTCTTTTCACCACAATCTTTTCTTCTTACTCTCCCCAGTACCACACACAACTCCACGTCAATGCGCCCGCCCCGAGGGCAGAAGTCCACCACGACTTCGCGAGTCCTTCCGGGTGGGGTGCTCGAGACCACCTTTCCGCTCGAAGGCAAGTCCATTTTATTCGATAATTGTCCCGTTTCTTCGCAGGACTGATCAACAAACCTCACTGCAGGGAATGATCCTCATGCATCACCCAGTCCACCTGCCGCTCGGCGGCGCTCTCGGAGACAACGGACAACGGAAGAGGCCGCAACGGATGAACTGAGTCCCATGCGTACACGGCGTCGTCAGTACCAACCACCACCCACTCCAACGACTCAGGCAGCACAGCACCAGAGTACAGAACGTAAGTTCCATACACTACTATTACTCGCTACTCTAAAGATCATTGTCCAGATCAACATGTCCCCACTGCCGGTCCTTCGAACCCACCACAATCACCGCCAAGACCAACTGCTTTGCGACATGCTTCCGGATCACGGACTACCCAGCACGAAGATCCAGGTAGGGCTCATTTCATTCCTTGAAGTATTGGAATCTCATGATTACTAGCAGCTCGTCCCCGCGATGTTTTTGATGGCGATGGGGATATGGAGGAGCCAGGGTTGTGGTCACGGCCAGGCCGAGTTAGGTTTGCTCCAGGTGAGTATTATATTTATTTCCTTCCGGTTTTTTAGCGTGCGGTCTAACCGCTGAGATTTTAGTACCACCAAGAGAGCATCTCCAACCTTTATTCAATTCTGACTCCGACGGAGATGAGGCGGCACGGCCAGGTTTATTTATTCATTTATGGTTTAAGATCATTATCTGACGCGTGTAGCAGGACCTTCCAGAAGAGAACGTGCACCTGACTTGGATCCGCAACAATTTTCAGATGACGGAGAGTATTTCCCATCCCCTCCTGCCTCCGCCTCGCCCTCGCAGTCTCCTGCCACGCTGTCCCCTTCGACTCCCTCCCGCCGGCGCCGCTCTCGGAATGGACCACATCAGAGTCGTAGTCCATCGCAGCCGCCTAGAGCGCAGGATCGCTCTGAAAATCGACACAGGGCACCAGCTGGCACTCGAAAATCGACAGCAAATGACGTTTGGAAGTTCTATGAGGAGAAGCAGCAGAAGAACGAGTGTCTGTTCTGCCGGCAAGTGTCTTTTCTTCGGTTCAATCCCAACCTAACTTTAGATTTCGCTTCTAGGCACGAACACGCAGCAGGAACACGTTCACAGGGCACTCAGTTCAGCGTGAGAACGAGCACCGGTGTCCTGCGAAAGCATCTGTATGAGAACCACTCCGATGTTTGGATTTTGGGCTGCGATCGAATGAATATTAAAATCACTGCGAAGGAAGCTCAACCAGCGGTCCAAGATTATCGACGACGCCAAGGCCAATCTTCTGCATCGGAGAGAGTGCAAGGTGGTAGACCTTTTTCGCACGAAGCTTTTGTCGACGCAATTGTTGAGTGGATTGTTGCTGATGATCAGGTATTTTTATTTTCATTGATCCGAAGCCACCCTGATGTTCCACCTTCAGTCGATTAATGTTATCGAGAATGAGCACCTACGTGCAATTTTCTTGCTGCTGCGAGCCGAGCTCCAGGACTCCGACATCCCACATCGAACCACGATCCGGAATCGCATTCTTCAAATATGGGAGGAGCATTTGGATCGTCTCGAGGAGGAAATGGGTGTAAGCAAGTGATACTTTCTTTCATTCTCAACTCACTTCATCCCAGGCTGCTCTTGGGAAGATATCTATGACGATGGACATGTGGAGTGATAAAAGACTTCGTCCCTACATGGCGATCACTGGCCACTGGATTGAAACACAGATTATCGAAACCCCATCTGGCCCACAGTATTCTCTTCACCTTCGTGCCGATTTGATTGGGTTTATCCGCGTTCCTGGTCACCACGATGGGCAACATCTTGCCCACGCATTTTTACACGTGCTTGATCGTATTCGCATTACGAGCAAGGTGAGTTGTTTCAGCCAGCACTAATATATAATTAACTCTTTGAAGATTGGCTGGGGGACTCTCGATAATGCGTTCAACAATGATACCTTCATGCGCTGGCTAGAAAACGAGTTGAGAAGGCGGAACATTCCCTTTTCTAGAACGGATCGGCGCATTCGGTAATGTCTCTATTCTTGCCTCGCCTTTTAACTCATAATGTACAAGATGCTTTCCGCACATCGTTCATCTGGCGTGTAAGGCTGTTCTATCGGCAATAACCAACATGGAATTTGCCGAGAAGGATGCGGAAGACTTCGAGCCTCGTGAACAAATTGGAGCGTCGTTCCTGGATGCTCTGGAACGTGACCCCATCGCGACGCTCCGGACAATTGTACGGCAAGTACGTTTTTTTTCGTTCAAAGTCTGAGTATTATTTTGATGGTTTACGGAAGATTCGCTCATCCTCGTTGAGGCGGCAATTCTTCTCAGATGTCCTCAAGGCTTTCAACCAGAAGGATCTACAGCTTCTCCGAGATGTGGTCACACGGTGGTCGTCGACACTGTTGATGATTGATCGTGCACTTGTTCTTCGTGAGGTAAGCAAGGATATTTTCTTTCAGGTCGCCGTTGTACATCTTTCTAATGATTCCTCTGATAGCCCATTGACCGGTTCCTATCCAGCAATCAGGTAGAAGAGCTTCACAAATACCAGCTTGGTGATCATGAGTGGGACGCACTTGTGGCCTTCAAGAAGATTTTGGACGTAAGTCGGCAGTGGGTAAACATCTATTGCATTGCTCACCGTGATGTCGGAAGGTTCCACATGCTTTTCAACAGTGACTATCTGCTGAGAAAACACCGACGCTCTGCGACGCACTACGCACTTCCTGCCTTCGAAGCCATGGTTACAGTGTGGGAGCGGATGAAAACGGAAAATCCGCATCTGGGTGATATTATTCAGAAAGGCCTCGATAAGTTGGGCTCCTATCAAGAACATGTTGAGCGTGTTCCGGCATATGTGCTTGCAATGCGCATGTTGTTCAGTTGGCAAGAATTTCCGCTCTGACAATTACGTAGTAATCAACCCAGCAATCAAACTGCGGTGGCTCAGCAAATTCCGACCCGAGCGGATTGAATGGGCGAAGGGTATTTTCAAGAATGCAGTGCATACTTACTAGTCCCTTTTGTTGATTTCCAGTCGCTTATTGGCGCTAGCTCCGTGAATACGGCAATAACATTATTGGTTCTCCTGTTCACTCATCACGCAACAATTGGGCCGACGAGCTTCTTGGCCTTGATAACGGCATCCCCTCATTCGGAGAGGGCAGCATAGATGATGAGGTAAATGGATATTTCGCTGATCCACGAACTGGCCAAAGTACTCTGAGTTACTGGCAGATATTTGACATTCACACATTTTATTGTTGTCGTCATTGCTAATGATATGCCAGACAGGAATGCCAACTCCAATATCCAAGAATATTCACGCTGGCGCTCGACATTCTACCGATACAGGGATCGGCTGTGCCATGTGAGAGAGTATTCTCTTCCAGTGCCGAGACCGACACCCTTCGCCGTAACTGTACGGCCTCGGACCTCATGGAAGCACTCCAGATGTTGAAATATGCCTTCAACCACGGCCGTGGACTCAACTTTACTGCGGGAATGAGCAAAGATGACGAAATAAAGTGGTTGGAGGCATTAATGGACGAGCAGGGTGCTGTACCGGAGGATATCACATCATTCATAGCTTCTTTACTCGCAAATGACTAGTTATTTCTGCTTCCAGATCCAAGTCGTGGCTCAAGCTGAGTTGAGTCAAAAGCCGTCCCAAGTCGTCGGCTTACGGCGGCTCGGCTGACCCCATTTGGTAACGGCTTGCAAGCCATCAAAAGTCGAGCCGAGTCAGCCGTAGCCGAGTCGTGGCAACACTACACCGAAACACCGTTTGGTAAGAGATTCGGTGTCGGTCCATGGAGTTGTGGGATGACTAAAATGTGTGAGTGAATCCTTTCGAGGCCTGGAAACATAAAAACCGTTGAAGAACCGAGCGACATCCACTCGTCGGGACGCTGTGAGTGCTTGAATCTGGGGGGAAAGCAAAGATCCAAAGATGCCGCGTAAATTTCAATTAGTCTATTTAAATGAAAACTGAGCATACTGCGGTAAAGCAGCTCCGGATCTTGCAAGAAATCGCCGGAGCTGAGCAGGCAGATATAGCCGAACTGGGATTGCATATGAAGATGGCGGGAACAATCCGCAGTGCGTAGTTCAACATGAGGCAGCACATCGCTGTGGATTTGGGCAAGATGAAGATAGCCTTATTGATGTGAGTTGGAAAAGGACGGAAAAGGGGCAGGAGAAGTTGCCTGAATGGAGATACGAAGAGACGACGAGCAGCGCAAGAGCAAAGGAGCAGAGATTTATCGGGTAAAGGCCAAGCATGTACAACAAATCGCGCACCATCTCGTTAAAAGTATAGTTGCGGCCACGTATTTTTTGCATCGCCTCTACTGCGAAGAATTTCATTAATTAACCGTTCCTGCGGCATACTACGGTGTCAGACCTTGCGTCTTACGCGTCTGAGCGGGACAGGTAATGCATCATATTTTACTGCGGCACAGCTGATCTCAGGTCCAATTTGCTGTGCGATTCAACCACCTGGACTGCGATGCGCAGTTCCGTCGAGGAGAATGGGGAAAGGCCGTACGATTCCTGCGGTGCTGTGGGAGTTGAAATTGCGTTGCGCAAAGCACTTTGGAGGAAGGACCACGATGGGGATAATACTTAAGGGGATGTCGCCAAAGACATACAAACTGATTCGAGAGATTTCGTTAAGAGAACGGATAATCCATGTTGAACCGCCCTAAATTTGCTTCGTACGAAGGCAGCACTCACAGAGCCGGTTCTTCAATTAAGAGGGCATTTTATTTAGCTATACTATTCTAAGTATCGTCAACCGAATCATCCAGCCCGAAACTCCATTTGTTATATCTCATTTACTGGAGGGGAGACATTGTGCCGAGGTTTCTCCCACTGATCCGCAAGATGCCGAGCCAATGGGCGGGTGAAGGCTCGTTCCGCCGACGCATTCTTGTTGGAGGCGGGAGAACCATCCCTGATTGGCCGCACGCTCCTATATATTTTAGGCATGGAATGGCCCCCCCCATTCCATTCAAGTTGGGGCCACTCCCTGAAATTTTAGGTGGATTCCATAGCCCCCATTCCAAGCACCTATTTTTTTGCCGCCCTGTTCTGAGGGTCAAGACAGATGGCTGTGTCTAAGACATAGCCACTGGTGGCTGTGGCACAGACGATTTAACCCTCAGAACAGAGTAGCAAACATATAGGTGGGTGGCATGAGATTTTTTTTTTGCTTGTAATTTTTTTGGTTGCGCGGACCTCCCGCATCATTGCGGGAGGTGGGTGGCGTGGGATTTTTTTTTTGCTTGTAATTTTTTTTTGGTTACGCGGACCTCCCGCATCGTTGCGGGAGGTGGGTGGCGTGAGATTTTTTTTTCTTGTAAAATCAATTGGTTGGGCGGACCTCCCGCATCGTTGCGGGAGGTGAGTGGCGTGAGGTTTGTAATTTTGTTGTTGAATTTAGAATCTCTTGTAAATTTCTTTGGGTGACCGACTGCTCCCATTGTGATGGAGTACATGTATTGATTTTTGGAGGGCCTGAAATCCAGATAATGATGATCAGGCCTGCCGGAGGAATAATACTAGTCACCCATACAAAGGGGTACAGTATGAGGATGAGATTTTTCCACCATGTATAGCATGTGCAAACATTATTGTCACAAGATCCAAATTTCGGTCGCCGATATTCCTAGGGAATCCGGGTCGTGCAGTCATGTAGTAGATCTAATTATTCGGCATGAGGAGACGGGATGCGTGCGATGTACAGGGCAGAGGGGAGCGAGAGGAATGGATAAGGATCGTGAAGGGGGCGAAGGGGAGCCCACCTAGCGCCATCGCGAAGCGCTTTCAGGACCGAAGGCTCACGGGACTAGACCTGCATCGACGCTTGCGTACTCAGAGCACAAAAACAGCTGGTCAATCAGCGCCACTCGGCGTCGGTGGGCGACCTAGTCAAGGTCATGAACGTTAACTTCCGCGGAAGAATAGGTTGTCTGCACACATGCAAAGAATCAAGACTCCCCCTTGGAGAAGACGTGTCTTGCGAGCGCGACGTGCAAAAAGCTAGGTGGCGGCTCGGCAAAATTGGGTCACGCAGTGTGACGTATTGATCGGCATCCCAGCCCCCGTGCGAGGGCTACTGGGAATAATAATGAAAAAAAGAATCTTCTAGGGGAAGAATGGTATTTTATATATATGAAACAAAACAAAAAAGTCAAGATGGGACTTTCGCATGCCCTCGGGAGGATTCGAACCTCCATCTCCGACTATGGTGCGCTCGGCCAAAACACCACCAAACAGGAACGAAATTTATCGCACCTGATCAAGACCCTCTCACCTCGGATCCTCTAGCCAAAACACTTCGATTAGACAGTAGTTCAATCCCTCAAGAGGGATTTTCCATTGCATTAAAATTTAATAAAATTTACTTTTTCTCGACGGCAAATTGAGAGATCAGTGATCCCATCAATCAATCAGTCACGTGCAGCTACGAAACAGCCCCTATGTCGCCAGCTACTGGTCCATCGCCTGGCCCATACACTCCCCAACCCGTCGATGTGACTTGAAAACATAAGAACTAAACTTCTTGACCTGCAGCTGCGCATTTTTGCAGTCAAGACCCTGGCGGTAAGCGAAGTGAAAATTTTCCGGCGCCAAATTGAGAGATCAATGATGGTATCATTGATCGTTCCAATTTGGTGGTGTTTTGGCCGAGCGCACCATAGACTCGGAGTTGACTGGATGCTTCAACAGGAGCGGGTGATTTACCATTCAATCAACGAAGGCTTCATACCTCCTCAATGAACCTGGATATTCCAGTGGCCCCAGGGCCATCTAGATTTGCGAAAACAGAAGAAAAGCATCAATGATTAGAATTTGGAAAGTATGGCGGACCACATCAATGAAAAAATAGGCGACCGCTTCCTCGCTGACTGTCAGCGTACAGTATCCATTTATATCATGCCAACTCGCACCAAATCTGTGGGACTGACAATTTTCAAAGTTAGTTGAGCTCAGTCTCTGATAATGGGGAACGGGCTCACCTGTCAGACTGTACAACAATATTCATTCTTGGTCGATTTTAGTCTCAACTGACGAAAAATTAGGGACCGTTTTTTTTTGGTCCAAACGATGTGTTGGCATCAGGAAACCTTATGGGAACTTGGCCGAGGGTATAGGGCGCATTTACTGAGGAATTAGAGATGCCGCGTCAATGCGCGTCACTGCCGTGTCGGTGCGCGCCAGTCCGCGTCACTTTTACCGGGCCTGCACCTTTCGAGGATTGTTCTTTCGACCTCGCGCGAGCTCGAGCCCGCTGCTGCGCTACGACAAGATTAATTCATGCCTGTTCACGAAGGTCCGTCTCGCTTCCTGGGACCACTTTATCCCGTAGGTCTAGACCTCAGCTTTGCCGATTGGAAAGGCTTTCGACGCTGTTACGACTCACATTCGACAATTTCGAAGCTCTCTCCTTGATTCTGTTTCTTCCTGGGACAACATTCCATTCTTCTGGTTCGAACCAAAAAAACAGCGGTCTCTCACAGCTTTGCCGCCAGCCCTGACGATGACCCTCTCCGAAGTTTTGATGGGCAGCTTCCGTCTGATGGATCTTTGTCGATGGACACAGCGCGTGCAGGGAATAGCCAATTAGAGGCTTAGCGTTTCTCGCATTACGTCAATAGAGTTCCCAGTCACCCGCGCACTGCGAACTTCCCCGTTTAAAGATCCGGTTGTGAGGCTATGTCAAGGACTTCCTTCCGTTTGCGGTTATATCATGGCATTTGAGGTACATATAAATATGGCATAACATCGGGGCACCAAGGCTCGAGCCTCTCCTACTCAATCTTCAAAATCCTACTATGGGGGACCAACTCTTTCCGCTTGAGCGCAGCTGGTACGTCGGCAACAGTACGTTTTAATATTCAAATCGAAAATCCGAATTCCTGTCTAACATGATACTTGAGCCATCTTCGCTATCCTCTATGGTCTGTACTAGACCCAATTGCATTCACAAGCACAGTATACTAATTGGCATTGTTCTAAGGCATCCAAATATGCATGTTCTTCATGTCCACCTATTTCCTGTGGACGAATCCCAAGACGGACAAGACCCGCTATGTATACATCGGCTACAGTGCGGCACTTCTCGTCCTCATTACCGTAGCTATGAGCGCCAATCTCTACTGTCCGCACTTACTCTATCATTTTTTGCACCTTCCGTTGACCCACGCAAAAATTTAGACGGGGAACAAATGTGGATTAATCACAGGTAGGAGGATACGGTTGAACTGTTGCAACCGACCAGACTGACAACCCTTCAGGGACTTCGAAGGAGGCCCCGCCGCATATTTTGGCACTCATATCTCCGACTGGTACAACACGTTCGGGACTGCCGCAGATGTCACAGCAAATGTCCTCGGCGATGGACTTATGGTATGACCTGTCCGTTACTTTGAGTTCTGCACAGCAGACCCGTCCGATAGCTATACCGATGTTACGTCTTTTGGGGCAGTATTAGCATCTGGACTGTCGCCTTCCCAGCCCTCCTTTTCCTTGGATCTGCCAGTGAGTCGCATCAACCCATTTACAGATCTACTTGCTGATGAACATCTGGCTATTAGCGATGGGCATCGTCATGACCATCCAGAGCGGTCTCCCTGGTGCGATCCAATCTTTTCCAGATGCTTCTGTGTATGACTAAAATCGAAAAATAGGCGGCGACATCTTCCATGGAACAGCGGTGAACTTTGGAATTCCGTGGCTTGTGCTTACTATCGTCTTCAATATTCTAGTCACTGGTGATTATTTTCTGCGACTTCAATCTATCCCTCCAGCCTTGCTAACGGATTTCCAGGCATGATCGGATTCCGTCTTATTTCACTCAGCCGTAGCATGCGCAATATCCTCTCCAAAGAGCGCGCAGATGTATATGTTGGCGTCACGGCGATACTCGTCGAATCTGCCGCACCATTTACGCTGCTCGGGATTGCATACCTTGTCACCTATATCAGAAATGACCCCGAGGTTTTGGCATTCGCTGACGTGTGGGGAATGTTCTGCGTAGGTTCACCCGCTTTATTTTCGCTCGCCATCTAACGCCACTCCGTCTGCCAGGCACTCTCTCCCCAGATGATCATTCTCCGGGTATATATATATTGAAAAGCCGCTTCGGTGATGCTAACTTCTACTTGCAGGTTGCGATGGGCTCCGCGTGGTCCAGCAGGACCATGACCCAATACGGGAGCAACTCCGGCACGGCGGTCGTATTCACAAACCCTGGGCGACGAACGATAGGCGCTCGGGAAACGGAGCTCAAGTCGATGGGTTCCGTCCACGGGAACAGCACTCTCGCGGTCACGGTCGAGTCGAAGCAATCCAGGTTCATTGACACTGTTTAGCCGCCACTAACATCTCGTACCTACCATGCTACACCGAGATATCTTTACATTTTTTGGGCCAGGCTGGCTGGGGCCAACAACTGAATTCGTGCATATCATTTATTCAAATCCACCGAAAATCCACATTCGTTCCATTAGGCTTTTTTTTGTATTGCGTTGCTTTTGTATTGCTTTTGGGACTACATATGACCACCTGTATACCATTGGACTGCATTCGAATCTGTTAACCGACGCCTTTCCGTTCTTGGCTATATATGAACCAAACCTATTTTACCTGGGAGGTTTACTTCCAATTAAACTTGACAGCGATGCATTCTCCCTGCTTTCATACCTACTTAGTAACCTACCCACCAGCTCCGGCTGCAACAATTGTTTTTGCATGCTCAAGCAACATAAAAGTAGTCCTGGGGTAATTATGCCAAAATCTTTCAACAGGGAGTCAGCCAAGTCAAGTAGTTAGGGTACGTGTCTCATCTCAATGCTCTCTGCTGATCAGGAAGAAAAACGAAGACGAAAAAGAAAAAAAAACCTGATGGGAACTGGAGTCTTCGACTTCTTGTGATGGTTGGTGGCGCTTGGCCAGATCCACGCTATTGATACACTATCACCTTCTCCGATTCGCCGAGGCTTGTCATCTTGTGGCGCATCTTGTACTTTACTTCAATGCGTCAAGTATGTACCGGAGAGAACATGACCAAGTACTCACACGAGCGATGAGCCATATTTGCCCCTCCGCGATAGTAGTAAGAGCTGGCCTCTTTCCCTGCACAGCAAGGCGCAACCGGAGTCCTCGACTAGGACATTGATCTTGATAGTAACTTGAATCTGTTACTTATTGGGATAATAGGAAGGGCAGCATGCATAATTAGAGATTCGGCCCACCTGAAGAGAAAGCATCTGGGCAACGATGGGTTTCGAGTAATCTAAAATGTCAACCCGACTTCGACGCCAATCAACTTCTGCCGTCACAGGCTTGTCAGTTGCCGAGTTGGCGATGAGACTTTCATGGCCGCCAGCGAATGCAAGACGTGATGGGGGGGAACGGCGGATGCTGTCCTTTGGATATGGTTCGAATAAGCATGGTGCAGAGGTCCGTGAATTCGGTCGAGGCAGGAACCGACTGGAAAGGGAAATGGCATTGCTTCCGACGACCAGCGGCATTAGATAGCGAGACGACTCGGAGCCAAGGGCAAAATAAGCAACCATTCCTGACTTAATCTCAAATATTCAGTGCGCCCAATGACAACGTATAATGGGTACATGAATGGATGGAGTATTCTCAGTCTCCACGGTTGGCTGTTTCGTCCCCGAGCGGATTCCAAATGCTCCGACTGCGTTATCGGATCGAAGAACGTTGGTGACTGGAATTGTGCCGTATCAGATGCATCTGCTTGGGGAACTTTGAAAGAGCATCGGTGGTGCTCCGGCGACGAACCCAAGAGCCAATCTACCCCGGCATTGGTAGGTTGATTGTTGAAGGAATCCCACTGCTACGTTGATAGCCCATCCCTGTTGCCCTGGGTTTTGGGTGAACCTGATGGATAATCCCGCCTTGTGTTGGCAGGAAGAGAAAATAGCCAAGGATTATCGGACGACGCTGATGTTTCAGCAGGGGATCAAATTTAACTGACCGACGTCAGTTCGCTGCTCCGTGGGTAGCCGCTGGGGTGTGAGGAATAGTCTCAGCTTAGTGTCAGAATGCTCGCTCGCAAAAGTGTTCCTATCTTGTGAAGACATTGGAGACACTTTTGAGAGTTTGCAGCGCAGGGCTGAGCAGCCCTGGTGGAAGACGATGACTCTAAACCGGCATTTTCCGTCGTTGATCACTAGATATAGAAGTGCTGCTGCATAGCCTTTAGGGCCAGGTACAGCGAAAATAAAACTTCAGTTTCATCAGTTTCAGGTTCAGCTCATGCTAGGTCCTCATCACCGGATTTGGAACCCCCCCCCCTCCGCTAAATCCCACGATCCACCCGCGCAAAATCCCGAAGCGCCGTAAGATATTCGAACGTGGGCTCAATAACGTGGCCTGCTTCATCGACGGCCTTGTCGATGTTGAACGTCGCGAGAATGGACGCCACCGTGATCCAGATGGACGACCTCCCCATGTGCCTCCCGGGACAGATTCTGTGTCAATGATAAAACTCAAATGAAAGTCCTGTCCTGGTCAGCCTTACCTCCGTCCAAAACCGAAGGCCGCGCAATCGGGATCCTTCACAGCGGGATTGAGTTTCCCGTCGAGCAAGAAACGCTCGGGTTTGAAGGTATATGGATCGGGATACAGGAGCTACGGAAAAATTATGTTGAGCTAAAACCGAAATTAGGACGGAGAGGTTAAAGTACTCCGTCGTGTAGAATCGCCCTGCAAGTGGACAGGACAAAGTTTGGAAATACTGAAGAAATGAGGGATCTGAATAACTGACCAGGTGCTTCCAATCACTATCGAGCCAGCAGGCAGTCTATATCCGCGATATTCGTCCTCTGTCGCTAGGAAGTGGGGGACACCTGGAGAGGCGGAAATATGACTAGAAGAGGGTATCCCAATAAAATACATACCGATGGGTGTCACATTCTTCCACCGAAGAACCTCCTTAACAAGCACGGAGACATACTATCCGTCGTTTAGTTTCAGCGTAGGGCACATCCACCATGGCCCGCGCCAACTTCCTCCACTCCTCGGCCTTGCGCTAGAATTCCGCGCCCGGGAACCACTTCGGCACGTATTTCAAAGCCGGGAACACGTCCCGGAAGCCGCGGTAAGTGCAATTATGTTTGACGGCAAACTGAACTCACAACGAGGGTACCGGTTTACGAGGGCGACTACCAGCGAATGGACGCCTTTGTTAGCTAGGACGATAGACAGGTCGTCGGATGGCAGAACATCAATTCCGTATGCCATTGACATTATGATCTCTCCCGTCATCCTTTATTTGCAGGGAAGGCTGAGCGGTTGGGCGTTGGGATAGATAAGCACTTACTGGCGTAAATGAGCATAAAACGCATCAGGGCTGTCCAGCAGACGCTCGAGGAGGGTACGAGTGGCTGCCAGCTCCAAAGGCTGGTAAATCGCTGGGGTAAATCCCTCCCTCATGAGCCGGCGGTTCGTGCGCCTAGAAGGGAGAGGCATTAATGAATATCACAGATTATTCTCCTAGGTTTGGCTGCGCACCATGTATCCCCTATATATGCAGCGATGAATGGCGAGTGTGTTGATTTGACGTAGGACCCATACCGTATTTCATAAGTGCTGAAGCACATCTGACTTTAAAGGCAAGCACAGGGAGAAAGAACAGTGCATACCAATATTGAAATCCCAACCCATCAACCCATTCACCATAGGAAGATCCGATCTGAAAGAGTATTACCATCCACAAACAGCAGATTCGAGTTCCAAAAACTTGCCTGTCTGAGTAGAGGGCGGAGCGCTTCTCGAGCAGGGCCTCAGCCGCCCCCAATGAGGATAGGACAATCACAGATTGCCCTGCCAGATTCAGGTGAATGATATCGGACTCTTAAGCCGTTAACAGGAAAGGAAGAAAAGTAAAACGTCTGGCGAACTGTATTCTTTGCTCCATTCCATGTACTTTTCCCACGCGAGGTCGGCAGGTATATCCAACAGATTTCCCACCAGAGGCAGCTTCCTGGGTCCAGGGGGAAGCGGTAATGTGGAGCGGTTTCTCCGGGAAAGGGCATGATAGAACGCAGCGCTGAATGCTAAGCTCGCGCAGAGAATCGCACCTTGAATGTTGAGGGGTGCCATGACGAAGAGGCTTCTGGCTTTATAAATACTTATTCCAGTGGAATTTTGTCAAACGTCAGACGGTGTCATATTTATCCCGGTTCACATGGCGAAGATTGACCATGCGAGTGGAAATAATTCGTTTCGTAACTTGTCTCGTAACTCATTCTAAATTCAGCGATTCGGTATGTAATAGGGACAGTCGGAGTAGGATTTGGGGGTCGTTCCTAGATGTGTTTCCCGACGCAGTTCTCTAAATTGTTTTCAGCTGAAAAATAATCAATACTCAAAATACATGCGAGGTAGGTAGGTAGAATAAACGACTCAGAAGCGGAAACGACCCAGAGACGACCTGCAGAAGGAAGCCGAACTGTGGCGCAGAACACCCAAAGGAGTAAGTAAGATCTCCGACACAGAGGCTTAATTGTAGCCTAAGCGACTTAATAAACGGGTAGGTAGGTAGGTAGGTAGCATTACACGGCACGGTCCCGCTGAGGAACGCCGGGGCCAGGAAGTATCCCGGTGTACTAGTTACAGGTCCTATGTACACCTTCGTCCCTGACTTCTATGTACCTTCTAAGCCGAGCTCACGAGTCAGTTACCTGCCCGCTGTAGAACCTAGCCGATACACAAAAGCAAAATTCCAAATCCTCGTCAAGGTGGTGTCACTGTTGTGGCAGTGGCGCCGCCTAGGGAGATTGCGTTACATCGCGAGCCCTCCGTGACGACCGTTGGTAAAATTGATGAGATTCACTAGTAGAAAATAATACTGATGCGCCTGCCACTTGCTGAGCAGCTCTTAACAATTACAGTCAGGTGCTTCAAAATAGAGATATGCGTTTACGTTTAATCCCAGGATTGGGCCGCCGTAGCGACAACGCATTCTATCAGACTAAGACTGAATCGGAATCTATCCCAAAAAATCCGCGTGTTCAGGGTTTTGGGGCCGAAAATCCCGACATATTTTCGAAAATTTGTCCCGATATTTTGTGGGAATCAAAATCAGGCCTTCCCAGGGGTCCCCGTGTGAAGCAAGGAGCGGTTGGATAAGGAAGGGTAGGTAGGTAAGTTGTCGAATCTACCAGGCGGTTCGTCACGCAAAAAAATCATTGTCCCCTCACAAAAAAGCTCAAATTCAGCCAGAATTTTGTCGAATTTGTCGATTTTTTTTCGGGTGTCACGCAATAAAAATCGGCTGCCGAATTGTCGAATCCGAAAATCGGGTCACGCGTCACACCCCCTGTCGATTTAATTGTAATAGTACAGTAGCAAGAGATGAATGAAGCAGCGGATATCAATGTCTGGTGATTTCCGTGATCATGTTGATACAATTTGCATGATGGGTTTCCGCTATTACCTCTGCGCTCATCTTACACGATGTCTATTCACTGAGTCCGCGCCATCCTCGTCACTTAGTTACTTCGCTTAGCATTGTGGAAGTTCGTGAGGTGGATGGTATTCCCAGAAAGTTTGTGAGTTCGGCTAGATTTACTATAACTTCGTCACTTCCTCTGCACATTGTGAAAGATCGCCACTTGACGATAACCACATGACCGCGTTCAGTTGCCGAGGCTGCCGCACCCGTTCCGTGGGCCATTTGCTTGCCTTGACGATGGCACGACTGCGGCAAGGAATCCTCTGGTGATCGGAGCTCTCACGGGCCCAGCTTCCGTTTGCTTCCCACCGAGCACGGGATTGTAATAGCAATAGAAAATAAATCCTCTTCAATCCTCATAGACAACTCGATGATCCAGAACGTAGATGACATTTGTCCGAATATCGGCATCGTCTATTCGGGAATGGGTCCGAATTTCCACATATCAATGAACAAGGCGCGAAAATAGCGCACAATCACATTGGAAGATATACGGAGAATAACCGCTGACACGAGTACCGACACGGGAAATTGTGACTGTGATACAGCAGGCTGCCAATCAGGAAAACCCTCCTCAACTATTTTAGACTACTTTACATGCCAAAATAGTGTAGAACAGCTGACTATTGCTGGATAGCCTAAGTATCTACATTAGAATTATCCCAAAAAATCGTAAAATATCTCACAGTTACCTTCAGATTATACTAAAATATTTGTGAGGGTGTATGTTGTATCACTCTGTCGCAAGCTGAGGTATCACCCTAGGACTAATTCTGTACCATGGTAATTCTGGCGATCAAACAATACATATGGTAAGCACATCGGCCGCGCACGTCCGAAAGTGACGAGCCTTTGCCAGAATTTAATCGAAGTGACGAGCTTTCCCAGAAATCAATTGAGCTGACAAACTTTCACGCTTTTACATCAAACTCACGATCTTTCTCATTCTTAAGCGAAGTAACTAAGTGACGAGGATGGGTACTACCCCTATTCACTGGTCCCCTTCCTCGATGACTGTCCCATCATTCTCATGGAGGCTCACGGAATTCCACGCTATTATTCTTCGCGTGAAAACCCTCACTGTTAATTTTAAAGTGTAGTACTCTAAGAGGGTAAAAAAGGAGAAATACTGCGTCGTCCTTTTGGCATCCTTCAACTTGCCGAACCAAATTACAGGTTTTCAAGGTGACATGGAAGGTAAATTCATCAAAATGGTGTACGGCACACAGCAAGCTCACATATAAACATATGCCAGAATCCATTGGGTGTGGGGTAGGGGACACCCGCGTCCACATTATGGGTAAGGACAACCAGAATTCTTTCCTTGGTTGTCTTAACCCCAGCTACTAATCCGCTGGTCACCGAAGCAGTTGAATAGTCCCGGCGACCCTGTCAGGGTTGAGCTTTTTTGCAGCGTCGTCCGGTGACGCGGGCGTGTACCCTAGGATTTGGTGTACCCTTTCCGGAACGACTCTTGAAATTCTGCGCAAACGTCAAACTTGAATTCGGTACGTTAGAGACCGGGTAGTTGACGACCTAAGCAAGGGATACCTGCCGGAGAATGCCGAGACAAGCAGAATTGCAGGGTTGACTTGGCGGCTTCTTTTTTGGGGGAGTTACGAGCCAACCGTATCGGGCAATTTGTCATCGGTCATGTCTCGATAATATTAAACCATCAGCACCTTCATTTTGCAAACCGTTTCTTCCCTTCTAAGATGTCTTTCAATGCAGACATCGTTCTTGGGTACGCACATTCTCATTGAATTTTTGAAACACGGCCTTACTAGGTTCATATAGGGCTTTGCTTGTGGGAACCTGGGCAAATTCAGTGAGCATTTGTCTTGGTACGTTTTGAGACACTTATGGATGCTGGGTTCTGTACACCATCGAAGTTATTCAGGTATGTGGGTCAAAAGTGCATGGTGGAGAGATGCTAAACTAGCTCCAGGCAGCTTACTACTACCGCCACTTCAAACACGACAATTGGATGTTGAAGGATTCATCCTGTGGTCGTTTAACCGTGTTAATTATCTGATCTTCCGTCCCGCCTCGTAGTTGCTAGTATCGTCTGCCCTTGCGATCGATTTGATGTCGATGATCGCAAACTACGCCTCTGTATATCTTGTATGTATCTGCTTCTTCCACCATATGAACGGGCTAATATATGCTATGTGCAGTACACAATCACTCACTGGGGTGTGTCTTTTCACTTTATCTACCACTGTGGCTGACCCAGTTCCCTCTTTTCAGGAGATTTGGCGTATCTGCAAAAGTAATATTGGGCAAGTCATTTTGGTCTTATTGGAAGAAACATAATCGAACGCATGCTATCGAACAGTTTGACCCGCTCTACCTCTTTACGACTGGGGTAGTGACCGCTTCGGCCCAAAGTTTCCTGGATGCTAGGTACTGGCTCCTGTGCGCGTTTATATTATTATTGTGTCGAGGCCCAGCTCCTAACTTCGTTCTAGAACCAGAAACAAGTTCATCACCCTCACTCTATTCTTCTTCATCACGGTCGCGGTAAGCTCCCATCCCTCCTTCACACTTTTAAGCTCTGATTTCAATCGTCGCTGACAGACCGGCGGCGCGTTCACTTGTGGCGTCACGATCGCGATCTTCCCCGAATATACGAATCGGAGGAAGGCCATAATTCCCGCCACGTGTGTCGTCATCTCTTCTGAGGTCCGTTTGACTTTAACTAACATGCGAATGTAGAACCTGGCTCATCACCGAAGCCGTAACGGACATTTCAATTGCGTCAAGTCCTCTGTGGGAATTCAGGAAAGCCAAGTCCTCGTTCAAGGAGACTAGGAGGTGAGCTTGTGGGTCAGCATCACTGGCCGAATCTAATTCCCGTTGGCAGTCTGCTCAATAGACTAGTGGCCCAAACCATCCAGACCAGAACCGCTGGGGCGAGCATAGCGTTGGCTGTTTTGATCGCGTGGGTTCCAGGAATGTCCAGTATTTGTCGAGCTCATACAACTGTTCGTTTAGATTTCTGGCAAATCACGAAAGCAACGGTCAGTTTCTCAGCCTTCCGCTTTTCGCAGCCTTCCACTTCCTGGCTCACATATCCCAGTCCCCACCGGCATCGCCTACACCCTAGGCCGCGTCTATTGTATTGCTATGGTTCGCACTCTAATAAAACAATCTCTGCGTTGGTGGTGTCTCACAAAACTTGAAGCTCGCGAATCTCAATAGCAGGTAAACCGGAAAAACGTGGTCAGGCGTGGTCATGTCTTCGGGTGGGAACCTCGAGACTCGTGGTGAGCGCCGAAGTCATGAGCGGAGCGAAGGCGGCATTCGTGGGTTTCTTGTTCGTGCTCTGCTGAGGCTGAAGCTGACGCAATGCGTGCCTCCAGATGTCCACCAGACCGCTGTGGTGCTCGATTTTTCAGCTTCTGAATAGATCCGTCGCTGATCTTGCCTCGTAAGGTTCACATTGACACTCCGCAGGAGGTTTCTATAGGCTCATTCAAAACCAACGTGAGATATTTCTTTCGTTCAACCTCTATCACGGCGATGCTGAGACAGAAATAATTCTAGCCTGGCCAGGGCCGTTCTGACGATAGTCCCGCCGTCGGAATAGAGATGGCAATGGACTATTCTGCTTCGTACTCGTCCAAGAAGAAACAGGACCCGTTCGTTGCGTGATTTTCTCAGACTTTGGTGTGCACGTTAATGTAGCCCTTTGAACCCTACAATTGCGCGTCTGGAAACACCCAGATGGCGAAATTTGTGAAAATTAAAACCGTCCATGTGGTATCGTACTGTTGCGTATTTTGGCTTAGTAATTTCACTTATTGTATAATTTTCTTAACCTCATCGCGTCCTCCCACTTTAATAAAATGGCATGCGTGAACAGGGAATTGACTTGTACCTCGATATTTGATGGCTGATTCGGTGGGTGTGGGGGTCAAACAACGGCACGTCTTCGGATGCGAATCCCGGGACTCGCGGAGAGCGCCGCCAGCAGAGTTTGCACCCCGAGGGAATCCCCCCACAGCCATCTTGAAAGAAAAGGCTCTCGACTCAAGGGCAACTCAGTTCCTCATCGCCACTCTCATTTCTCTCAACGCCCCGCGTGCACGCCCATTTAATCTGCAGATTAGCGCGGCAATAAATCGGATCTAATTTACAGCACACGGACAGCCCTCCTATCATATGAATAGCTTACGAGTAGCCGGTAGCTCGGGGGCCAAGAGGGTTTGACGCGGGAGGTGCCGGGCCTGACTCGTATTGACGCGCACTGATGCGGCACCCCATCAAATGCTCCAGGAGCATACTAATACACTTTCGAAATGTCACTGGTATAATCTACATGTGATGTTCTGGCTCAATTGGCTCACATCCACAACACATCCAGAGTAAAATCAGAGACAAGTGGGGTGAAATGTGAGTTAAATATTGGTTAAACAATTTGAAACTTATGAGAACATCTTGCTGTGGCACCTCACCGATTTAGAGCCAATTTTAAACATAATTCAAGCTACAGGTGTGTTCAGGAAGGTCCGTGTGAATATGTACTGCGTGGCCATGAAGGAATGGCGGGCAAGAGAAGGTGGTATGGGCACCAGATACGGAGAGTGGAAACACCGATTCTTCTTCCAATTCCGAATTGAACCCGAGCAAGGGCAGAGCCTCCCGAACAATGGCAGATTACTGGCGGAATACAGAAACAAGTGGAGCGCGTACGCTTGGAAGATTAGGCCGGCGCAGTAATATTGGGGCTGGCCAGAAGGTCGACGGGCGCACATTGGTTCAGGACTAATAGATTCAGGATCTAGATCTGGATTCGAGCAGGATTATTCTTGAATCGCAAAAGAGGGCGAGAAGAACGTATGGCGAGCCGTTTGTAGCGCCAGCTACTGCGAGAATCCAGCTACTGCGAGAATTCACCACGAGGTATACGTTCCAGGGGAATCCGGCCAACCACCATGGGCGGCCATCTTCTTTTTGGCGTCCCTGGATGTAAACGGTAGAGAATACTGGCCACGATAATGAGTTCCGGATAGAAACGTGCAATCGCAAAACTTAATTGAATCTAACTTGTATAATTCTCAAAGGGGAGCCGGTATTCGTTCAGAGAGTGAAGAGATGGGCACGAAAAGCGAATATGTACCAGAAAGCCCCGAATATGATGCAAATGGTGGGCACGCAAGAGAAAACCCAGGTACGGGTTGTGAATAATGGCACCATTGACGATGAATGAAAGATGGGGTGAAGGCCAGGACTGGAGACAGGATAGCGTGTCTAGCGCCACGGTAAGAGCCAACCAGGGATGTCTTTCGATACCAATGACACCAAGAGGCCGATTCCAAGTCGGAGCTTCGAGGAGACCATAGACCCAAGGTGAACTGGGAAGGGGGGTATTGCGAGACTAGATACAACAGACCCACGGCGCCTCGGCGCGTCCGCTCCAGCCACACGAAGTAGGTGCTGGCGGTATGAAGTCAAGAGCGTGTCGGCATTTTTCGGCCGCGCCGGAGCTCTTGCCAAGCGGCGCCATACACCTCCGTCTGCCTAACTCCGACTAAGTCGGGACTGAGACAAAAAATGTAGACAGATGCGCAAAAGGGAAGGGGTATATAGTTAATTTCAGGGATATCATGAATATGTAGTGCATGCAAAGCCTAGATAAGTATGAGCAAGTCGCGAAGAAGAAAATACACAGCAAAAAAATGAATAAAAGGACGAGTTGGTAAGACCAAGATGCCAAAGCGCATCGTTGGAAGGAAAGAAAGGATTCGGTCATCGCTGGTGAGCACGCCGCGCGCGCCACCGCTCTGCATCCAACCCCGTCACGGGCGCGCAGTATGCATGTACTGCCCCTCGCTGCGTCCCTGCGCTGGCGGGTGCGGCGACACCGCCACGATCCGCTGCCGCTCCCTCTCCCGCTCATCCGCGCGCTGCTACTGCTGCTGCCCACCGCCCGTAGCACCATCCTGCGCCGACACGGGGAACTGAGAATGCACGCTGGGCACCGGCACCGCCGCCGCCTTCTTCTCCTTCCCGCCTCCACTCTTGTTGTTCTTGGCCGGTGCAAGCGCAGCAGGCACCAGAGACGACGGCACTGGGTGGAACTTCGATATCATTGGGTGCGCGTGCACGCGCTGGATGAGACGCCATGCGACGCGCTCGACGACCCTTCGTCGAAGAACCGTATGCTGCCCTCCCCGTCGTCCGCCCTCGGCGTCCACGCACTCTTCCTCCGGGTCAGAGATGATCTCCAGGCCCCTCTTATCGTCGTCGTCCGAACCCAGCCAGGTAGGCGGCTCGTCGAGGATAGCAAAGATCGTCCGCGGGAGCTGCGCACACACACCATCCCAAATCAGCATCAATTCAAAAAGCGAGGCAAAGAACGCAAGCCTCACCAGCGCGATCTGTTTCCTCATATCTGCCTCGTCGCGGCGCGCGAACCCAATGAGCATGCTGGGATCCAGCCCGCTCAGCGGCATCTTGCGCACCTTCTCGCAGTAGAAGGTGCGCAGCTCCGCGGGCGAGTGCGCGCGCCGGTAGAACGTCTCCTCCGCACGCGTCATCCCGCTCGCGTCTTCCACAAACTCGCCGGCGGCACGAGGGACCCTGCGCGCGAAGTGGGGCCTCCGATGCAGAGGACAAGACACCGGAGATGACGTGGGCGGCGAACGCAGCGGGACGCGGGCGGGGAAGGCGTCGGCGAGGGTTCTGTGAGGAAAGGTGTTAGCGTCGGGCTTAGGGTTAGGACGAAAAGGGTAGAAGGTGAAAAAGGACCATGAATGGCGAGATATGCGAGGGAATGGTACGAGAAGAAGATGACGAGCAGGGAGACGGACGACGGCGTCATGATGGGGGGTAGTGATGAATGGTAAGAGAGGCAAGAAGGACGGAATCGCAAGGAGGTGAGTGGGTCGAAGAAGGACGGCGATACATGGATGGAAGAGGAAGTCAAGGGAAAGTCAAGGGAGCGAACGAGAGGCGACAAGAAGAACAGCAAAGGACAGCCAAAAAAACGCGGAACCGGAACTAGGGTTAGTCCGCATCAAGCAGGAGTGCGAGCGCGGGGGCACGAAGCGCACGAAGCGCACTCAGCTTGTTCCATGCGAGTGCATAGACCCAGATGAAGGCGACGCAAGCCCGACGGATACGACGCGGCGGACGACGTGGTTAGGGATGACGCGGTCGAGTGCCGCAGCAGCTACTGCTCAAGAAAAAGTCGTCAAGGAATGTCCTGCCGTAGATGGATGGAGGAACGTGGCGCGCGAGTGAGAGCCATCGGGGGGATAGATGCATGGATTTAAGAAGGAAAGCACGGATGGCGGCAAGATGAGATAATGACAAGAGCTGCCACGTACCATGCTGCATCTAAATCCGACACAATTCATCGATAATGGTGGATTCCGCTTCTCCCAATCATCCTGTTGGAGACGTCCGTCTCCCATATCAAGTCCCATGCAAGGTGCAATGGCACCAATTGGTACGTCTCAAAGATTAGAAGCATTGTCATCTTGAGTCGCCCTAGAGATTGCGGGTGGAGGTTCCTGGAGACTGTCTGCGAGGTTGGCCGGCCGGAAAAATGATACGTCGGAAGAAAGTCGCAAGCGGTGGTGGCCAAGTGGTGGCGGTAAGTAAGGTGAATGTTGTTTGGCTGCGGCTTCCAGGAATATTTGATGTGTCGTTCGGCGCGCGGCTTCTCGACATCGATCTCTCCACCTACCGTGTTCTTCCGTTCAAGCTGTGACGCTTCCGAGCCGCTTTCGACAGAAAAAGCTCCAGAGTTTTGGATGGTCTTTAGAACTTGCAATCCGGGCCCGGAGGGAGCACACAGAAACTTGGGCTCGTGCCGGTCACCGCATCCCAAGGGGCACCTGTGATAAAACTAACCGAGGCAGCAAGATAGAAAATCAGCGAGTCCGCACTTTGGTTGAGAGTGCTTTCCCTCGCCCACTGTGAATTCTGGTCAGTTTTCTTTTAACATGGCGTTATTTCGAGGGAGTTTGTAATGAGCCGTTGGTTATTTCGGCATCCTCGCAAAATTGTCAGACGGAGGTGCATCGGACGTGGCCTTCTGGAAGTAACAGTTCGCGCTGATGATTGATAAAAAGCCACTTACACCGTACCGTACTCATGGATGGCAGAAACAATTAGACAGGACACTCCGGTGACGAGGATGCTGACTGAGTGGATATGGTTGCAGTATGGTTCCTTCCGCTTTCAAATTGTTCCCAGTTTCAATACTGGTCCATGGTGACCTTCTGGGACGCAATTTTGTCAGTGCTTGAACTGATCGCTCATCTCGAGTATAAGGCATCAGCACCTAGGAGTTGAACCTAATTAGGCGACTGAGAATGACAGACTCATTTCGAGGAAATCGAACCTCGGAATGTCAGTTGCTCCGCATCTCGTCCAGAAGACCAAGCCCCAGCTGTGTTCGTACACCGTATCCGATGATTTTGCCTGTCAGGTCCTTCGTTAAGATACGGCCGAAATGACCGGGTATTGAGAGAAGAAACCCGCTGAATAAAGGTGAAACTCACCAAGAAAAATTACGGGGAAGTTGAACCTAGAGCACTGCTTGGTCGAGGAATTACTGCGGTATGGGGAAGACAGTTATCAGCAGAGGAAGTGAAATGGATAGAGAGCAAAAGAGCATAGCCGCTTGTGCAGCTGGAATGCGGGAGGTCGAACCTCGGACTGCTGATCGCCCACAATAAAAAAACGCACAAGAACGCTAGCCGTGTTTCACACACCAGATCGGAGAAACTCATGTTCATTCCTTGGCGAAGAAATTAACAAATGACAGGGAGATTGAGTAAGGAAATGTACTGAGTGACGATCAATCTTACCAAGAGATAGTATTGTCCAACCTAATATTTCTGCGGCAAGATCAGTGCAAATATTAGCAGAGGACGCCAACACCAGGCATAGAGCCCCAAAAATGATATGAAGTCTCCGCGTAATCCCAGTTCGGATGCCAGGAGTCGAACCCCAAACTGCCAGTCAAACGTCCAGTCCGCACGCAGAACGCCTGGCTGTGTTCCCCAAACCACATCTGATTCTTTGAACCCTGTAGTATTCCTTCGTCAAGATATTGAGAAATGAGAATATCAGTGAGAGAGAAAACAGACCGAATGCGGATCGCACTCGCCGAGAGAAAATGAGGGAAGGAGGAGGAGGAGGATGTATTACTGCGGAGATCCCTAAAATGTGAACCAGGAACACTAGAACCGTGATACATCCGGAGCGAAATCAGAGTAGTTAGAGACGCGACAAGGTCAATAGATCTTACTTCTGTGATTTTTGAGTCTGCCTATTTGGGGGACTAGCGACAAGGCAAGAGAAAGAAGGGCTTGTGGTGTTCAGATCCAGTTCAGATGCAGGCAGTCGAACGGACTGCCAGCTAAAGTGCTCCATTACGAGTCCTAAACTTGTTTAGGTAATCGTTCTATATCCATCCTCTTACCCTCGGATTTTGGTCGTTTTTCAGACCCTTAATTTTGACTTTGCGTGGAAATTACCACTGTACTGGGTCGGAATTCGGTCCTTTCGGCGGTCGGGCCATGTTCCCTTGGCTTCTCTTCTTTCTAATGTTAGGTTTTATGTTATTATTCTTGGCACTGGATTGAATGCGGCCGAAAACTTTTGAGAGAGCCAAAAGATGTGTACCTTATTCTATTTGTTAAATTAAATTATGTCGAGGGAACAGGCTGATTCCTGTTCTCTCTGGAGCTATTGAATATTAGAGTAGTGAAATTTTACCGCTAGTTATACAACCTCCTCATTCTCTTCCTCCTTCGTCTTGTAAAAACCTTTGCACTGCCCACTCTCCGTATGCTGCTATCAATCCGGAATGTTTTAATGAGACACGGTGCCGATCAGGCCGCTCGTTCGATCTATTTCTGTCCTTTGGTTCGCGATCCGATTTGAGAGCGGTTTGGCGTCTTCGGCGCACGTGTTGATTACGTCTGTATTTTCATTTCACCCACGGGGTCTTCCTCTTTTGTTTTTTTCCCAGACCTGTAAAGTCTGTCTGAAGCACCGAGACCCTCTGAGGCGGGCTCAGTTCACAGTTGTTTAACTGCCCATGTAAGCTCTTCGTTAGGGCTGTTTTTGTCATGCCCATCTCAACGGTTTACGGGTCCCGTGCGACGGGCAGGAGTCCCGTTCCGGCGGGCTTCTCAACTCTTTTTCAATGGCGCGGCAACGGGACGGCTGACTGACCCGATGGCCGGCGAAACAACGGCCGTGCACAGTTCAACAGAGTTCAGTGGGCTGAGGTGTAAAGCGCGTAGATAATCAAGGATTCCAGGTCGGCAATCATCCCGAACTGCCATCTAAATTTAATCTCGCGTCTTTTGGTAAAGTACATGGCTAAACGGAAGTGTTATGAATTCTTAAGATCGGTTGACTTACAATTTCGTACGAATGGATTCGTAACATTTTTCTACAATCTGATGTCGGCAAGGGAGATATCAGCTCGCAGCGTTAAGCGTTGTTAACCGGTATTATCCGGTGTCTCCAAGTGTCTCCAATGCAACTCGTGGGCACAGAGGTCCGTGCGTGCCTCACGTAAGACCACATACATGTTGGTCTGTCAAAACGCTCTTGCTTCCCGCTTTCATCTCTCCGCTTTCCACCCACCATTTCCCCCTCCCTTTCTCCCCCATTCACAATTTCAAGGCTCTTCCATCTCGTGTACCCAAGTTGTTGTCAAACATGAAGGCGTAGCCAACACCTTAGGCTCCCAGGACAAATGGCCGACCGCACTTCAAGACTCAAGAGCATGAAGACATCTTCAAGGCGACGCCTGCCCCTGAACTCCAACATATATCAGGATTTCTTTATCATCAAAATTTCAACATTCAAGCTGTTCTCAAGGCCGCTCAAGTACGCAGGTCAACAAACGCAAGAAAGGCAATGTAACTGCGAAGGTTCATGTCTGGATCCAACCTCAAGGCCTCAAGCTCTAAGTTTCTTGGTCCTTGGTCTGGCCTCGTCTACTTCGTGTGCTGCATCCAATGTTTGCATCCCTCTGCCAATACCAATCATGATCCGATTTTACTTACTATGATTGTCAATGTCTTAAATTATATATGTGTATTCCCTTCTTCTAACTGTGTGAGCATCTAAATGCGAATTAATTACGAGCGACGGGTGCAGCTTTTCTTTTTTTGCACGCAGCACCGGTCAGATTTCCCGAAGGGGCACATCAGTCGTAAGAAATTCTTACGACCCGTCCGTCTTAAGATTTCTTAACTGGTCCGAGTGTGAGTTTTCATTAATGGTTGCTTAACAAATTGTTAACTGGTAAATTTTCACTGCCACGCTAAGCCATCAGTGCGGCCGTGTACCCAACCACATCCTGACGCGTTCAGCCTGTCCAACGACGTGTTCAGCGGGTTATGAACGCGTCAAACCCCGAGATAATCATGCCCCCAGCAGCCTATGCCCTAGGAGTATCTAGATGGGTCCACAATTACAAAATGATCGTGCATCGACGTCTGCGGCACGGGTTTAAACCTGGATATCACCCGAACTGTGAAGTAGCGCCTTCAATTTGCTTGAAATACGGTGAAAAAAATCTTGGGCAACGGTATATATTTGAAATTTGAAATGCAAATTCATTACTTTAATTGCCACTTCTTTTGGCAATGTGCAGTTTCTGGCGAGTTTTATGACGGAATATTTTCCGCTTCCCAACAAAACATCATCAACAATGTCTATGGAATACCAGTGCCCATCATCAGAATAATACGGGTGGAGAAAGAACCAGGCTAACATCATACAGTAGGTGGATGGATTGCAGTGAGCAGTGCTGCCGGGTCCTGATCTTGACCCATGTGGCGCACAGCTTGGGAGTCTATGTGTTGAAGGGTGCAATCTTTTGCTGGAAAGTGTGCCATGGGCTAACACGCTCTGTCGTTCAAACTTCAAAAATTCTGCTGTAAAGATAAGTCAACGGGAAGTTCCGGGCGACGTGAGAATCCGCCGTGAGTGTGAATAGTGCTATACTGGGATGTGTACCGTGGCAGTAGGTTGCGTCACACGGCACGGTCCAGCTGAGACACATGGATCTATGGCAAAAATCTCTGGATCTTGGTCGTTGATGGCTGAGTGTGTGAGTGCAGATCTTCGGAACTGAGCACGGAAGAGCTCGGTGTGAGCGGAGTCCGGTCCGGCGATCTCCAAGAAGGTCGCGGCACTCACCAAAACTCGATCAGGTGGTCACTACATTCGGATCCTAAATTGGAGTGATCCGGAAACGAGTATCATATCTCTTTGTGCCTTTGATGTGTTCCTTGCATCCCTTGCCTTCGCTCTAGCCATGCACAACACAACTTCCTCTAAATCCTGCTACATGATGCATGCTCTGGCAATCTCATTGTATGCATATTTGATTCTGCTTGCTCCCAGTAAGTGGATAGTTGATGAGCTGGCATTGAATTTTGTCAGATTGGATGGTTCTAGTCATGGCCATAGACCATAGTACCAGCGGTCTCATCTTGGGCCGTATCACTTGTCCGATGGACACAGTTTTGTACCCGGGTAATTAGACCTTAATAATATTTTCTTTTCATCTTTTTAAATAGCAAGGGCATTTGGCCCACTGTAGTTCTGTTCGGTTCTATGTAAGTGTTGTCCATTAATATTGAGCACACCCTAACTTAATCATCCTTAAAATCTTTTCATTAGAAAACAAAGTCTAGGTTCCCCAAATCTCAGTGATGTGGTTGGCAGTCTGACTGGTCGGCATGCACCGACAAAGCAATCTATTCATGAACATTTGCCCGAATTTCGTCGGCTACACACTGCTCCCATCAACCACCATGCGGTCCACTCCCTCATCCATATCTGTTGAAAACCAAAATTTCTTGTTCTTTCTTTTTATATATTGGGTACAAGCTGAGGAGCAGATCTTGTGTCTGCACAAAACTCACGTTCCCATGTCGTTCCTGGGTTTTCTAGTGAGTTGGCTCCATCAATCCCTGTTCATTTAACAGTTCTCAATAGACTCCGAGGGGACAATTTTCTCGATCTCCTTGAATGGCGCTCTTCCAAAACAGCACCAATTAGATTGATCCGTGATTCGGGAATTCCCGAATCAGAATGTGTAAATATGCACTCGGTCTTACACGGGCCGTATTATGCCATGTGTGATCTCAGTGGCTTGGAACCGAGTGAAGGCTTATGGTCAAATGTATTTGATGTAAGGCTCCAATCATTTCCGTTTGCAAACAGTTGGAAACTGTTTTAACCGTTTTCCCAATCGTTTTATTTGTGGGGTCTGGGAAACAGTTTGGGAAACGATTTGGAAACTGTTTCTGGCTTATATATATATTATTTTTCCATCCAGAGCATCGGCTTTTTTAACTTCAGTCAAGCGGGATCGTATATCGGCGGTTGCCGCTCCGAGCATCGTTTGGATCAGTATTTGCCTCTGGAGCCCGCTGGATCGCTCGCCGCGCCCTCCTGTGTCACATATCCCCATCGCAAGCTCTTGGCACCGCTGCAAATAAAATGTGACTTTTCCTGTGATTGGACGCGTGAAATCCTGAGATCACGGGTGCGGGGATCCCAATGATCCTTTGGCCTGGTGGAAGGTGAGTCTTAGCACTCAACATTGTGATTCCCGCTGATCCGCCTTTGCAGGCCAACGAGCGAGACTTTCCTGTGATCGCTAAGATGGCGCGTGACTTTCTTGCTATTCCAGGGACCAGCGTATTCGCCTCTTCTCAAAATCACGGCACTTTTATCATGAAGCGCGGGGATCCATGAAAGCCGCGACAATAATGGAAGCGATGCTGGTGAAAATGTGGATCAAGGCAGGCTTGTTCAGAAAGACGTCGTTGAGGTGTGGCTCCGCGCTCACGTAAACGGATGTAATTTCTACCTTTTTTTTGGTGCACAAAAATACCCTTCGAAAACGTTTGCAAACGTTTGCAAACGGTTTCCTACTGTTTCCGTTTCTTTTGCCCGAATCCACAAACGGAAAACAAACGGTTGGAGCCTTAATTTGATGACACGCATACTTCGACCTCTTGCTGGGGTTTGACTGGCTTGATCATGGATGCGTACGGTAATGCAATGGCGGCTAATTGAAACTGACCTGCAGATGCAAATTCTGCCGCTGTTACCTAGGGATGAGGAAGTTTATCAGACATGCTACAGATTGAGTTTAATGCTCCTGCGCACTTCCACGCAAGCCCACAATTTTAAGGCAATGCTATGTAGTTGTCTTCGCTTGCACGACAGCCGTGCTGTTCTGCATTTTGTTCTATTGAATAATAGTGCAAACCTTCCTTTCATGTTTCGTTCATCTCGATGTCCCGGAGATTGTTGGCCATCAATCCAGAGGTAGCGGCCAAAATTGCCGACTGGATTGTTGATGGGGAAAGAGTTAAGCCTGTTAAAGAAGCAGACAAGATTTGCTTCGACATCCACTGGTTGAACAATTCAAGTTTTTCAGTAAAAAAATTGGTGAAAGACTTGAATTTTTTTTCACCTATTTTTTCAGTGAGAAAACAGCTGAAAAATGTAAAACATTTTCACATTTTTTGACTTGAAACAAGAATGAGGTGAAAAATGTGAAAATGCTTTTACATTTTTCACCTGTTTTTTTGCTGAAAAAATAGGTGAAAAAAAATTCAAGTCTTTCACCAATTTTTTCACTGAAAAACTTGAAATGTTCAACCAGTGATCATTAATGACTTGGATAAAGTAAATGATCATGTTCAAGGCTCACTGACTTCCAAAAATGGATGCACAACCAGATATGCTCTATGATCGCATTCAAAGGGACACCCACTTGGGTTATTACTATATCGTGGGCTGATAGCAAACATCCAATCAGCTTGTATTAAAGTAGATGATATATTGCTCAGATCGAATGTACATGAATGCCATTTGTCAGTTCAGCAAAATAAGGACGCTGAAGCGGGTCGAAATTGGAGAAATAAGCCTGTAAATAGACTGCTAAGAGGATGAAGTATGAAAGAAAGGGTTGCTTGACCAAAAACTGTATTTGCTGGGCGCGATTTCCGTGTGACCTTTTTGAATCAACAACTATCGATCCCGTGGATGGACATATCAACCTAAAAAAGCCGGAGCCTTCTCTTCTCAGTACATTCTCTCATCCAATTACCTATCTGAACCGCTATAATACTGATGTGACTTGAGTTTTATCTGGTACGACTGTCACAGCTGTTGTGTCCTATGTCTACAACAAATATGGGGGATGGATGAAAGATTTAGATGATATTTCTACAATCAGCTACTGTTGTGGTACTTCTGCAATTATGGCAGTATACACTGGTTGAACATTTCGAGTTTTTCAGTGAAAAAATTGGTGAAAAATGTGAAAATACTTTTGCCTTTTTCACCTCATTTTTGTTTTGAGTCAAAAAAATGTGAAAATGTTTTACATTTTTCACCTGTTTTTTCACTGAAAAACTCGAAATGTTCAACCAGTGATATGCAGCTGACATATGAAACCAGTATAGGTATGAGTTATCAGTTCATCTCCATGCACAGCTTAAATGCTGCAGTATATATTCAATTCACAAAGAATCCGACCCCCCCACCCCCCCTTTGCCATAATGGCAGGACTCGTAATGCCATGCGAAGCAATGGCCCACAAACCAAGTCCCCTTCCTGAAGTTGGCTGGCCGTTTTTGGTACACCACCTCCGAGTACCTGAGTTGACTGCTCTTCCGTTAATATACTGACAAAATGACAACATGGGAACCCACTAAACGAGGATGAAACTGACGAAGATAAAATTGCGGGAAGTTGAAACAGGAACAACGGTCCCCCCGGGGATACGTCGGCATCGATATCAGTTCGGATTCCGTGAGAAGACGAAGCAAAAATTTTCAGGACCAGAAAGAAGCAAAAGACCATCATTGAGGTGCACTCGTATGCGGGAATCGAGCCTGGACTCCGGGCTTCTGCTTTCGAGTTACCGTGGTATAGAAATCCGTGTACACAAATGCGTGCCATGGATTATGAGCTGGATTCTGTACTTCGGTGGGCGGCTAGAGAAGTATGAGAACTGAATAATAAATGCCCAGGAGAAGAAGAAAAAAAAAAAAGAGGGGAAACCAGTACTGCTGGGAAAAGTTAAGAGACCGGATTTACAAATTGATATGCTGAAGAAGAAAGAAGCCCCGGATGTTCTGTGCGTGAGGATAATTGAAAGTAATCCGAATATTCGCACGTTCGTAAACAAAGTGGTGCAAGTGCTCTGAAGCTACTGACACGCCTGCCAACCGGCCAAGCGGGAGCAAACCCTAAAAAAAAAAGAGGAAAGCAGCACAAGGAAGGTGGAGGAGATAAAAGTGCGAGCGTATCAATCGAACTCGGCACCGTGACTAGTAACCGTGCGACCAAGGATATGGGGACAATGGAGATGAATGGAAGACGTAGGCGTAGGCGACAAGCGATAGGCGGGAGCGGGAGCGGAAGCGAAAGCGACACAAAAACTAAACTTAGTGCAGGTTCTTGGGGTAAAACCAAGTGTTTTGTATTGAAAATAGGGCGAGTATTTAACCAACGGGAACTAATTGAGTAGGAATTAGGAGATAGAAAACGCCAGACGCTGACGTGCAGCAAGAACGGCACATCGCACATCAAGTCCGCCGGTAATAATTTGGATACTGTTGACTTCGGCGTAGGCCTCCATCGATGTCAAATAACCATTACCAAGGTACAAGTAGTTCATAACATCTTCCGGACTGCGCTGGTTCTGAAGTAGACAATACCCGCGGCGCAATCAATTCCTTATTGGCTGAGATCGAGGAGATATGTTAACCGCGAGAGGGTTATCCATGTGTAGTACCTGGACACGACACGATACGTACGTTCTGAAAAAACATCGGCCGCACAAAGCGTCAAGTAAGGATTCATTTATATGTTCAATAACGCGGGCGTGCAGATATTCCTATCACTTCTCCACACTGAAGACACAAAAATTCACCATATAGTGGCGGGCCATCTCCTGAAGTGGTTGTCGTGAAGTATTTGACCAGAAACTGTAAGCACAATTTATGAGGTGCACGTCCAAACACCCTAATGCAGTCCCAATTTTGTAAGAGCTTGATCCACAAAAGATGCGCATTATGTCAGATTGCTCGTTATTGTGGGAGTCAAGCACAATATAGTACACGAGTTTTATGGCCTCTATAGTCAAGTAAGTCGCGTTCGAAGCTTAAAAGAAAATTGCATACGGATTTGCCCCCGCCCGGAACCTCCTTGCCGTTTTTATCCAATTCTGCATCCTTTAGCCGCACAACCGCAGTGGGTATCAACATCTTCACAAGATGAACTCCCGCTTTTCTCGCGTTCCATTGAATAGTAGGTTTCGACTTGTAGATTGACAGAAGTTCACAAGCCGTTTGTATTGGCACAGAGCTGGCACGAGTTCCAACCACTTCTCAACTCTGGCTGACGTTGTAGCGTCGTCCAACCAGCCCATTGCAAGCTCCACAATGGCCTGGACGGCAGTTTTCAGTTGACCATGCTTCTTGCTTAATATTGAGACGTTTGAGTTCGGCTGATCGTAGTTTTGATCCTCTTAGCAATGTTCGACCATGGCTTTCACCAGTCGGATTTAAATTCTTCGAGGCTCTCCCCCAATCGGCCAATCGAACCGTCAGCTAGATCTTATCTTATCATATCTTATCTCAGCCATCACTTTCCGCGTCTCGTTGAAGAGAAGGCCCATCAGAGATAGCGATACGGTGAACAGGGATAAGGTTTGATTACCTGTAGAAATGTAGCGGGCCCAAAAAAAATTTGACCTCAAAGTAGCGGGATGTCGCTCAAGAAAAAAGTAGCAGGATTCCAACTCAACTAAAAATAGTAGCGTGGGTTCCAAAAAAAGTAGTGGGATTTTGCACCTTCGCGACACTTTTTTTTTGAATTTTGAAAGTAGCGGGGAATGGGCTCAAAACTCGAATAGTGGCGGGAAATTTCGAAAAAGCTGAAAAAAAAGTAGCGGGATATTAAATGTACAAATTTACCGCCATACATCCATGGTGAATCATGGTCTAAGGCCATCATATTGAGGACCCAGAGGTACCCTGCTGCCCTTCATTAATCACTGCAGCAGCCAGCACAGCAGAGCTGTCGCAGGAGGTGCCACACATTGGGTAGTCAGGACTAGGCCCCAGATCACCCTGACTCCTGCTGGATTCACTCTCTGAACTCTAACTGGCAGGTACTCACGAGAGGGAGGTACCACGTCCCCGAAACCCTCCCGTGAGCCAGGAGGGTCCTTGGTACAAAATCGAATATGGTTAGGTTGTGCAGGCATGTTTTAGGTGCGTTTTTTGACCGCCGTCAGAATAGGATACATTTATGTTGGATATATGCTGTACAGGGTGTTGTGCAAATGTGTGTAAAACCCAGTTCTGGGAGTGACGAATTTGGTAGCACCAAACTCTTTTTCATCAACACGGATCGTCGTTTTCTCACCTGAAGTACATTTACATTATTTTATTTGGATGCTGCGCTCCCGCCACATTAACCTGGTTGCGCAACAGCCACTGGAGCCACCTCGTGGCTTTTTTGACGTGCGCAACTCGATGGCTCCACCGCCAAAAATATGACGTCGAGCCATTTGAATGGCTATTTTTGGCCGCAATGGCTATTTTGGCGGGGTTGGAGCCATTCGGCTGCGCACGTCAAAAAAGCCACGAGGTGGCTCCAGTGGCTGTTGCGCAAACTCTCTAATATCCATGATCCCTCCCGAAGTCGAACCCGGCTCCGCAGTACACCCATCAATCCTCGCCGACGTCTACTGTGCGGCGCCCTGGGAGCAGAACCGATCCCGTCGGAGGGATGGGAGGAATACTACTAGCCTATAGCGAGTGACGTGGGAGGCGAAGAAGACCTTCTGACAGCGGCGATCAAGGATGAGTTTAGTTATGTCCCAAATTTATCTTTCCGCTTATAAGAAAGATCCGAGTCTGCATTTTGTTTTACCGGTTAAGAACGTTACAAGCAATGGACCCACAGGTTGCTGCATCTAGATTATCTCTAGGAACACTTCCGAAGTTCGCGAAAAACCCTTCGACTTATCGGGGATCTTTATTCAAATAAACTCTGATAAGGGTCACAGCTCTTAGTACTTACGACAAAAGATGGCCTTAACGCCGCTTACTGTGTCAAACTACATTATTATGTACACAACTTTTTTTTCCTGATGAACCCATTGGACTGCGTCCCATCCTGGCGTCGTTCACCTCCCTCCTAAACCGCCGCAGCATGTCCCAGTCGTCAGGAACCTCTCAACAAATCCCGGCCTCTCTCCAAAGGCCACTCCAGATTGTGGCATATGTGTTTGTGGGCTCCACTGCAGTGCGTAACCGCGCTATATCTTTCCTCGTTCGCCATTGCTGACCAGTGGCTCAGGTACTCGTTTGGGATATCCTGAACAACTTACGGAACGACTATTTACTGTTGTTCAGACACAAAATGTCCCTCGCCACCGCGGCGTATGTGGTGTCCAGGTAAAGAGAGCTAATTAGGGGCACTCTCACTTCGCTAACCAGAATCGCCTCTTTGGTTTACACTCTGGGATTCACGTTGTTCACAAGTGAGGATTTGGCTGATGGCCACGAACACAGACATTGACGCAGTTCAGCATATCCTTTGTCTGCATGCAACACCGCCTTGGTCGCGTTCAATAGCTTCTACCCGATCGCCGTGTCATCCGCTGCCTTCCTGTTCTTCTTCCGTGTCCGGGTAATATATCACAACTCGCGTGTCGTCACCGGAATATTCGGAGTCCTATGGCTCGCGGTCTTGGCGACGTCAATAACCGTCCCCGTCGGCATTCGGGGAACTTCGGTCGGAGACCCGCCGCAGTGCCTCGCGCAGGTGCGCCACGGTGAGCGTGGTTCATCGTCTGGGATTACCATCACGATCCACGACACAATCGTTTTCTTCGCCATCTCCTACCGGCTGGTCGCAAACTTCGCGCACGCGCAGCAGACGCGGGGAGCTCAGCTGAAGGAACTTCTCAGTGGCGCAAATTTGCCCGCATTCTCAAAATCACTGTTTACTGACGGACAAATGTATTACATGTGCGTAGCTGTCTCCGCAGCCTTGACACACCGGCTACTCAATCCTTCCCTCTTTCCTTAGGGTTACGGTGGTGAGCAATATCCTCACCACGGTGCTGGCGTACGTCCCGACCAGCAGCCCTCTGTACCACTCGATTCTGGTCATCCCGAACGTGACGCTGATGAGCATGATGGCGTGCCGCGTCTACCGCAACACAATGCTGGGACTCACGCACGGCAGCGGCGAGGAACTTAACCTGCCGACACTCGCTAGCGGACACCAGCCCATTGAGATTAGCGGCGTGTACTTTGGCCCGCAGCGCAGTGGGACGACGGCGGGGGATGTGTCCCACTTCACCGGCGAGTTGAATGGGGCGACGAACCTCACCCTGAAGTTGAACGATTCGGGCTTCTCGTCAGAGGTGCAGGATGACACCGGTGTTGCAGCTGTTTAATAACAATCCGAGTACAAAACTACTGTATTACTGCGCACTGGATACATTATTCTTGACCATAATATGAAGATTGGACCAATCGGGCCGGATCGTATCAGGAGATGCTCGCTTTTCGAGAAGGAATTTGTCGCGGAGGTGAGGCTCACCCGTCAATCCGTCTCACCCTATCCATATAATGATCAGATTTTATGAATATGCGAGGCTATGACACGGCGGACAATCACGTGTCACTTGCGCTTTGAAGGGCTGCAGTCACTTGCACTGTCACTTGCGCCATTGTCTTACTGTACACCGGTAATTCCCACGCAAAGTCAAAAATTCGGTCTGAATGGGTCCCGAAACCTCGCTGTAAACGGTTGGTAAGAACGATTCCTAACAAGTTAGGACTCGTAAAAGGATAAGAAGCAGGATAAAATTTGCCCCGGTTGGAGGGTATCAAATCTCGTTGAGGGGGCAAATATTGCTCCTTGACCTTCGAAAGATTATTTCTGGAGTTCGAACAAGGTTGTCAAGGTCTTCATAACGGCACATATGCCTCGCGGAAGCAACCAATGAGGCAGCCGTGACGCGCACGGCACGAGTCACGGAGCACAATATACATTTACAAAGAAGGAAGATAGCAACCAGAACATTGAGACCAGGTTGTTGCCAGCTTTTTCCGGCATTGGGCTAGCAGTTTGATCCGAAGCAATGATGAGTAGATAGGTGGTATGACAGCTACTTGCAAAACGATAGACCCAGTCTTTCGGACGACTTTTCGTTTCTCGATCAGCTAGAAATGGATAACCTTATGTTGAGCAGCGATTTTTCAATACATTCGCATTCGGGACACATGCCATTCTACAAACAACATAGTTGGAGAGCCGGCTGGCGGATCACTAACGGCATCGAATTTTACTCCTCATTGCTTCGGATCAAACATTGTTCTCGAGACCTCTTCAATGTTGTTTTCAAGCCCCATGCCGGAAAAGCCGGCAACAACCTGGTCTCAATGTTCTGGTTGCTATCTTCCTTCTTTCTTTTGTAAATGTATATTGTAACTCGTGCCGTGCACGTCACAACTACCTCATTAATTGCTTCCGCGAGGCATATGTGCCGTTATGAAGACCTTGACAACCTTATTCGAACTCGAGAAATAATCTTTCGAAGGTCAAGGAGCAATATTTACCTCCTCAACGAGACTTGATACCCTCCAGCCGGTGCAAATTTTATCCTGCTTCTTGTTCTGTAAATATTTGGACTCCTTTTCCTTGAGAAAGTATAAAGGTCCATGAAGAACGCATGCTTCTCTAGCCAGCCGCCTCTCTTCTGTCTGCACTTCGGGCACGGACCCTTCTCTCCTCCTCCTTTGTCCCCGTTTTCGTGCTAGCCACTCGTTATTGTTGCCGTCACTTTTCTTTCTTCCTATCCTTTCCTTCTGAGTGTAAGGTCACCCATCATGCTCTTGAACACACTCTTCGTTTTGGCTTCCATCTCCTCCGCCCTGGCACACGGCACCATCACCGGAGTAACTGGTGCAAACGGCGTCAAAGCTGCTGGTTTCGGTATTTTTGTTTTCTGCTTTATTCTTCCTCACTTTTTTCTGACTTGTCATCTCGTCAGGAATCATTGCTTCCACCCCTCGCGATGGATCGAAAAAAACCCGTTCCAGCAAGACACCAGTATCATCCGCGATAAGGAAATACAGTCCGGACGGGCGGGTGTATGCGGCAGGACTCCGGCAGGCGGAAATAACGACGTCGCCACGCAACTAGAAGGTCTGCGGATGCTTCGCTTTGTTCATTGACCTCGCTGAGCCCGGTTTTTACAGCTTCCGTTGAGGCTGGCTTGCCTACAACAAGTGCGGATGGCTCATTGTCCATGACCCTCCATCAAGTAAGTAAGCTAGCTGTATCCCCCAAAGCGTCGGGTAAAACAGCATTCATCATAGGTCAACGGGGATGGCGCAGGGCCCTTTACCTGTGAAGTCTCTGGTGATGGAGGCAACACGTTCCAAGCCGCCGCGGTCACCACCCAAGTTCCCGGAACGAATGGACGTTCAAAAGCCAGAGCTCAGGATTTTCCTCTTGTCGCTCAGGCGCCTGTGTACGTTACTTATTTTTTCCTCAGCCTTCCATTCCTTGTCCTGATCACCTCGTTTCCGTTCAGTGGAATGACATGCACAGCTGTAGGAATTCTTTCCAACCGTGTCCTTCTTCCTTCTAACCAACTGTTCGTTTTCCAGGGTCCCAACGGGGACGCTTGCATCATGAGGTACAGAATCGTAGCCACTCTTTTTTATTTATACCCCCAGTTCTAACCCTCTGTCCTTAATTGTAGATGCCGCAACCCTGCCCGTGCTGGTGAGTCCCTTATCCCACTCCCTTTATTCGGGATCAATTGCTAATGCACTGATTAGGTCCATTCGGCTCATGCGTCGCGTTTTCGATGGGAGGTAATGCGGCTGCCTCCGGTAACGCCACCACCGCTGCCCCTCCTGCCGCCGCTGCGTGCGTAGTTATCTCTTTTCATACGCTACCCAACTCTAAATACAACTCTAAATATTCAGAAACGGCAGCGAGAACGCCGAGGCAGGCGATGCTGAAGCCGCTGGTGTAGACAACGCGCCCCTAGGCACTGCTGCTGTTGGTGGTGCTGCTGCCGGTAGTGTTGCTGCCGGTGGCGCTGTTGCCGGTGGTGTTGCAGCTGGTAGCAACAACGCCGGTGGTCTTTCGGAAATCCTAGGAGGCAAACTCGGAGGGAAGAAGGCCAAACGGTATTTCGATTCTCGCATTGCAGGGAAGCGCTCTGGTTACTGGCTCGATAACCAGTAGTCGGTTCTTTGGATCTTTGGCGCTAGACGCCTCAGGCTTTCATACACATTACACGCACACATGGACCTTATTTAAATGTAGCACGCTCATTCACTTATTACGCGGTAGACCCTTCGTACACGTATTGGAATGGACATCTGGAAACCGGGATATTGTGGCCGACCCACGAGAAACTTAAGAAAAGACAAGGAATCGAAAGACCCTCGTAATTATAGGTGTCCAATAGGTCCGCCATTATGGAAGTGCCTATAGGCTCACACATCGCCAGACCCATTAATAGGGATTGCGCGAGTGCTCCTAATCTGGCAGTAATAGCCACCCTCTTTCTCTCTCACCTCTCTATTTGATAAATTACTCACTTTTAATTCCTTCATCACTGTCCTCCTCCTCCGTTCTTGTCTAGGCCCTCCGGCGATACTCCAAGGCGCTCAACACCGAACCAACAGTCGCTTAACCTCGGTCACATGACCATGACACGGCGAAGTTCGAGTACGCATACGCAACCACGTAACTCGCAGAGGAGTTGGGTTGGTCCGAGGTATTTTACTTACATCCATGGCCGTTTACTTACCTCTATTACATATCTATGTAGCTCCGAGCACTTTACTAATGGCTCTGGGCACTGGTCATTTCAGCTAGTGCCAGTGTTGCCGTTGGACACGTCGGAGCGGGATGGGACCCTCTGTGGCGATGTCCGGCGTATCTGAGACTCTCCGGCGACGTGAGAGCAAGATGAGTGATGGTGTGATGATGACTAATCTACGGGCTCTGGGCCTAATACATGTACACTGCTACTACTACGTCTGTCTATAGTGGCCGTCCGACTACTCTACTACATGCGCCCATCACGAAAAATGGCGACGTCCTCGTCGCCGGTCACTCTCCTCCAGCGACAGCTGCTTCCGCTTCGACGATCTCGTGCCCGACTAGCTCTGCACGCTCGGCCTCCACCTCGCGCAGGTCCTCGGCAACTATGGCGTCGTCGACGGGCCCCAAGACCTTCAAGAACAATTCCTGGTCACGCGCCAAGGTCGAGCCGGGGGGTGGTACGAATGGGCGAATGCGTCGAGCATGGACAGGGCCACCGGGGACTTCCACACCGTCTAGCGTCTCGAGTTCGTAGGAATTTAAGATGCGTTTTGCGACTCTGTGTGGTGAAGACCAATGCCAGACAAGCTTCTTGATAACAAGGTGCGTGTTCGTGAGGTCTGGGCGGAGGAGTTGGACGAGGTCCCCGCGGCGGAATACGACGGCGCCCCCGCGCGACGCGATAACCTTCCGGTCAAAGGCCGCCTTCCGTCCAAGCGCGTAGGAGACACGGTTCGCGTAGCCGTCGAGGCGCTGCTGTGCGACGTACGCCATCTGCAGTTCGGCGTCGCGCGGCTGCAGCTCGCGCTCACTGATCTCGAGCGGGACTTTGGGCGTGCCGACGACGAGCCCCAGCAATAGCTCCTTGGGGGAAAACTTGACGGAGGGTAAGATACGCCAGTTGAGGATGCGCACGGCTTCGTCGAAGTGTTCGGGCCAGTGGGCCGGGAGGGCTTCCCAAGTGGCGGCGTCCCAAGCGTCTTCGCCGACGTCGGGCGCGCAGAGTCGAGCGAGCACGTAAAGGAGGATGCGGTTCGTGCCCTCGACAAGGCCGTTGACCCATGGGGAATACGTTGGCGTCGTGTGATGTCGTGTACCCCATTTCGCGCAGAAGTCTGAGACGGTTTCGTTCTTAAAATGCGAGCCGTTGTCAGTCATAAAGACGTCGGAGGGAATAAAGTTATGGAATATATTCTCCAGCTAGTCGCGCGTGGTTTTTGCGGAGCCCACTGTTTTGAATTTAAACCCCCAGACGTGTTGCGAATGGGTGTCGAGGTAGAGACCGACGGTCTTGAAGCCTCCCTTGCCGACGGGCATGGACAGATAATCGCCGACGAGCAATTCGAAGGGGTGACGCCGCAGGATGGGGTCCATGAGGGCGTGTAGATGCGAGGGCCCGAAGGCCTTGCAATGTCCGCATTCGGCGACGGCCTTGAGGATCGACGCGTCGAGACCTGGGCTGTGAATCTTATCCATCAGCGTCATCTTAATACTGTCGCGGTGCAAGTGGCCATTTTCAGCGTGAACCTTCCGCGCCATTTCGACTGCCTCTGCCTTCGTCACGCACTCGACTCGTGCTCGTCCCCGTACATCGCGTCCTCCCCCCAGCTTCCACAACTTCCCCCCGTCAATGAAGAACTGCGATGCGTGGTGTAGCGCCCGTTTCCTATCGCGCATCGCCGTTCCCATGTCAAGTTCGACAATCGCGTCGACGATTTGCAGCAGCAGTGGCTCGTCCTTGAACCTCTCGCGTAGTGCTGGCAAGGTTCGGTTCGGTTCAGGTTCAGAGCCTCTTGGCCAGAACGCCGAACCTGAACCTGGCGTTCGGTTCAGGCATTTGCCGAACCTTGAACCTGAACCTGCGTTCAGGTTCGGTTCGGCGTTCGAACGCGTTCGAACCGAAAAAATTTAATGATGCAAAGGTAAGTAAATTTCAGGCCTGAAAAAAATCACCGGATGTATAAAATAGTCCCAAGAGGTGTAGGATTGGCGCGCATGACGTCCTGAGCTAGATTATGAGCCGATAACACTGAGGTACCGTATCCCCGGGTGACACATATTGATGTGTCACAGGTCTCAAGCTAAACACCGCGACATTCTCCCGGATAGTGGTTCAGAGGCAGACAAAAACCGTGTCCGTTGAGTATTTATGATATAAACTGCGGTTCCTCACCAAAAAAGACTCACATTTGCAGTCGAAGTGACGGAAATTTTGACTTCAGGTTCAATTTTGCGTTCGGCGTTCGAACGTGCCTGATCCCCCCCGAACGCTGAACCGAACCCCGCGTTCAGGTTCAGGTATTCGCTGAACCTGAACCCCGAACGCGCGTTCGGTTCAGGTTCAGTTCAGGTTCGGACCGATTTCTGAACCGAACCTTGCCACCACTACTCTCGCGCAATGCCAAAGTACCTGCCGGCAGCGCCACGACGAGGTACGCGCCTTCCTCTCCCCCCTCCACAGCGCAAACGGTGAACATGTCGTTAACAATCCCGGCCCGCGCTTCCCAGTCCGGCGAAACGGTCCACTCACTGCCATCCCCTGGTGTTCTTTCCCGGCTCTCGTACATCCTGCTCAGCGCGTCCGCCGCGGCGTTGGTCGACCCCTTGATGTGCTTCACGCCGACTATGTTGTAACCCATGACACCGTCCCGCCATCGCTCGTGAGTAACGTTGAGCTTGTCACTGCCGATGACGTCGCGCAGGGCGCTGCAGTCAGTCTCGATCTCAACAGGACTCCCCCAGATAATATTGGAGAATTTATCGAGTCCAAATTTCAGCGCGGCAAACTCGAGCAAGAACAGCGGATACCGCTCTTCTGACGTCGATGTCCTTTTAGACGCGAAGGCAATAGGGTGCCGGCGGACGACTACCTTCCCGCCTGGGAGGGCGGTAGACATGCGCTGGGCCAAGGTCGCGGCGAACGCGTCCTTGCAGCCGTCGGATGTGACGATGAACGGGTGGGTTTTGAGTGTATCGTATCGGGGTGCGCGTAAGACGGGTTCGGCCATGAGCAAGGCTTTTAGACGGAGCCAGGTCGCTGTGTGTGCGGGTTTCCAATACGGCGTCAACTCGACGGCGCGGAACGCAGCCTCGTAAGCAGCTCCCTTGGACCCCGGTTTGACTTTCACAAGGCGTAGGAGGTTACGGAGGGGCGCCTCCTCGGCAGCGTAATTCTCGATGAGGTCGCGGAAGTACGCCGTGAGGCCCAGGAAGCGCAGGAGCTCGAGTGCATTGACGGGGCGTTCCCAACGGACAATGGCTGACAACTTAGCGAGGTCGGGCTGGACGCCCCTGGGTCCCACGACCGCCCCGCCGAAGACTGTCTCGGTCATAAACAGCTTGGTCTTCGGGGCGGATAGCGACAACCCTTCGGCGCGGATGGTCTCGAAGATAACGCGCAGGCGGCTGAGTCCCTCTCGGAAGCTATCCGCCGCCGACCCGCCATCGTCCACAAAAAGCTCCATGATTTGCGCTATGGTGAGCTTGTACAACCGCCTCGCTAACATGACGCCGAAGGCCGGGGGGGCGTCTGTGAGCCCAAATGGCATTCGCGTGTATGCTCTGTAACCGCGGTCTGGCACGAACATGCAGACGTAAGGTTGCACATCGTCGGCGATGCGCAATGCAAAGAAACCTGACGCGAAGTCAAATACGGACACGTAGCGGTGACCGGATAGACGCCGCGGTTTATCGCGTAGATCGCCTACGGGGAATGGGGGGCAGAGTATTTTTTTGTTGAGCTCGGAGAAATTTAGGCATATGCGCCATTTCGGAGGGGGTTGGCTTTCGTCGGGCGCAGGAGGTTCGTGGAGTGTGGGGGCGTGGGGATAGATGGGTGGCATGCCTGCACGAACGTGCTCGCCATTCAGCAATTGCTCCAGCACGCTGCGATCAAAGCCGTGGACGTGAGATTTCTGCGCGAGGGTGATAGGCGCAGCACACTTGACGTCGCGCGGGTGTATTTCGCGAACAATGCCGGCGGCCTCGAGGTCGTCAACTTGCCTGCTGAACGCCTCCATCTGCGGCCGTTTCATCGTGCGTTGGTGGACTTTCGTGGGGAATTTCAGGTCCGGGGGGATATTGGGCGCGTACTCCTCGCCTTCCACCGCGTTGACTTCGCTTACTGACAGAGCGAATATATCCGCAAACTCCGCGACAAAGGCACGGGCGATCTCCCGCTCTTCTGCCGACAAATCGGGACCTAGCGTCACGAGCTCCAGGATTCGCGCGACACGCACCGGGTTGAACGGGTCCGACGCGCGCGTGAAGATGTTAGGGGTGCTGCTGTCGTCAAACGCGTCGGTGTCGTATATGGAGTCTGCCGGTATGTCTGGGGGGTCGGTGTCAGCGTCCGTGTCACCCGTGAACGCCGCTGCGGGGTCGAGTACTCCCCTGGAGGGGGAATCATCATCCCCCACATCGGTCCCTCGCGTGGCGCCGCTACGGGCCGCCATGTTTACGCATACCCCATCAGCCAGCGCATCAGCAGCCTTGAGCGCCTCAACACGTCGTCTATCCATTTCTGTGGAACTGGGCGCATCAACCTGGGCAATGGTATCAGGGAGCAGCGGGACTCGCCTCGCGGGGGGATCGTTATGAAAATCCCCCCCCGTTGAGGCTTCTTGTGTAGCCAAATTAAGGACGGCATCATCCCAGAGTCCCGTGTCCTCGGCATCGTACCACATCTCCGCAGCATTGTCGTCGTCGTCGGCCACGCTCTCCTGCCCCGTCGCTGCATGGCTTGGTGCGTCAATCTGGGCTATGGTGTCAAAAAGCTGTGGGACTTGCCTCGCGGGGGGTTCGTTGTGAGATTCACCCCCCATTGAGGCTTCGTGCCTGGCCAGTTCTGGGACGGCGTCATCCCCGAGTCCGCCTGTTGCTACCGTGTCCAGATCGGCTGTCGTCCATGCAGTGGCGGCCGTCTGCTCTTCTAATATGTTCACCGTCGCATCCGTCTCCTTCTCCTCTATTCGCTCCGTAACTGCGCTCGTCTCGTCTTCCTCATCTGTGGTGCCGTTTGAGCTTGTGTTACCCGGCGTCAAGATCTCGTCTAAATTATTCGGTGCATCAACTTGGGAAACAGTCTTGCCAACTGAAGGTACTCGCCTCACGGGGGGAATCGCGCACGATTTCACCCCCGTTGAGGCTTCATGCCTCGCCGCGTCTGCGGCTGTTGATTTGTCCGTTGCTGCGCCCGCCTCGTTCTCTTCATCCGCGACACTGCTCGAGCTTGCACCACCCGGCGTCAAGATCTCGTCTAAAGCAATCGGTGCATCAACGTGGTGAATAATGTCAATAACGGATGGGACTCGCCTTGCGGGGGGAATCGCGCACGATTTCACCCCCGTCGAGTCTTCATGCCTCGCCGCATCTGCGGCTGTTGGTGTGTTCGCTGCGAGACCGGGGCTAGGCGATGACGGGTGCTGGTTGTACAGTGTGGCAGACCGGCCATGGGAATGGATGTTCACGATGTCCCGCGCGTAATCATGCAAGACGCCAAACTTCGCTTGCAGTGGCTTCCCGAAGAGGAAGTCCCAGCCGCCTTTGCTATCAAACACCTCGAACACCCCTTCCGCCCTAACGCCCTCGACCTCCATGTCGCCTTCCCAGAACGCCTCGGAATCGACGGTCGCACCATTGGCCATTCGGAGGCGCTTGAGCGATGGCTGGATGTTGATCATGTTGTGCTTTGTCTCGTTAAATAATTTGGAATCCATAGCATTGGCCAGAGCACCTCCGTCGAAGAGCGCCCGTACGGTGACTTTCACGCCGTCGCGGCCGAGTATGGAAATGTCGTGGATAAATGGTACACACTGGTCGTTAAGCTCAGAGCCTCCAACGGAATAAAGGTCAACGATAGTTCTATTGCAAGAATTTTGTACATCGTTCGTCATTATTCTCGATGGGAGACCTGCGCCGTCCAATTGGCGAGGTTCCCGGACCGTCGTTTCGCCTACGCCGACGGCCCCGGGCCAAAATCCTCGTCATCTACGCTTGCGGGGACATTCATCCAGTCATCAGGGTCGGTGACAACGACGTTGACCTGCGCCTGGGTTTGGGGCAGCGCAGAAGAGCGGCCGAGGTAGAAGCCGCAGACGCTACGGAATGCGCGTTCGAGCCTTGGGATCTTCACGCCGTTGCACATCGGGCCGACCTCGTTGGGCGCGGGGGCATTGTGGGGAGGATTCGTGCGTCTTCCGCAGCCATAGCATTCACCACTGCAAACGGGCATTGTGCCGGGGCTGAGCGGGTACCCGGTAGACTCAACGGGGACCTTCCCGCTCTCGACGTGACCCCATGCCGCATTCCACATTGCGACCTTGCGGGTGTAGCTCTCGCGCCCTGCGGGGTTGTCGGCGGGCAAGCCGGCGTTGGCGCTGGCGACGCAGGCTTTGAGGCGTGCCATCCCCGTCGCATCGAGCGGCATCAGCTGACGTCTACCACCTGGGGCGACCGCACCTCCTGGAGCAGAAGGCGCGGCCCTTGGCGCTGACGGCGGCTGCTGCGGCGCTGGTTGTTGTGCGAGGGAGGTGCGGGCGAGTTGCGACGCGAGCTTGGCGACGGGCGCGGGGGCAGGGTTGGATGTAGCGCGCGTGTTGTTGTGGACGTACTGGTGTAGCGCTTCGGTTTTCTTCCACTCGCTAACAGCTTCTTTAATTTTATCCCAGCTAACATCGGCGATCTCCTGCGTGAACGTAGCCCAGTTGGTCCCGGGGGGTGCTGTGGTGCGCTTCTTGAGGACCTTCGGCAGGCTCTCGCGGACGCGGTGGATCTCCTGCTCCGTCGTCTCGACTTTGGCAGCCATAGCGGCATCAAGGAGGCGTGCGGCGAACTCCTTATGCGGGTAGCCTTCGACACCTTGGCGCACGAAGACGTTGCCTAACTCCGCCATGGTAATCGTCATGTTGCCGAGTTCCGTCGCGAGAACGGCGTGCGACTTTTTCACCTTCTCGACGCCCGGAAAGCACTTTGAAAACGCGGAGAGGAGCGCTGGGTAATTTGTGCGCGCAGCGTCCGCGGCGGGAAGGGCGGTGAACCACTCGTCGGCAGGTGAGTCGGATACGAAACAGCTGGTCAAACTGGTGATGCGGTCCGCGTCGGTGACGATCGCGTTGACGGTTTGGTACGCCGCTAACTTGCGCAGGAACTCTTTGGGTAGAATGGCGTCGATCGTGCGTTCGCCGCTGAAGTCGGGTGCACGTTCCGTCACGTTGCGGGTCTTTTTGGGTGGTGCGACGGTGGCGGCTTGGACAGCGGCGGCTTGGATGCTGGGCAGAGCGGGGAAGGAGGGGAGAGAGCCAAGCGAGACGTGCGTGTTACGTGGGGTGTAGGGCTTACGTGGGGGGGGAGGGGGTTGGGAAGATTGTGGAAAGATCACGGAGGCCGGCGGGGTACGGGGAAGGCGAGAAACGGGGGATGTGTGAGATGAGGCACTAACGTGGGATGACGGCGAATATTCAGGTGAAGAGAATAACGTCTTTGCTTGCTCAAGCGTCAAGTCGGGTAGATCTAAAATAGCCGACGTCGGGGAAGATGGCGCCGATCTCGACGGCGTTTCCGCGATAAGATTACCGGCGGCTTTGGCACTGTTTTTACTGGTCCGTACGAAGGTTTGCCGGGTGGCGGGAGCCAGATCGGCAGTGTGTGGCGTGGGGGATGGCTTTTACTTGGGTGGCGTATAGACTTTTTCGCGTGGACGGCTTAGACTTCTTATGCGTAGAGCGTGGGTGGCGTGGAGAAGAAACACTCTTGTCACCAAAATGGACACGTCGGAGCGGGATGGGACCCTCTGTGGCGATGTCCGGCGTATCTGAGACTCTCCGGCGACGTGAGAGCAAGATGAGTGATGGTGTGATGATGACTAATCTACGGGCTCTGGGCCTAATACATGTACACTGCTACTACTACGTCTGTCTATAGTGGCCGTCCGACTACTCTACTACACCGTCGAGTCGAGTCCAACTCGAGTTGTGACTCGACTCGATCGATCGAGTCACACAACTCGACTCACTCGACGCATCGAGTTAGGAGACGTAACGAGTTTGTATCGAGTTTTGCGACGCGAAATTTCTAAATGTAGAAGGTTTCGACCAGATTGAGCGATGACGTGGCCAACTCGACACAACTCGAACGATCGAGTGGGCATCGAGTTATGACTCAAACTCGGCTCGACTCGACTCGATGGCAACACCAATTTCAGCCATCCCACCATGTATATAAAGTGCCTTGTAAGTTGATTAAGGGACTTATCTTCCCTCCTCCCACTCCAAGGGTGAACGATAAAGTCATAAGTGGCTGGAAAGCTAGCAACTCGGAAGTACCCCCCGGCGAAGAAGTCTTCCAAGTCCAAGATTGACATGTCGGTCACCTTTGAAGACGACGCTGTCGAGCAAGACGAGGATGAGAAGAAGAATGCCGCAGAGGAAGACAATGTTACCAAGGTCAAGGAACAGAGGCCGCCGAAAAACAATCCTCCCAAACGTGACACGTCTAATCCAGCAGCGCCAGCTCTGACTGTCCCCGTAAAGCCCAGCAAGAAGGTAAAGGTCACTAAGCTGACGGAGAAGGCGAAGATCGAGGACAAGACCCGTTTGAAAGAGCTTGATGTCGCCAGCGCCCGTATGTGTTTGACGGGGAAGGAGATGCAAATCAAAGCTCAGGTGAAGATGATGGAAATGAAGCACAAGCAGGAGAAGGAGATGTTGACACTGAGATTGAAGGAGCGGAAAAAGGAGCGACGACATCAACTTCGCATGTCAGACCATTTTCCACCGAGATCGATACCAACGCCGTGGCAACTCTCACGGCCGGCACTTCTTCGACTCCGCTTCCACCTCCTCTGGATCCCACTACACCTCATCCGAGCTTGATCTCATGAATGACGGCTTCACCGACTATGGCGACACGATGGCTGGGCCCTCGACTTCATCGAGCGACACGCTGTTCCTTACCACAAACTACAGGGGCGACTTCACCTTGGACGCTCTGCCATGGCTGATCCTTCTCGGATTCAGACTCGGAAACTAACATGGGAGAGTATGGACCTAGTGGAGCTCAGACAACTGGTCATGCAGGAAAGGATATGCGCGAGAAGCTCAAACGCCATCTATTTCGGACAAAAGACAAACGTAGGCGACAGCGTGCTAGGAGGACCCGGGAAAACTTTGGTATGGATGTAGAAGATGATTAGACATAAGAATAGTAAGTTAGCAAGCATGGGGAGTCTGAGTTACAACAGTGGGAGCTAGGAATGAATATGAAAGACATACGCTAATTGCCCAAAAAGGAAAGTCCAGTAAAGACAGTGGTCAAGCGATAAGTGGAAGGAAAACAGACTCAATGAGGTTTAAGGTGAGGTATTGTGTGTATATATACGACGTCTACGTGCTGCCGCTGCCGCTGGTGGAGCCGGGGAAGCGACTGGGATCGAGATCGATGGGCACAAAGCCACAGCATGAAAGACCCGGGAGGTGTGAGGGGATTTTGCTGGGGCAAGACCGTCCGTCACCGGCGGTGGAAACTTAACCAAAACATACGCTACGGGGTTCTCGAATATTATTTCGCGTGATATGACGCCGCCGTGCCGCGCTGGCGCCAATGGAGCTTTAAGGGTCAGCGTTCGAGGAGAGAGATGACGCAGGGATAACAAGCCAATATTTGTGCAAAAAGCCGGTTAGACGGTTTGAAGGAAAGAGCTTGAATGGCGTGCGGTAGATCGAAAATGAAGGGGGCTAGAAGGTAAAGGGGATGAAGGGGAAAGATCGAGTGGTGGTAGTACGAGATCGAGCAGGAGCAGGGGCTGTCAGACGTGGAAAAAGAAAGAAGAAAAGGCCAATAGCTCACTGGAATAACTCTTTGGCAACGTCCGAGCAGACTGCGCCGCCCTTGACTGCGACGCAGCCACTTGGCGCTGAAAGACTAGGATCCGGAGAGACTGCAAGGCGTTGAGAAACGAAGAGGGTAGAGCCAGCGCGATTGCGAGCGCAGAGAACTTATGGGCCTCCTGCTTGCCGCTGGACGGCGCCGAGCAAATGTCCGTGTGGAGGGAAGAAAACGGAGCGTGCTCCCACGTCAATCATTTCGCAAACATGGGCGGCCAAAGCAGCCCCTTCTTTCTCTCCTCCACCACGCTCAGCTAATAGTAGAATCAACTGCTGAAGGACTCTGGGATTCGGCCTCTTGGTAATTAAGCTCCCTATGCTGCGGAATTGCAATTGCTTCCTCTTGATCAGCACTCGTCGTCCCCATCCTCCGAGTCGGGACTCAGCCTGGGCCGTCAACCTTTCCAGCTTCATCTTCGACAACTGCGGTACGGCTACACACACAGCTACTTCAAGGTCGCACTTCTTCCATCCTGTCCGGAATTCCTGGCGTCTCGCTGCGTACTGGCGATTCAGACGTCGAGGAAGCAACTCCTCTTGTCGTTAATCCTTGCCATTAGACTGGCTGGACCTTGATATCTCCGACACCCCTCCTCTTACTTGGTTTGTGGCCATTGCTGCGCATGGCAGTACGAGTCTTTATTACCTGTCAGTACCATTATTACCAGGTGTCAGAGCTATATGTGGGTCTTCCTCAAAAAGCATGGATTAGATTGGTGTGAGGCCATTGTGGACAACAAGTCCTCATTGCCCATGATTACCTATATTACCGACAGCCAATCAGGAAACTCATAAGAATCAGTGTTTCTTTTTTTTTCAGTTCCGAAACTTGAAGGAAAGTCCCGTCATTTCGGCCCACTTGCCATTTATACAACGCAATACCACCGACTTTGGCTGTAATTTCCTTTTTTGCCCACCCACCCAATCATGAAAGTTACAAGTCCTAACTTGTTAGTATCATTTATTATAAAGCCGTTACAGCGACTTTTCGCAGCTAGGTCAGACAAAATTGTTTGACTAATCGTGGAAATTACCACTGGCTTGGTTTGCACTGCCTTTTTCACGCGTTGACAGTTGCAGACCGCGGAATTGTTGGCCCTTCATGCATGTCAACTCGGCCGGCATGAGGAGGACATCAAGAAAGCGGCGGAGACCCTGAAAGCCGCCCGATTCAAATCAAAGGAGCAATTCAAGCGAAGATTCATCAAGAAGCTGCAGAAAGATCACTATAAATCTGGTGAATTAGTCCTTCTGCGGAATACTCGCGTCGAAGGCACCTTAAATCGGAAGACTCAGCCCCGCTACCTTGGACCTTTCGAAGTCGGTCGGAAAACGATTGGAGGCGCATACGAGATACTCGAGTTGGATGGAACCCTGTACCCCCTGAACAATGTCGCCGCATTCAGACTTCTTCTCTACATCTCTCGCGATCATTGGTTCATGAAGCGAGGATGGTTGGGCGATGATGAAGAAGACGAGTAAAGTTTTTCATCACGTAAACCCCTGAACATGCCAAGCATGCTAATTCGGGATTTTTCTAACCTTAGCCCCACTTAGCTGGACACCTTCGACGGAATTTCAAATAACCCTGCCCTTTTTCTTTCATGGGCCCCACCTCCTTCCATTCACTTACGCTTTGGGCACGCCGACGACTCGACAACAAGGCATTCTGCTACACTGGTTCAGATGAGCGAAAGCGAAACGCATTGCGCCGCGAATTGAGATTTCGCATGCCCTCACTCTTCCCCACACCTACGCGCCGCCCACTCATGCCACCCCATTCCCTCAGCGAGTTGGAGGCTACCACCAACCAAAGTGGCTTCGAGTACGCCCCACGATACACCAGCCAGACGCATTTTGAGTCCCTCCGAGATGCAGTGCTCCCCAGCGTGGATTCTCCGCCAGTCCGCGATTTCAATGGACGGATATTACTGCATGTTGAGCTCAGCGACCGGGTAACCTTCCTCGGAAGTGGTACCGCTGTCCCACGCTATGCTATCCTGCACCCCAACGTTTCCGCCTGCATTGACCGCGAAGATCAGTTGGTACTCGTAACACCACAAGGCAAAGTGTCTGTGGTAAAAGTCCTACGAAACCATGGACGCACTAGCCGCCTCCCCTTCACCAACGTGCTTGAATGCTTCGACTTTGCCTTCACCTATCCCACTTGCTTAATTCTACTCGCCCCGCAGCGACTCCTGCACGATACCTTCCTTCCCACACCCACACCTAACAGCCTTTTCCTAGGAAGTTCCGCCAGCAGCCGTATTCTGCTCGAGACCGCGTACGATCTCGTTTCAGACCGTGCTGCACTTCCACGAGGCTATTACCAAGAAGGAGAATCTTTCGGGTTGGAGCGAATACCAGTGGTGGTACTCTCGGACACCGACGAGGAGGATCAGTTAGCAGATGAGGCAGGAAGCGTCGGATAATTCTTTTCCACTCATTGCCCCATACATCCCACGCAGATCCAGAGCTTGTGACCGTGAATAACACGAGGCTTCCAAAATTTACGATTTGCATCAAAATGCAAGCTTAAATTCTGGGAATAGCCGAATTCGAGTCATAATTCTTGTTTTCTTCCACGATGAGAGCCTCGCCTGGATAATCTCCACCCAACCGCCATGACCCTTACGACACAGATGCCCCAAACATGCCGGCTGCCACCTGATGCTGGGCACCCCTGCCTTAGAAGTCGACTGCCACCACTGTCCTTTATTACGCTCCTTTCTCGACTTCCCCCCCCCCCCCCCCATCTTACTCCTCCCACGTCCACCATAATCACCATGGAGTCATTCGCCTTCTTCAACAATTGCATCCCGCCGGTTTTCATTGACATACCCAACGGAGTGCCAGCACCTCGCGGCACTGTATGGATGAAGAAAGATCGCCCGAGGGAGAGAACCTTCATGCATTCGTACCCTCTCCTTGCCCCAAACCAGCCTTCCAACCTCCCCGATCGACAACGGATTGCGTACCCCGTCACCCCTTACGATATTGTCGAAGTTTATCCCCAGTTCCGCATTCCGCGATACGTGGTTGGCTCTGTCGCCACCTTGGTGATCTCCCCTGCCAGCTCACTTGTACCTGCCGAGGAACTGGTCCCTTTCGCCCCCATAGCCAGTCATGGCCCCACCGACGAGCTTCGCCAGATCTCCATAATTGAATGCCAGCGACAGCACGCGCCGCAAGAGTCTAGGCTGATTCTTCTTGCCAAGCCGGACTTTTTTGACCGCAACCCGCTCCATGTCCCCAACCCATGTTACACTGGGGAAGGATATCGGCAGATGCCAATGATCGCGGCGGAGCAATTTGACTTCGAACTGGATGAAGAAGAGGAGGGAGGTATGGCGGAGCAGATCAACAACACCATCGACAATGCCAAGCTGCAATGCGATTTCGAGCCAGATGCGGAGGAAAGCGGAGGAATGGTGAAGTATACAGCCACCCCCATCAGCGACACCCTCGACAACACCGTCGACGACGCCATCAACCACGCCATCCACGAATACGTAGGCAAGCAACCACGGATCATTGTGGCAGCAGCTGACCCCTGAATTTCAGAAAGCCACACGATTTTCGAAATTCATGATTGGGAGTGCCTTGCGAGCTCTGATTTAGCTGGTTACGACTTTTGAAGCTGCCTCTTGTATTACTTGTCCCGAATAAATTTTCGTTCATTATTCGGAACATGGAGCCGGAAAGCAGCATCCCGATGCGGAAATGCCGACATTCTCATAATGAGAAGCCTCCGATCAATCACGTAGAGTTTCTCTTTTGGAGAGTGGGCTGCCAAACTCGTGTGCGGAAAAATTCGCCACCTCCACATGGAGATTAACAGGCCTTTCCTGTTGCATAAAAGAGCAGGCACTGACGTGATTCCCCACAGTATCGCTTATGGATCCGAATCCGCCCCGTAACCCCGCACCCCGGCTAACTCCACCTATACCCACCTGGAAGATATACGATTCGCTCCACGACAGAGTTGAGTTGATACTATCCCCGTCCATCGACTATCTGGGGCCCACTGTATTACGGCTGCACTATTCACTGCACTGGATCACAGACAGGCATCATTATACCCTACGATTTCGGAGCATGCAGCCGAAGTGATAATTACGCTACGCTGAAGTGCCATTGAGCCGATGCAGAGGACATATGGATCAAAGCTGCTTACAGGCTGGTGTACTGGGACATGCTCCCACTAGATCAACGATGACGACCAACAGCCGAGCACAGGAACCATACAGAAATCCTGCAGATCGTCTCGCATCCCGACAACGAAACCGAGGAGTCATCCATCCTCTCTCAATGGAAGAAGAAGGAATTCAAGCGGTCAACCGAGGACGGTTGAGGTATGTTCCCCGTGGATGTCAGACTTCCACTAAAGTGGTAGTCAGAACATTGATTTTCGAGGCGAATTTCACCCACCGATGAAGTGATGGGATTATTGATGGGATCAATTTCCTTTTTTGTTCTGACTCATTTTAGTCATTTCCACTCATATGCAGCACAGCAGTTTGAGTCAATTGGAATTGACTCATGCTTAGTCATCATGACTCACATGGAGTCATTCTGACTTTTTTCACTGTAGTATAAATTTAGCCCGATTTGTACTCCCCCCAATTAAGCACTTTGTACCTAAAGTCTTCCCATGCACGCCTATGCCCTCTGGAACAGTATCAGTTACTGGTCCTCTTCTGAACGAAGTACTTTCCCCCCAAAGTCTTCCCACACACGCCTACGCCCTCTGGGACAGTATCGGTTACTGTTCCAATCCAAGCACTTTGTACCAAAAGTCTTACCAAAAGTCTTCCCATGCACGTCTCGCCCTCCGGAACAGTATCGGTTACTGTTCCTCATTCGTATTCTAAGTCCCCGATCACGCATGCACAACCCGTTTCCCGCACGCACAACCCGTTTCCCACACGCACAACCCGTACCCCACACGCACAACCCGTTTTCCCACACGCACGTCTCGAACCTCGATTACGATAATCGAGCCACACACACGTTCCGCACCCGTCCACACCACTGTACCCATACCCCCTCCCAAATCATTTGATTCCTTTCCTTTGATCCACCCCCAACTACAACCTAGCTGGCGCTTCGCGTCGAATCCTTAACCCTTTTGATTTGATCTTGGATTTAATTGTTCAATACAAATCCCAGTCAGGAACTTTGAGCTCTGACACCACATCAACCATGATCGCTGGAAAGCTACTTGTGTCTTAGCCTGCCAAAGACAACAAAAGCATGCAACTAACCAAGATATTGCACATCAAAACATTAGTTAGGAGAATACGGTATTGCTTCACCACATTAATGGACTTCATCATCATCATCATCCTTGCTGAGGTGCCCAACAGGACCACATCAACCGTGATCACTGGTAATCAGGACCACATCAGTCCACATCAATCATGACCGCCGGAAATTTACTTATATGTATGTGCCTGCCAAAGACAATGAAAGCACGCAACTAGTTAGTAGAATACACACCACATTAATTGACTTCAACATCATCATCCTTGCCGAGGTGCCGATCATGACCACATCAACCAGGATCACTGCTTATCAGGTCCATATCAGTCCACATCAACCATGATCGCCGAAAGCTATTTATATGTCTTAACATGCCTGCATCGCCACGTTAATTGACTTCATCATCATCACCATCTTTGCTGAGGTGCCAATCAAGACCACATCAACTATGATCACTGGTGGTAATCAGGACCACATCAGTCCACATCGACCATGATCGCCACAGATGGCTCCTTTATATTCTCTGCCAACCAAATCTAATCACATCAAGGAGGACGAATCAAATCAATCATCCAATCGATCGTCAATGCACATCATAATCAGCAATCAGATCCATCTGATCCACACTGTGATAACAATCATACAGCAGCTATTTATACTTCTTACCCTGCCACCCCAATGACGAAAGCAAGCAACTGCCCCACAGCTCATGTCGGACACCATCCCCCCTCTGAGCTCTGATTACATGAGCATGCTTGTGCAGCGCTGTCCTAGACTGGGCCGGCCTCCCGCTCCTCTGCTCCGCACTGCACGACATGTCACAATCACTGCTTGCGACGTGTTTGCCATTCCGCATACACAATATAAAGAATTTATAAAGAATTTATAAAGAATTTATTGGGTTCATATACATTCCAAAAGGCTTTCCCTCTTCTTGTTGCAGAGAAATCCTGAATACCTTGAAGCATGTACCCAGCAATTGAGCCAGAGGCAGACAGGTAATGACATCAAACCGATAGAACGGTAATCACATGTCTGTCAAGCCAAATGGGGAATCTGTGGGAATTCGGGATTCACTCAGTGCTAAGAACGAATCTTTATAAATAAAGACTCGTAACCAAGCGCCATACCGCCTTTCTCTCCGCAAAGCACGATATTGGCAGCGCGAAGGCGTTGCTATTTCACTCTCTCTGGATGGCGAGTAGTATTCTGGAGAGTCATACGCCAATCCTGCGTATGTGAGAGGGAAACACATCTGCAATCTTTCCACCCACATACGCAACTCTCTCCCTTCTTATTCCGCTGCCCGCCCATCGAAAATTTCCGCCGTGCTCGCAGGATAATCTGGTTCCATCTCTGCGCCGACCGATTGCTGTTCTCCACCAACGCTGCGGGTGATCTCGCACGAACTGGATGACACGACCGGCGGCGGAGATTCTAGCCGTGCTGGAATATCCGCGTAATGTCATGTTCTGAGGTTACGTCCACAGCGCCGCGTCATCCCTCTCTGCTGCCCGTTCATTTCTTTCATAGATACCCACGAGGCTAGCTCACCACTTACTTTTTCGTGGGGCATTATGAGCCGCATACGATGTCAACAAATACGAAAATTGATTCATTTCCTCCTTTTTTTGTCTGTTCCTTGCAAGAATTCGGCACACCAACCAACCTGTCATACTAACAGATTTTTATGGCGGTTCACTTCGACTGTTAGCTCCCCGTCCGTTTTTTTCTCGTTCGTGAGCTTGCCCGCTTCTCCATTCCTTACTAATTTGATGCCGCCAACGGAAATCCACTCTGTCCCATTGGGGCATGGCGGGTACGAACATTTAATCCATGACGCATATTTTGATTCTCCCCTTCTGCAGGTCGAGTTGACTGCGGACAAATAAAAACGACGACGATTGGACGAGAGATAGAGCGATACCTCGCGACAATTCCAGACAACTCGGGATATTCTTCCCTGGCTACTCATCGTTTCTAGGCTGAGTGTGAACGCTGGTATATGCCATTCTTCAGATATCTCGCCGCGTCTTCGTAGATCATGGCGCTCATTCCCGGTCTGTTCACCCCAGAATTGGCAATGTTTCTGGGAGAGTCGGCGGTTCGAGTTCGGCCGAAGACGTAATGGAGACTAGCTCTAGTGTTGTAAACTTTGGTTGGGATTAAGAGGACCCATCCCACTGCCTCTACAGCCACTTGAACCTGCGCGAGGATTCCCAAACTCTGGGATCGGGATGGAGTAACTCGGGAGACATGAACGGAGTTTCCTGAGTCCATGAAATTCGAACCAAATCTATTTGTTTTGTCCTCCGTGTCTGTCTGCTTTACCACTTCCTCAAGTAGGCTCACGCGATGTATATAGTGTTTCAGAACATGAAATAAAACCGGTGAGATATTGAACTCTCCAGTTGACATCAGCTCAAATTCCTCGCGACTCGCGTAGGTCATTTCTCACTCGCGGTACCTGCGGTTTCCTGTAATAAACACGTTTACCTTGTTTCTCATGGGCTAGTTTAACTCGGATGTGGGGCACGGTGCACCGTCGCATTCCATGAGGCGTTAGATATTCATACTGCGGCATTTCGGGGTTCGACCCCCGCGTCTGAATGCGACTTGAACCTCCTATTTTTATTTTTGCTCGCTATCTCAATACTTACATGAATGTCAACACTCTCTATGCGCAGTCCAGCCAGTTATTGCTCTCGTTCAGGCGGTGTCAACGGTTCACATCTCGCGCGTGTGAATCTGAGCATGTGGCATTAACAACATATGCGTGGCGAGTTGGGATTGACACGTCGACTCCCACGGAGCACCGCTAGAAGTAATTGCAGATTTGGGTCCAAATTCAAGGGCTCAAAGCGACTGATGATGAGAGATATGTTGGCGCATAAGCAGCAAGAAAGACGGGCGACGAATGTGAGTGAAGACGGTGTCAAGCTGGAAAGTGGAGTCTGATCACGATATATCCACCCCACAAGAAGAAGAAAGGGTGCACACCACCGATGAGGAGCGTCCATGGGTTTGATAAGCGTGGGCCTGGTGAAGACTATGTTGAGACAATGAGTACACAGAGCATCTAAGTTATAAAGCACCCACCAAAACAAACGAGAGTTCGCCACAGATGAGCAGTGGATCTGGGACGAGGGTGCAAGCCAATTATGTAGCATGAGTGAAGAAACGGCAAGAACGTAGGGGTTGCGGAGATTATAAACTGGAATTTAATGCAGCGATGGACGGAGAGAAGGGCATATGGATCAGCCGAGAGATTGTGCGGAGAACAACGCATAGATCGCCGTGGAGTATGTACTGGGCTTGGGTAATGCGAAGAAAGTAGGAGTGGATACGGGGTGTCTTCGGTGTTGAATCCCGCTTTATCGACGGGGCGAAAATAATAAGCAAGCATGTCTGTATAGCCGAGCGCTACGAACCTAAAGTTGCATGGGCCCCGTGGGGAGTTCCGGAGGACCACAGCATACATGTAATCGGCGCTCAAACGATAAGCGTTGCATATACGTGCACGCACAGTTTAATATATAACATGTCGACGCTACATGTATTGCTTATAAGCTGGAGGATATATCCACTGCATTATGACTGCGAGGGATGAGCAGTGGTCAGTCCATCGAGGCGAAGAAACGCGCCGTACCGAAAAAGCAGGATGAGCAGGCACGGGAGTTGAGTTTATCTGCCACCAAATGTGGAATAACGATGGAGGGCTGGATGTCATGGGATTTCAACACCTGTTGAGAAAGCACGGAATGATTGAATAAGGGTACTCTGCGTACGTACCGCAAGATAGTGAGACAGCGACGTCACTAGGATTAAATGCGGGGTGGTTATGCTCTGACGGCGATATGAGATACGCCCCGGAAGCAATTGGGGCTGGTCTTCCTGCGCGGGTCCGAAGGGCCATTGCATGAAATAGAGGAGGGGGTTTCAGGATCTGAGTTCGCGCCTGGATCGGATGTGGCTGGCAAAGCGGGCCGTCGAATAATAAATAAATAATTGCGGCCCTGGTAAAAGGAAGAGAGAAGGGAAGTAGTGGGGCACGATGCGTGAGTGGTAAGGGGTCCCGACGTAGAGGAAAGGAATACAATGTGTGAAACTCACTGGTGCGCTCGCTTGCCCAGACGAGTCTGGCTGACGACGAGGCCAACTTGAGCAGGGGTGGTGTGTACGTCCCGCGAGAGGAACGGGCGAGGCACAACGCGAAAGAAGAGGTGAGGGAGAAAGAGACGCTGGGGGAAAGAACGGTGAGCGGAGGCAGGTTGGGAAGCGTACAGTCGCACTATGCGCATCGCAAAAGTCGGTTCTAAACACTTCAGGAGGTAAGAACCCCCCCGAGAGATATGGGAACTAGGAAGAAACATCAGCGAAGTATGGAGAGATGTCGGTGATGACACGAGATGAAGGGAGGAACGGGTGAAGGGGTGGGGCAGAGGGGAGAGGTAGGAACACAAAGGGGGGGATTAGTGGGTTTCGTTAAAATCGGAAGGAGGGAGCGAATAAGGTAATGAATAACCACGACAAAAGCGTAAGTCAAGCATGCGTCCGGGCGTGCGATGAGCAGCGCGGCAGCAAGCGGGAGGCAATCCCTTTCGAAGAGAGATTCCTGGAAAGAACATAGGTTTGGAAGGGCGGTGGATGGAGTGAAAAGAGAGAATGAAAAAGAACTTTTGTATATATGGGCGGGAAGAAGGGCTGAGAACGCCGTGGCGGCGTAACGCTATGGACAGAAATGGGAGCCAATGGTATATGAATTAAAGATAAATGTTGGAGGAAAGAAGTAGAGACGAAACTGATTGAAGAAGGCACGCACAAGATCGGAGCCGTCTACTGAAGCAAGCACGTCGGTAATTTGGAAGGTGTGAGAGTTGGCAGTGAGTTGGGATGATGCGGCACTTAAGCTTGAAATAACGCCATCGCAAAGGGTATCGTCGAGAGCGGTGGCACGAAAGTCGGAGTGGTGGCGTGCGCTGGCAATTGAATTGACCAGTAGCGGATGAGCACGCGCCGTATCGCATGGTTATAGATGATGTAGATCCGGCAGCATTCGAGAGGCAAAGAAGGAATTGAAGCTAGCTGCGAGGTTCCGTCCGCCGAGGTGCGGCGTCGCAGGAGCAAGAGGGAATGGTGGACGTTGAAAAGAAGCCGGTCGGCACTGCCACTGATGATGGGCAAACAATAACACATCCGATCAACGCTCTCTTCGCAATAGCCAAGGCACGCACTGCGCGGTACTGTGGCCATAGGATCAGGGGGGCTGAAGACATGACGGGGCGTCTCACGCCAAAGCAAGTTAAGCAATACAAGGAACTATACATGGTCCCGCGTTGAGCTCGCCGGACTATGAAGACGTACACGTCAATCACTTATGTAAAGTTCAAATCAGCTTCATCCGTCAAATGCTTAATCTCCACCGCCGATCCATGATCGCACCGCTATTCACAGAAACAGGGATCATGCCTCTCCGAGTCCGTCGCCTGATTCTCGACCTCAGCCGCCTGGTGTACTTTCTAGGCCTTAAAAATGACAGTTATGCCCGTGCAGCTCTTAATAGTTCAATTGAACTTGCTGCCAACAGAAAAAAGTCTTGGGCCAAAGATCTCATCAAAGCTGTGACAAGAATGCCATTCGAGCTTCCCGAGCTAATTTTAACCAAGTCTACGACAATCGAAGAGATTGAGGAGTATTCTAAAGTGTAAAAAACTCGAACTTGAATTGGTTGCAAGGTGAAATCAACTCCTCGGAAAAACTCTATTTGCTACATGGCCGTCGTGAACCTCAAAAGGACAAAGGACCCGCCCAAATAGTCTCCTGCATGCGGCACTACCTAATACTTGTGAAGACTCAGAAACATAGGGAGGCTCTGACCTCCCTGTTGCTTTCAACTCACTTGTTAGCCGTGGAGATCTTGCGCTACGTCGATCACGCATTACCAAAAGTACCCTGCGCAGATCGGGTGTGTAGATTCTGTAAATCTGAAGTTGAAACCCCTGAACATGCGCTGATCACCTGTGTCTCTTCGGACGCACTCGTAGATCTCCGCACAGCTTTTCTTGACAAACTCTTCAATGATTTACCTAATTTACAGCACCAGATGGCCGAACTGTCCAACACGGAGTTCCTCAAAGCCATCATCTATCCCCGATCTACCATTGTGCTGGTTGCTAAATTTGCGTTTGATGTCCTCCAGATTTATTACGCCGTTCCTGTGTACCGTTTGAGTGAAGGCTAACCTGACTAGTTTTTACTTCTTTGTATTCGTCTAGTCTTTCCCCGGCGTGTGGAAACATAGCGACCGGGAGCTTTGGCTAGCAGGGTGCGGAGAGGTCCAGGGACGATAGTGTACTTAGTGCCTGTATGCTGGGATACTTCCTGGAAACCGGCGTTCATGAGTTGGACCGTGCCGTGTAATGCTACCTACCTACCTACCTACCCACGACCACGATTTTTTTCGCGACGACTTCAACGACAACGACTTGACGCCGCAATGCTGGGGTTTCTATGGGTACTAATACTAAATCTCTGCTTGCTGCTGCACTCAAAGTCGTCTCGAACACTGGCCGCTCCCGCCAATTTCTCCGATTGGCACGCTTTTGCTTGGAGGCTTGGAGCTTGGAGCTTGGAGCCCGGTGTTTTCGACAGCCAGCACTTGGTACTTATTTGCACTATGATTTGCGATCCTGTGGATAGACGGGTGTTTTAAAATGCTCGATTGTGCTGCATAACACTGAATCTCTTGGGCATATCGTTGCTCGAATGCTCCCGCGGTGCGCACCCACAAGCCTGTGGTAGGCCGCAGATATTTTCCTGATCCGCTGTGAATTATAGATGACTGGATGAACTCATAAATATGCGTCGTCTTTCGTCCAACTGGTACTCTCTCGTGAACTCCGAACTGGCCACATCTTTTCACCCGACACGAACAGCGCTCTAATCTCTACTGCGCCGTGCCTTTGCTGATCGCCTCTCCGATGAAGTGATATGTAGATGACTACCACCGTGCACCAGGGCACTTGTGGGAGCTCATTTAGCGATACGTAGGTGGGTGTGTACTGGCTATCCTTTTTCGGATTCAGTCCTTTTCATTTTGTTGGTGGTGTGCCCACCGTTGGTTTATTTATCCCACCGCGCATCATTCAGACACCCTATATCTTATTTATCTTGGGCTCAGTTCTGTGGGCAGACTGGTGGCTGTACACTCTGGGTGGCATGTCTGCCCACAGAACTGAGCCCAAGATAAATAGGGTAAGTGTTTGTTTCACTCCGTTCAGTCTGCTCTGATGGACATTCGGAAGAGGATGGTTAGTAAAAGCGCCGAGGGATCACTCATGCATCTGGGCCAGTTATTGGACATTGTAAAGACGGAGGACCGCGCAGAAGCTCAGCTGTTTCTTCCAGCTTTATTTGCCAACCTCGATCCTGCTCGCATTCCCAGCTCCGCCGACATGGATACGGTCCCCATCCCAGAACACTGCCTCCTCGACGCCAAGAGGGCTGCGATGTCCCTAGAGGCAGTCAACGCGATTGAAATCGACCATGCGGCTAGCCCGTATCTCTGGGATCGCCCGTGGCCGTGGTTTTCTTTCCTGCACGTTCATTATTCGGCGGTCGAGCGGCGCGCATTGACTGTCATCTGCGAGTTCTTGGTGTTTCTCCAGAATACCGATGGCCAGAAGCTGCAGTCGGTGGTGACTGAAACACCTGGATTCTTTCTTACTCTCGTGGTCGCGTGGACGGCACTCCTACAGGCGCCGGAAGGCAATATGGTATCCCGTGCCTTCGATGGGATCAATGTATTCTTCAATCGAGGAGGTCCTTGGAGCCCCTCAAATCTCGAGGAGCTTGCTGAAGGGTCCGGAGGCAGTGCGGATCGTTCCTTCTATTCCCAATAAAATATACAAGTATCCAAGATATAGAAAAAAAATTGCATCACACATGCTTAGCACTGCTCCTTGTATGGTACTGGCACAGAAAGGGGAGGACGAGGAGGGACTAGGGTTCTGTTTTTAATTCCCTAGCCAATTACGCATCTGGTGCCCACTCCCCCCAGGTTGCAGCCCAGAAAACAATGCCCCAGACGAATTTTAGAGCCGGATTTGGTGAATATCATGAATATTGAAGATGATTTTTTGAAAATCAACAAGTATCGAACCCCGCCCCGTTCCTTTCATGGATGTGATCCACCGCATCTGGTACCCACTCCCCCCAAGTTGCGGCCCAGAAAACAATGCCTCAGACGCATTTTAGAGCCGGATTTGGTGAATATCATGAATATTGAAGATGATTTTTTTTAAAATCAACAAGTATCGAACCCCGCCCCGTTTCTTTCATGGATGTGATCCCTCGCATCTGGTACCCACTCCCCCCAAGTTGCAGCCCAGAAAACAATGCCCCAGACGAGTTTTAGAGCCGGATTTGGTGAATATCATGAATATTGAAGATGATTTTTTTGAAAATCAACAAGTATCGAAGGAAATCAAAAGGATGTATTTGGGAAAGCAGGCCGGTATTTATACTAGTCCTGAATATTTAATGGAGATATCTAATGGGGACTAACTAATGGAAATAAGGGAGGCCTGTGGAGTACACTGCCAACCAGACTGTCACTGGAGATGATCAATCATGCTCACTCCGAGGCAAATCCATTATGTCTGACATGAAATATAACTGAGATTATTTTAAATTTTGACAGGAAATCCCTGGAAGACACTCATTGATGCAGGATGAGCATCTTGTGCTGCAGCTTCAGATCCACCTTCAATTCTACAATGATCCCTTCAAATCTTTTGAGATTGTGGAGCCTCAGCTGCAGGTTTGGCACACAAAATGGACCGATTTGAGTCACACATTCCAAACACATTGGGGCTGACCATTGGGAAAACATACAAATTCCGCATTGTTCAGATTTAGCACCTCGAAAATCAGGTGTTGCGGCTCCTTCTAACATGAAAAAGGTCAAATTTTACCAGGGATTGCAGCTGCTCAATGCGATTCTGGATGCGATGATATTAGACATCTGGTCATGAAAGTTGTTTTTTATACTTCTCTGTACGAGAACTCATATAGCAAATATTTAGGCTGGTGTTTGAGACAGAAGATATCTGGGTGCACTTCAACAACCTGGAGAAGCAGAAGAAGTTACCTGATTTTGAGGAACTCTTCCCAATCACTCACAAGCATTTGTCGGAAAAATCCAAAAAATATGATCAGGGGCTGACGACACCTAACCGGCCAATAAGGCATTTTCAGGTTAATATCCGGTACACCGGCAAGGCATATCAGGTGTTTTCAGAGTCATATTAGGCAGTGCAGTGGTGCATATCAGGTCTACTCGGACGTAATTATGTATCCCTGGAATAAATGCATAGAATAAATCAATCAACGCCGTCAGCCCGCAGAAACATATCAGCATTGACGGTGTCGACCATACCGTAATCGATGAAACTCACTATTACACAGGCCATTTGGGGCAAGTCCTCCGACGTGTGTTTGCAGGCGCGCGGTGACCACACAAATATTGGCGCTATTCGAAGAATACCTCGACATTTTGCTCACCGGCCTACGCAACAATATCCCCAGTATCCTGAACATCTTCGCCGAGTGGGACCGAATCGTCTTCCCCCATTCCGATGTCCACGCCGGCAAGTCCAAATTTTCTCGTGTGAACGGTGCCGGCAAGAGCGACGGACATAGCCATGCGATGGCGGCTATGAGGGCGGAGAAGCGAGACGCGGAAGGTGGGGACGACGACCATATCCCAGGTGACAATTCCCAGAGCCAAGCGGGGAGTAGCAGTGGAACAGTCGCTACAAATGCAGATGATGATGAGGAAGACGAAGTGGATAAATAACGCGTGAATCCCATGTAATAATATATTAATAGCTATGCAAATCCTAACTGTGCACCTTTGCCTCGTATGATAATTTGGGAAGAGACGATGATATGAGCGCATCAGGATATATCAGGCCTGATCAGGCGAAATTTCAACGGTATTTATTCAACATATGTTCATGTCTATCGACAGATTCTTGACGAAGTGGTTTATAGTGCTTGACATTTCTTTTATCGCGTGAGTTCGAGCCCCGCACTAAGCATTATTTCGGAGTTTAGAACATTCAGTACTTTGGAGTCATGATGGTTGCAGGGTAGTCAGAAGGGGTTCAAGGGTCAGTTCATTCAAGCTGGCTGTTCAAGCTTTTTGTGGCCCACTCCCTGATCAGCATCCTTCAGGCTGATAATGTCTGCTAGGCTGACAATAATGACCAGGTTATTATAAATGATTACTGAGGCTGATATACCCCCCCCTAATCCTGACGGTCTGACCAAGCCTGAAATGACCTTATCACACCTGAACAGCTGTTTGGGATTTTTCCGACATTACCACACATGTGACCACACTCTTTATGATGTCTGCGACTGGTTGAAGACAGTGCAGGGGTTCTCCCTGGGTCCCAGCCGACATAGAAGAGTCCAGCCTTGAGAAAAAGAAGAAGAAGACATTGACTAGACTACCTTTCTTTCGAGTATTTTACACTTTTACAGCCTAACTAAGAAGTTACCAGGGGTGAGACTAGCACCATTGGAAAGCCCTTGAAAGGCTCTACCACTTTGGTGTTGACATCATTTTGATTAGATCTGACCTAGATCAAATCAAAGCTAAGTAAGCAAAAATCGCTTACCTCAGCTTTGATTTGCCCCTAGGGTTGGGGTTATTACTTTCAGCCTTTCAAAAGGAAGAGCTCAAAGTCATTAAAATTGGTTAAGAGATGCTTCAAACTGGTCAGACATACCTCAGAATGGTTAGAAGTGGGCAGACTTCCTTCAACCGACCCCTCCAGATTTCAAACACGCTGTTTTTTTTCGAGTATTTTGCATTTTTCAGCCTAACTAAGAAGTTACTAGGGGTGAGACTAGCACCATTGGAACACCCTTGAAAAGCTCTACCACTTTGGTATTGACATCATTTTGATTAGATCTGACCTCATATGTGCCTCATAGAAAGCCCTTGAAAATCTTTACAACTTTGGTGTTGACATCGTTATTGATTAGATTTGACCTCATACATGCTTCCCCATACTTCAAGGTCATTAGGATTCCTCAAGTATCATTAAAAGGCCAGATCAAACCAAAGCTGAAGTAAGCAAATTTCGCCCACTTCAGCTCACTTTCACCCCCACCCATCATTTTGCCTGTAGCCATCCCAGATGGACACTAGACGTTTGGCCCCCCCCATGAGAAATGATCTACTGATTTTTCTGGTCATGGTGATACCCAGGCCCATGCGATCCGCTGAGGTCAATAGATGGGGGGGCCATCCATGGGAACATAAGTATAGGTGTAATATTTCCTCAAGGAAGTGCACCTAAATATATCCTCGCAGCATTGATGGGCGTCCAGGATGCCCACAGCACAACAGGTGTAATATTTCCTCAAGAAAGTGCACGCAATGTATCCTCACAGCATTGACGGACTGTATCTACTAGCTGAGTGATTAAAACAATATGCCAACGCAGAGTGATCTGCTCTGCTGATCCGCGTCCGGCCTTCTGCCGAATGATGCGTGGTGCGGCATGCCTCGGCAGGCGGTTCAACGTCTCTCCTCAAAAGATGTACACTAATTCCGAGTTGGGGAGTTTCTGACTGGCTCTAGTGGCCACAGTACAGTGCTGTCTGGTTCATCTGCTAGATTTTTCAAGTTTATTCACCACGTTCAGGATTAACTTTTTTGTGTACCAAGATGTCAAACCTGCAAAATCTACGATCGGGGTGGGAAATTGTTCTTCACTCTTGCGGGATAAGCATGTGTATGTGTACCTATGTAGAATATTTTTTGAACTGTTACCTGTCAATGAAGAAGTCAGTGAATGATACGGTGATATATAATGCGTGGGTGTGTAATCGTGTCAAGCAAGAAGTAGTGTTTTCGAAGCAGTCTATTTCAAGGCCTAGTCGTAGTTCTGATGGACTATCGAGAATAATTTCAGCATCAACTACAGTGGCTTTTGAGCGCGGCTTTCCGAGGACTTACATTCAGGATTCAGGTATTAGACTGCCATAATGTCCGTCCTTTTTTTTTGGTGTGGGAAAAGGATACACTATCCAATTTCTCGACACAGAACTGGGGAACGATTGACAGAGAATCACATTGTCAATTGATTATTATAATTAACACAGCCGCATAATGTGTATTTTACGGAATTGTCGAGGACTTTCCAATGATCTTTCGACACTCCAATGGACCCACCAGCACAAAAAAATAACTTGAAAAAAAGTTGTTTACAGAGCTGAGAGCGTGCTTGAGAAGGCTGCAGTTCACTTTAATTCTTGTTCTAGATCTGGAAGAGTTCTATAAGTTGAAATAACTTCGTGAATTCATTCATCTGAGGAATCAATCACGGAGCAAAGTCGTTGTGCAAACATTTGAATCTCGTTCGATATATTCGAATTTAATTGAGGCCACAACAGGAAAACTGAAGGTCTATCCCAAATGTCAAGAAAAAAAACTGCCCTCACTTCATGTTCAGCAAAAAGTTGAAAAATTTGGGGGATCAAATGTTTTTGGACTCTGGTATCCCGCTTTATGCAGCTCCTGTCTCAGGAGTCTGGATAGATGTAAGTAGTGCTGTCCCTTAACTATTAATAACACGCGGCCACTGGTAGCTTCCCACTATCCACTGACTTCCGTAGCAACAGACTATAGCTTTGTGGTCAGTGTTGAACGTCGAACAACTTGAGTGGGAAAAATTTAAAATCACCAATTGAACCTAAGATTTCCAACAAAAATTACCTGTCCATACCACACATGCCTAGTTGAGAAAGACATGGTTGAACACCCTTTGGCTTTCCGCATATCGCATCAGACGGCAAGACAGCCACAAGCGGATCACTAGAGCAGATCACTCTGTGTTTCCATAAACCAGAATATCACCACTATATTCACTACTAGCAGGAACCTGTGCTCTGCACACAGAATGCGGACCATTTTAATGTTTTCCCACATTCCCGCTACCTACTAGATTGCCGCCCCGTTGAGAGAGTCAAAACAGTGGCTATGTCCCTGGCTGTGTCCACGGTGGCTATGACCATCAGTTTTGACCCTCGAAACGAGGCGGCCAGCTTGTAGGGCCGGGCACATCGACGGCCACATGTGTCCTAACGCCTCGAATATTGGTAAGTGAGATCCCGTACGTATTCCCCTCAGAATAGAACCGTGCTTCAAGCGAAATCGGAATGCAAAATGTCGCGGTGAATTTTCTATTTTCGGTTATTACCGTCCCATGTCATAGGACCGGGGACAGCGACAGCCACATGTGTCCCAGCGCCTCGAATATTGGTATGTGAGCTCCTGTATATATCCCCCCCCGAGTAGGAAGGGTCTTTAAACCAAATAACAATGCAAAATGGTGCGGTCAATTTTCTATTTTCGGTAAGCACCGTCAAATGTCAGAGGACCGGGCACAGCGACAGCCACATGTGTCCCAGCGCCTCGAATATTGGTACGTGAGCTCCTGTATATATTCCCCTCAGAGTAGAACCGTGCTTCAAGCGAAATCGGAATGCAAAATGTGGCGGTGAATTTTCTATTTTCGGTCATTACCCTCCCATGTCATAGGGCTGGGCACAGCGCCAGCCACAGGTGTCCCAACGCCTCAAGTTTTGGGATGTTAGCTCCTGCATATATCCCCCCAAGAGTAGGAAGGGTATTTAAGCGAAATCAGAATGAAAAATGGCGCGGTGAATTTTCTATTCTCGGTCATTACCCTCCCATGTCAGAGGCCGGGCACAGCGACGGCCACATGTGTCCCAGCGCCTCCAATATTGGGATGTGAGCTCCTGTATATATCTTCCTCAGAGTAGGAAGGGTCTTGTAGCCAAATCTGAATGCAAAATGGCGCGGTCAATTTTCTATTTTGGGGGAGGACCATCAGAAAACAGAGGGCCGAGCACAGCGACAGTCACAGGTGTCCCAACGCCTCAAATTTTGGGATGTTAACTCCTGCATATATCCTCCCCTGAGTAGGAAGGGTATTTAAGCGAAATCAGAATGCAAAATGGCGCGGTGAATTTTCTATTTTCAGTAAGTACAGTATATCCCCGGTCCTTGATCCGGCCCCGGTCCTTGATCCAACTAGATCAAAATAGTGCCCCCAGCACCGTCTTCGAAGGGGGGTCTTAGATATAATATAGGAGTCCTCATGTACATTACGGGAACCATATTCCCAAGTTTGGGACCATTCGGCCTAATGGTACCCCCTCGGCGGGCATTTTGCTGACTGCCTGAGGTAAAAATGATGATGGAAACTTCGAAAACGCCCTGCTGTGTCCCATTCACGACTAAAAGCTGCCACTTTAAGTGGGCAGGAGGCTTCTAGGCTATCTAAACTACGTTTTGCTCACTTACTTGGGACGATTTGACTGAGAAACGAGGCCGCAAATTAATTTCTACGGTCGAAGGCACAAAAGCGTGACACTAAATTTTACTCTTTCCTCACATCGGTCCTCTGCCTTCCAGAACGCCCATAGCGCGCGCCAGGATGGTACGCGCACTTACCGAGGCCGTAAAAGCCCAGAAGTCGGCGAAGAAGCAGGAAGCCAAGATGAACAGAGCTGTCGAAGCATTTCATCACAATGCGCTGAAACCAAAGGAAAAACGGCAGACCTTGCGCCAATTGGCAGATTTCCATCGCGTCAACAAGGACACCCTCCGTCGGCGCGTGGCTGGAGGCGTGTCAATGTCGGAATTTAATGTGAAGAAGCAAAAACTTACCCCAGCGGAGGAACGCGTCCTCGTCGATCACGCATTGATATCGGCAAAGCGTGGATTCCCACTCACCCACGCGGCTCTCACCTCCCATGCAAACGGCATCCTAAAAAGTCGCGGTGCCGAGCTGATTGACCCAGAGACGAGCAATTGGAGCGACCGCTTCGCAACGCGGCATCATGATGAGCTCCAGATGTACTGGACCAAATCATTGGATAGGCAGCGTGCTTCTAGCCTGAATGAAACAGCCGTCAAGGAGTGGTTTGAGCTTGTCAAGGAGAATATTACAGACCTGGACATCCGGCCAGAGGACATCTACGGCATGGACAAAAGTGGATTCATCTCCTCAGACACCGGGATGCAGAGGGTCTTTGGACCGCGCGGCGCCAAGATGCAGCACAAAGTTGGCGGAGCTGACCGCGAAATGGTGACAACAATTGTTACCATTGCGCCGACGGCACCACATTAAAGCCGACGCTGATCTTCAAGGGTAAAAATTTCCAGAGGAAGTGGGGTGAGGGAAATACTGCGGGCGCCTCGTAAGCACACATCTGGATGGATATATCACCCGACTCACTGAATCCAGATTCTGCATGTCCGACAACGGCTGGACAGATCGCGAGCTTGCGCTAGAATGGCTGATTAAAGATTTTGACGCGCAAACAAAAGAGAAGGCTGGCGGACGTACCCGAGTCTTGCTGCTCAATGGCCACAGCTCTCATCACTCCGTCGCGTTCCTGCGCTATGCTGAAGCTAATAATATCTGTGTCCTCGGCTATCCTCCCCACTGTACCCACGCGCTTCAGGGCCTGGATGTCGTATGCTTTGCTTGCCACAAGAAGATCTGGAATGAAGAGCTGCGAAATTTTGAGGACGTGCATCAGCGAAAGGTCGGGAAAGCTGACTTTACGGCGGTTTTCGGAGTGGCCTTTTCGCGGGCCTACAGACCTCCGACAGTCAAGGCGGCGTTTCGGGTCACCGGGATCTACCCCTTCGATCCGACTGTGATCAGACCCGAGCAAATGGCACCTGCGGAGGCGACATCTACCAAGGGATCGTTCCCGATGCTCCAGCCAAGCCCTGTCCGTGCTGTCATGGCAGTATTTCACCATCAGCCTCCGACAGCATTCGATGTGGATCCCGAAACACACGCACCTGTCGCCAGCGGAAGTGGGAGTGGAACGGCACCGTCGACCCCTACCCGACACTTCAGAGACTGTGATATCGATCCAGATCTGTACACACCTTCGAAACGGATGCGGCTGCTGACCAGCGCCCTTTCCAGCACGTCAAGCGGAAGTTTCCTCGTGTCCTCGTCGAAAATCACATCCCTCGCCACCATCCCTCCTTCCCCCGTTCTCGAGAAGCCGCCTGCGCTGCCTGTACCTGACTGGGACCAATTAGCGGGCTCTGATGATGCAATGCAGGAGCTGGACACGGGCACAGTTGCTAGACTACTCACGGCGACTACAAGAGGATCTCCGGGACGTGCAGCGGCAGATTCAAGCGCGCGACGGAATCATTGAATCCTCGCATGCCACGCTGGTTGTCCAGAACATGTTCGTGAAGAAGCAGAGCCAAGCTCTGCATGCCAAAGAGACGAAGAAACAGAGCAAGAGGGGGAAGTTGTCGATGGAAGGCCGTGGGCGACATCTCACTAGCCAGGAGCGGATCGAGAAGACGGAGGAGATGGAGCGGCTGAGGGAGGAGGAAGCGGCTGCGAAGGTGCAGCGAGCAGCAGACCGGGAGGTAGCGAAGACGGCGAAGGAGGCACTGAGGCTGAAGTGGGAGGAGATCAAGGCTGACCATGAACGTGCCGTGGAGGATTGGAAGAGTGTGTGCCAGCGATTGACGGAGCAGGGCGTAAAGAAGAAGCATCACCCCAAAAAGCCCAAAAGACCACTCAAGCCGAAGGCCCCGACAACTTCCGGGGCTCCTGACGACTCAGGCGACGACGATTCGAGCTCGGAGGACGAGTAGTCGATGATGGGACGAAGAAACGGAGGATTGATGGAGCCATCAAAACCTGTCACAGGCCTGTCTCAAGGACCGAATTTGTGACAAAAGCGGTCATCAAAGTATTTCATAGAATAGCTTTGCTTAAAACTTAGTGTACTCCCTTATAACTTCATACATATTCACTTGAGATGTTGCTGCACATAACTGTCTACTCGGTTTGTGCTCACATCGAAAACTCGTCTCACAAAACAAGATTACAAACCTTGTATCAAGGACTGGGGATATACTGTACCATCAAATGTCAGAGGGCCGTGCACAGCGACAGCCCTGCGTGTCCCAGCGCCTCAAATATCGGGATGTGAGCTCCTGCATATATACCCCCCCCCCGAGCATAACAGTGCTTTACCCGAAATGGGAATGTAAAATGGTGCGGTGAATTTTCTATTTTCGGGAAGTACCATCAGAAGACAGAGGGCCAGGCACATCGACGGCCACATGTGTCCCAACGCCTCAGATTTTCGTACGTGAGGTCCTGCATATATCCCCCCCAGATTAGGAAGGGTCTTTACGCAAAATAAAAATGCAAAGGGGTGCGGTGAATTTTCTATTTTCGGTAAGTACCGTCAAATGTCAGAAGGCCGGGCACAGCGACAGCCACATGTGTCCCAAAGCATGAAATATTGGTATGTGAGCTCCAGAATATATCCCCACAGAGTAGGAAGGATATTTAAGCAAAATGGGAATACACAATGGTGCGGTCAATTCTCTATGTTCGGTTAATCCCATCACATGACAGAGGGCTGGGCACAACGAAGGCCACAGGTGATTCGGCTTTCTAAAAATTGGTATATGAGCTCTTGAATATATTCACACAAGAGTAGAATAGTGCTTTAAGCGAAATGGGAATGAAAATTGGCCCGGTGAATTTTCTATTTTCGGTTAATGCATCAAATGAAAGAGGGCCGGGCATAGCGAGATCCACAAGCGTCGCAGCTCCCTATAACTTGCTATATAAACTCCCCAATATAGTCCCACCGGAGTAGACCAGTTTTCTAAGTCAAATTGGCTTGAAGAACAGCGCTATGAATTTTCTATTCTTAGCTAATCCCCATCAAATTACAGAGGGCCGAGCACAGCGAGGGCCACCGCTCTCCCAGCTCCCTAGATCTTCGTATGTCAGCTCCTGAATACACTCGCCCTTAAGTGGAAAAGTTCTCTTGGTCAACTGGCCCTCACAAATGGCGCTATATATGATCTATTTTAGCTCAACCCCCATCAGTTGACAGAGGGCCGGGCACAGCGAGTGCCACCGGTGTCTCAGCGCCCTAAATTTTGTCATGCGAGCTCTAGAATATATTCTAAATAGAGTAGGACTACTCACTAAAGCGGTGCGGTGAATTTTCTATTTTAGGTTAACCCCAACAAATGACAGAGGGCCGGGCACAGTGAGAGCCTCAGGTGGCCCAGCCATACGAAACTTTCTAGTAACATCCTCACAGATGTACCACACAGGACTAGGCGCATGCCGCGTGTTTTCATCTAAAAAGTCCTTGGCAGTGAATTTCTTTAATCTCCCTTACCACCCAATTCGCGTTTTCCTGCATCAGTGGGGCCAGTACCATCACCAGCTGCTCTGTAAGTGCGTAGTAATATTCTATTAGTCCATAAAACTGTGCTACAGCTGGCAAAAACAGTGGAAATCTCGTCATTCGCGTTGGAGCCCTTCCCACCCTCATCTAACCCATCAATATAATGTGGCCGGACATACCGCACTCCACACACACAGTGGAGCCTCCAAACGCCTTGTATTTACTATGAGGGGTAAAGCACACAGGATAGGACCAGTTTCCCCCCCTACAGCTTGGTCCTCCGACACCGCAGACACTTTTCGTGGTTTGCACAGCCACTGATTTCAGACATGGCCGGCCCCAGGGCGGAATCCTAGCAGCCGTTTTTTTTAAAGAATGTCTATAATACTGTTCAATAACTTTGCACCGGCTTTCCACCACTTCATTAAGGCACAGGGTGCCTGGTAAATGTAGCCGAAGCGCTTTTCTGGACGGTGGCTGTGGGGCATAGCCACAGGCTGCGACAAATCGGGTGATTTCTGTCCACTGGGGCCGTTGGAAGCACTGATGACTGGCGGAACATGAGCTATATATATACGGTCCTGATGGACAGTTCCTGAAGGTACCCGAACCCTGTTGACCTTGTGGGGCGTGAAATAGCCCCAAAAAGGAAAATACCGCCTGCGGCGGCTGATGCGCCATCAGAGAAAAACCGAAGAGGCCGGTATTTTTTATTTATTTTGTTTGTAATTGTCCGCATTTTTAGGGAGCGCTCCTCGAAACTTTTTGTTGGCTGGGGGGCAGCCAACACAAAGTCTATGGGTAGACACAGGATTGAGTTAGGGTCGTGTAGAACGCATCGGTGGTGGCCGCAGGACAATGCCGAACAAGTACGGAGTTTTCGAGACGAAAGCGCGGGCGGAGATGGCATTTGATCCAGAGAAAAGGTCAGCTGGCACAGAGTCTTGAGTGGATATGGTAGAGAAGGACAACCATGAGGAATCTGGGTAAATATTGGCGCTTAAGGTGGACGGTGGGGAGCAGCAGAGGCGGACGATGTCTCGCCTGGTGGGGGTAGCGGGGAGAGAGCGGATAAATAAGCACATACATTGATGCCGGGAAATGCCGGCGCTCGGGAGTGTGGGGAAGAGCGCGGCCGGAATTAAGTATACGGTGGCGGAATATTTTCATGCGGCGCGCATGAGTGAGCGGATGGACCGGTGTGCAGGAGCCACGTGTTGCGTGCGCGTCAAACTCAGGTGGGCGAGGATGGCGCGTGGATGCGCGGGCGGGATTAGACAAGGATAGAGAAGTCCCCGGGCTGATTTCCTGGCGGAGACCGTGGCCATGAGACCGTGAGGAGCCCGTCTGAAAGCGAGGCGGTAGTATGGCGAGTCTATGAGCAACAGTCAGTAAGGCATCTTTGGAACATGTGAGAATGGAATTCGGGAGGAGAAAGACTCACATTTGCGCCCAAAGGCAACTGGAGCCTCCTGGCAAAAGATCCGTATCGCAATTCTTGGAAAGGAAAAAACCGTGCGTTGGCATCAGAGTCCACATCCATGTCGGTCGCCTCGGGCTGGGGCCGTCCATGCAAAGAAGGATGTGTTCGCGTAGAGGAGCGGTAGCGAGGGAGGCGCTGGCCCTGAACGATGAGCGCTCCGTCCTTTGCAGATATGGAAACATCATCGCGCTTTACTACTCCGGGTAGTTCAAAGGTGGCGACAATAGTTGGTGAGTCGGGGTCGTCGTAGACATCCATTCTTGAAAAAGGGTTATTAGGGGAATCGAATGGGAATGTATATGGACATACCTTGGTCGAAATGGCCCTGTAGGGTGAGGATGTACAACACGAAGTCTGCCGTCTCGGATAGCCCTCAAAACTCCTACTATTGTGTCGCGGCGGCGGGATTCGGCGTCAGACATTGTTGTAGATTTTGGAGTGCGGGCGGGGGACATTGAATAAGCAAGGAGGGATTTTCAATGTGGCCACAACGGATCTTCCTTTTATATCCTGCACAGCCGGCAAGCTCCGAAGACTCATCCAGAATGCTCAAGAACGAGTCATAATAAGCAATCGCGGACAGCTGCGTAATTCGGCAGAAAGTGGGAACACGTACACCAGCGTGGAATGGTTCATCCCTCTCGGGCCGGTGATCGATAATTGCGAGACGGAATGGACTCGCTGCTCAGGCGCCAGTCAGCGAATGAGTCAGCGTGTGGCTGTGTCCGTTATGGCCGAGCCTCAGTAGGAAACGAAAGTTCATGTGAAGAGCCACATGCAACGGTCGATTCAGTAGCGCCACGGAAGTCTTGAAGCAGCACGGACATACGCATGCTGCGAAGTATACTTGGTGTTCGAGGGTCCAGCCCGGCTCAATCCGGTATTTCGAGCTCCGGCATGGGTTGACATATTCTCAGGGAGCCCAAAATCCAGAGCAACGTTTACGCGTAAACGTTAATCCGCGGCGACGGTAGCATGGATCCACGTATGTATGGATAGACCAAGAGAATGCAGTCGATTCAGATGCCGAGTACCACGGCAGCAAAGCGGTTTATGACTGGAAGGGCCACGAATCCCGAGGAGGGCTGTGAGGTCGTCAAGCAAAGCGTGCGGAAAAAATGGGAAAGCAGTCGGAAAGCAAAAAATTTCGAACGAGATCTCGGCCGATGCTGCCGACCGATGCTATGCGTCAAGACAATGTGCAAACAATACAAGCTTGCCACTCCCCCAATGAGCAAAGTTGTTTTCGGTAAGCGTCGATGTTTATTCCAAGACGCTTCTAACCAACCTTCAGTCTGCAATGTTCCCTACAACATGTCAGAGACGCGCTCATCGATGTTTTCAAGTCGGTTGGTCAGGTCGTCGGTTTTAAGTATTTTGTCCGCGCCAAAGATGCAACATATACCCAGAGCTCCACCCATTAGACTTGTATACGACAGGGATACAGGAAAGCCGAAGGGGTACGGGTTTTGTGCATTTGCCGGTATGTCGATATCGTTCCACTTTTGATCCTCATGTTCGCTGGCCTCTAACCTTAACCTCTTCCGTGAACGTCGCCAATCTTCAAACTATGCATACAACTGTTCCTCAATTACTACCTCAAACATCAACTCACTCACACATCCCGTCATTGAATTTTTATTATTCCTCGGAATATGTGCGCCCACGGAATAAAATTTTGTTCAAACAAAGATCATGAAACTGCTGCTTCTGCTGCTCGCAACCTAAATAAAACTGACGCCCGTTGCGCATTGATCTAGCCGATAGCGATCCCTTTCTCGAAGAGGGCGAACTCGTAGACGGGGGTGTACCTGGGCCCACCGAACCTCGAACGCAGTGGCGTACCGGTAGCGTCAATGAAAACCGTGACATACTTGCGTCAGTCTCAGCTGGTACGCCACTCGAACCCGGTGTCTCCGCTCAAGAGGCAATCACCCAAACCCTCGCAAGTGGCATGTCTGAATCTCAGTTAATCGAAGTTCTCGCCCAAATGAAGGTGAATTCATGCCAAATATCGACTTCCATAGGTGTTCATCATGTTTATCCTACCTAATCTCTTAGGCCTTCGTAATTACACGCCCAGAGCAAGCCCGACAAGTCCTTCAAGCACATCCACAATTAGGCTACGCCATCTTCATGGGTCTAATAACATCAAAAATTATTCCTGCCGAGGTTCTTCAACGAATGCTTGAAGCGAGCGGAGTACTTCCACCCCTTCCCGCCCCACCACCGCACCTCCAACAGCACCCTCCTCCCCCACCACGCAACTTCCCACCGCCGCAGCTTCAACAGAATCAGCCGTATCCTCCGCCTCCAAATCGTCTCCAACATCCCCAGCCCGTCCCGGGCATGATGCCCCCGCCACCAATGGCTGTTCCGCCTCCTTCCGCCATGTTTGGACACCAGGTGCGCATGGCGCCACCGCCGCCCGGTATGATGCAGCCTAGATGTTAATTGACCCCAAATCCGATGCCCCTGTCCCTGCGTGTTCGCGGCGGATGGAGCTACGTAGCGGGCAGCCGTATGCTATATTCATGACGTGCACAACCACCACTATATACATGTAGTTTTGTTTTTCACCCTCGACCCATATTTCCTCCTAGAAGATTTGCACGCTGTCGGCAGTCAGATTAAATTTCATCAGCGATATATATGAGCACTCAGCAGCTGCTCAATGGCGGCTCGATCAGTCGGAGGAAGCTTGTTGATTTGCGTCTGCGTTAGATTCATAACCAACGAAAGAAGCCTCTGCTGGTACGGAGTCAGGTATCGGATGACGAAAATACAGGAGGACATACTTGATGTTTGTCATTTGAAGGCGGCGGCGGCGGCGGTTGTTGTAACCCTGGCTAGTGCTGTTGCATGGGATGAAGCTGCGGGGGGCCCGGCTGATGCTTCTGTGGGTGCTGTGGAGGGTGTTGGTGTTGTGGGTGCGGTAGAGGATGATGTGGGTGTCGCTGAGGGGGCGTTGGCTGTGGACCGGGCCTGTAATATTGCGGCATACAACATAATCCAACCGACTCGGGGGCCGCTAATTCCGAACATGAGCATTATGGCACACTGTCAACATTCTGCGACTTACAAAGCAGGACAGGGACTAGGACCATTTAAATGAAATGTTCGGAATAATATCACTCCGGGCCCAGAGCAGTGGGCGACGTCGGCTTGTCCCTTTAGCCGATTGTGTCAAACAACAAACCACCACGAGCAAGTGATTGTTCCTCGCATTGACGTGCGCGTAACTTAGCCATCAATAGCTCAAATGCTATAAAGACGAGTAGCTGAAGTGGGCCTCATCTCATCAAGCCTCACGTTAAAAACATCCACTCATCTCAGTATTCAACATGGCCACCAAAAGCTGCTACATGCTTGTTATGCCCTCACCCTACGGCGATAACCGTCTGCGTGTATGCAGACGGATTCTTTATGTCTAATCAGAAATGCTGATTGTCCGCCGGTAGCATCACGGTGACGATATCTTCTACGTCAAGTTCGGAGACGGTGGGGTGCGGGATGCGTATCACACCCACAATCCTTGCTTCGGGTCAGTTTTATCACACAACTGAGCTTTAACATGCATAAGTGACTGAAGGTATTATATCATATTAGATCTGGTCAGAACGATCATGCAAGCACCGTCAAGCAAACTGCTGTTAACTACCAGGGCAATTCCTTGCAATGTTATCAAGGCAAAGTTCTTGAGTGGACTTTTCTTAAGACGGTGCAACCGGATGAAAGTATGAATCTCCCTCTCCAAAACGTCGAGATGTAGCTTATCTTTACCTTTACAGACAGCGAATGGCATCGGATTAAACCTGGTCCCGGCCAGACCTACGACCAGCTCCGCACAAATCTTCAGACGCTGATGACTACCTTCCAAAACATAAGGTGGGTCAACGCCGACGCAGCATATACGGCATGGGATAACCTGGCACTTGATGTATTCCTGAGACACAATGTGGTCGACTGAGGAATATACGACTGGATATTTGGACATTCTGTATGAGCTCAATGAGAGGGCTGACACCTGATTCAGTTAGATTCTTATTATGCGAAATTTTTGACTTCCACGCCCAAGACACCATCCAATTTTTGGTGAAATGAAAATGCACCGCATGGTGTATGGGTGGTTGAGTGTGAAATGAGAGAGGTCCGAAGGGCGCCCTTAAGTATTGTGTTGACTTTTTGGCATATTCGAGGCACAATTGCCAGGAGGCTCGTTAGGAGAGAAAAAGGACCTGAGTGTCGTCAGCGGATGCCAGAATCAGAGGAGAAATATCACACATACAGACGTTCCCGCAGATAGTGACCACACACTGGCGATCCGCACAGCCGTCGGTGTCAGGTTGGGGAGGCCTGACTATGAGTCGGGAATTGCACATACCTTGAGAAATGACTGACAAAACACATTACAGAAGCCCAGCTTGGAGCGAGGACTCTGAATGAGCACGAAGGGAAACATCGGCAGTATAGGGATTAATAAGATGGTTTTAGATACTGTCGGCTACAATATGGCAGAGATGGCGCACCTGGCACACCGTGCGACAACACGAGCGGTGTTCAGAGAGGCTTTCAACGGCTGCACCAGTGTCGCTGCAGAATCATGGTAGTGGTTGAAAGCAGGTGGTGTCGTGTGGGAAACTGTGTGGTTCACAAAGTAACTTGTGCAAATTAACTTACCCATACAAAACCAACTTTGCTTTGCTTTTGGCTGGGTAAGTTAATTTGTCAAGTAAAGCTAAGCGAAAGTACAAGGAAAGTTAACGGCACGCTCGGATCAACCATCATAAGTAAGTATGATTGTGTTTGGCCAAACTAACTTTCTGTTAACTTGAGGGGACTATGCGCATGGGAGACCTCAGTCTGGCTGAAGAAAACGCTCACGGAGGTCAAATTAATCATCTCACCCAGTTACATGCCCCACCAGTTGCTTGGAAAGGAATGTTGTCCTTAACTGAGATCCTAGCTGTGAAGCACGCAACTTCTTTACTGTGAAATTTCTCAATTTGGCCCCTCTGTCACTGTATTCTCGACTCCACTCAGGTCAATGAGTTTCAATAAGCATATATGGCTTACCACCACAGCTCGAGGCGTCCTCATTGCGGCTCTGTTGACATTTTACACTGCCACTTCAACATGACTGAAACCTGCGAATAAAGGCGTCAATTTCGTGGGTGATGGCAAAACTGAGCTCTATTACAGTGGGGGAACCCCATTTAATTAGTTCTCTGCCAGATTTGACTTAATTGGTGGTCTTAATGCACCTAACTTTACCAACTGATGGCATAAGTAAGTTTGTTCCTATTTGATTGATGAACTTGGGCAGCCAAGTTTGCTCAAGCTACGGCTCAGTCAAAAGTGAAATTTACTCAACTGAGAAATCTGATACCTGTTAGGTATTGTCTATATCAGTCTTTTGTTCATTGCCGCTCAAACACGAGGTGCCAATCAGAAGCTCCCAAAGAAAAATCAATTTCAGAAATTGCACCGGTACAAGGTGAAACGAGATTGACAAGGTAAACATAGTGTTTAAGGAGATGAGCGAGCAAATTTTCAAGACGAATCCGTCAATTTTCGACGGACCTACATTAGGTCAAGCTCCCAGAACGACGGCGGGATCAAAACCGATTTTTGATGTGCCACAAATGCACGAGCTTATTCCCAATTCTCTCATGGGGCGTAAATTTGGTGAAGGAGCGCTCTTTTAGTGCTAAAATAGGTACCATGGCCTGGGTCGGAGTATCTGGGCACTCTCAGAAATTTATTGTTGGTGGTACGGCATTTCTAGCCCATGACTCCAAACATCCCCACAATTCGTCCTACCAAGTAAATGTGGGTGTAAATCATATTTAAGTAACATTCAATGTGATACAGACCTCATATCTTCGCTTTGACGCCTCCAAAATGGTCATGAAAAAACTTACTTTGAACCGTGCAAGTAAAGTTAACTGGGACCGCCCGTGAGAAAAGTTAAGCGAAGTAAATTTAGCCGTGCCAAAATTAGGCGGTAAGTAATAGGAAATAAGTTACTTTATTCACACTCTTATCAAACTGCCGTCATCCGACTAACGGACTTGGTATTAACTCCAAAAATTGTTCCCTACGCTCAACTTGAGCATATCTGTGCTTGATAAAATGATAGGTACGTTGTGAGGTGCAGAATGAAGACAAGTACCTTGCGGTGCTGCGTCTCTTTCTTTGGCCTTTTGGCTTATAACTTGTCAAGACTGCTTATTGGGTCTCCCCCTGGCCGATAACGCCTCAAGACCGTCGATGATTGAAGGTGGGTTGGGTTATGAGAGCTCTTGAGACCGCGAGCTGTCTTGATCCGTTATAAGCAAATCGGCATTTTTCCGACACAGACACTAACAGCAACAGTTGTTCAGAATTTGAACCTCTCGCGCCAAGCGTCAACCGGCAACATCTGCGGAATTTGGGAGCAAAAGCACGAAAAACCTCCTCAAAAAAAAGGCGAGTAGAAGCCTTCGATTTGATTCGACTCACCGGATGACTCCAATATGTGTACACAAAAGGTGGCTTGGCCCTGATGTACAGTGCTAGCTCACATTGCTTGCTACGTGTTAGCCAACGCTCTATGGCACTCAACGAAGTATACTGATCTATGTATACGGACGACCACATCGTGCAATCAGATACCATAATTATATCCCATGTTTTGCAAACCAGACGCATGTTGTTACGAGACATGCCACGTTCCTTGGGATAATCCTCGAACGAGGGAAAAATGAAGTGGAGAATTAGCGACAATGTTTCCGTCGCAATTCAATCAACATACATACCTATATAGTCATGGGTACCCAAATGACAAGACTATATAGGTAGGGGGTACTTAAATATTACAAATGTATATTCAGAATTGGCCCAAGAGTTGGGGCAACATATGGGTATGAGGATCAAATTTTTACACCAGGTATAACATGTGCAAACATTTATTGCCACTAGCTCCAAATTTCGGTTGCCGATATTCCTAGGATATGAAGCAATTGCTATGGATTCAAACAAGTTACAAACACAAGAAAAAAAAGGCGCAAGATTTTACAATTAGAAGAGAATCTGCGCGGGAGCAAACACCTAACACTCAGCGTCGTCGACCTCCCATATGCCCCATATGCCGTACTTTCCCTAAACAAATTTCAAGTTCGAATTGGTTAATATTAAAGAAAGAAGACTTGCCCAATCCTCACACATGTGCGGCCTGTCGAAATGGAGATGCCAAAAATCCGCAGGTGTCGTTGAACACATCAGGCGCCAGTCATCTCCGGGGTGGAGATTTTCGAGATGCGATTCGACGCGCTGAAAGATAGTTGTATCACTTACCAAGCTTAGGATGGAAAAGATTAGAACATACCCGTTGGCGGGAAGCAGGTGGGGTACAGCCCTGCGAGTTGTATGAGCGCTGTGCTGGAGTGATGGATCCCAGTCACTGACCTTGTCCTGGAACTCCCGGAAATAGGTCGCGCATGTGGGCTCATTATGACCGACGAGCCAGTGACCGAAGACACCGTTGCAGCCCTAGTGAACGGTGAATTGGGGCATGTCGGGGTAGAACAAGAACTTACTCTGTCCTCACACATATCCGGAGTCACAAACCTGAGACCATTAATTTCGATCTGGGTCTCCTTGCACGCCTGCACAGGATCATACTCCCGAGGCACATTCGAAACCCGGGCAGTATACTGCCTAGTACCGTACCGGAAGCAGCGCTGGTCTGCCTGGAGATCCGCCCAGTAAAACCCGGCTCTCATGCGCTCCTTTTCCTCCTCCTTCCGCCGCTCCTCGTCCTCGCGGGCCTTGGCCCATTCCTCCTTCTCGCGCACGATCTCCTGGCGCTCGTTCTCCCACCCCACCCGAATGATGTCATGCTCAGCGACCTCCTTCATCCACGCACCGCGGATGCGCTCGTGGGCCTGAATTTCCTTGTCCCATTCGTGGCGCAGGCGTTCCCGGGCAGCTGGGTCCAGAGCAGCCTCGGCGTGCCTGAACTCGGAGAAGAGTGTAATGCCGATTAAGGCGATTAAGGTGAGATACAATGCATATTTTTCCCAGTTGTTCCTGGTCGGAGGGGAGACATCCATAGCGATTTATTGCGCGAGAAGGGGCTGCCTTTCGCTAGGGATGTGGCTAGGGAAGACGGAATGGGCCAGGCCTTCGCTCGAATGCTTAGAGACTCACACTCTCGGCGACTGGCGAGCATCAGTGACATGACCACTGTAGCCCCACAGCTGAGCGTGGTACGCAGGTGGCGCACTGCAAAGGATGACAATGAGTCGGAGAGTTAGACAAGAGGACAAACTTGGGTGGGATTCTGTAAGAAGGGGTGGTATCGGCAGACATGGTCGTTTGAAGCAAGGTGAGTACACGCACAAACGGACGGCGTCCACATGGAAAGCTTACGTCATACGGGCCGTGCTCTCCGACTATGAGCTCTTTGCTACTCGCAATCTATTCTGGTCCAGCCTGGAATATTCCAACTGATTTTGAATGGCGGCGACTCTTGAGGCTCGCACTCGTCTACTGAGGCGTCCGCTAGACGGTTCCTTTGGACAAATATTTATTTACACGTGTGACCTTTGCGTATGACCTCCAATTGCACGCGCGTGCGCGCGCATCAGACTTTTTACAAAAACCTTGTGGAGCTTTTTTGGGCTTGTACAAGCCCAAAAAAGCCCCCAAAAGCCCCAAAGTTGCAAAAGTTGGAAACATGAAAGTTCGGGGTCATTTCTGACAAGCTCTGACTTTTTTTTTTCCTATCATTCCCATGATGAATGATTATGCATTTCTGACCACTTTATTTTTTTGAAAGAAAGCCGAAAAGTCCAAAAGAATTTGACAAGCCCACATGTTTTTTGTGAAAAAGGCTGATGCGCTGGACTGTGCATTCAAGAAATACAGCTAAGTATACCATAACTACTAGGCTCGTCCCCCCGGTGTGTCATCACGATGACGTGATCTCGCCAAGGCTCGCTATTCCGGGTACCGGCTGGGCTCCCCCGTCGCCTGTTTTTGGTGATGAGGATTTTCCCTGCCAATCAAGAGGTCCGGACTTTGAAAAAAAAACATCGAAAATGCTCGGAAAAGTGTCGAAGTTGTTTTTATCGCTTTATTAGAAAAAAACCTAGTGAATTTAGTGGCTGAGTATTGTACATGTTTACGTACTCGGGGAAAAATACCCCCTACTCGGTGAAAAATAACAACATGCGCAAACAATGAAAAAAAAATTTGTCATCGCATTCGGAATGATCCGACAGATTTTTGCATCACGTTACGCGGGCATGAGTTTACGGCCGCTCGACATCTAGAAAGACTTGTGCAGCACATTTTTCATGATTGTCCACTACCTCGCCGTGTGTTCGCGTGCACATCTCCATCTTATGCTGACTAAACTCGCTTCGGCCTAGGGCTGTTCGCCGTGCCCATGACAGGCACGGCCGTCGTTTCGACGGGTGAGTGACGGGCCCAAACCGTTGCCCAACGGTCCGTCGAGTGGTTGAAAAATTCCTCGATGGGACGGGACGGGTGACGGGACGGCCGTCACGGCCAACGGAACGGGCTCGGTTCTGCGAAAGTTAATGCACCGATGTAAGTAGAGCAGAAAGATGCTTTAATTCACCTCAAAGTTGCAGTTGAATCAAAAGCTTTGAGGAAGTCGAAATTCTGCGTCAACTAGAGCTGAAATTTACGTTTCTGGCTCCAGGAAAGCAGGCCAGCAAGCAAAATGGGACCATTATCGACACTCTGTGTGTATTTGAAGTGCCACCTCGATCGGGAAAGAATATAAATCAAGTTGAAGCAAGAGTTGAAAATCATATGTGAGATGAACCAGATATGGTAATTGATCACCAATCTCGCGGAGAGGCCCAAGAAAGGACAGTATGAGAGAGCTCATGTCTAGCAACCGGTGTGCAAACTTTAGTAGGCAGGGAGCCCATTTTGACGCCAAAATCGCCAAATATGTGTGAAGATTTCTATGGTTTTACGGCCAGACCCGTCGCCCGTCAACAACGGTCAACGGCCGTCATTTCGACAGCCGTCAGCTCACCAATCCGTCCCGTCGTTTATTTTTTCCAACCACCGACGGAACGGGTCGGATACCCGTCGCATGGAACCCGTTGAACAGGCACGACGGGCACGGCGCACAGCCCTACTTCGGCCATATTCGCGCAACTATTGTGAGGCAGAGAACACGCGCGCAGGCAGAGGTCCGGCGGATCATTGACACAGTGAACGCAACGGGCCAGCAATCCATAAATAAAACATTCATTCAGGTGTGGGTGTCCGTCCAGAGTATTCTAATCACACTCAACTACAGCCTTGGTAGCACCGTTGGTAGTGCAATGACGGAGAAGCTTACATAGACTGCTGTATTTTTAGGTACTGTCCTCGTCAATTTCGACCCCCATCTGACGCTTTCTCAAGTCATTTAAACAGAAAATAACAGTAAATTCAAATGGAATCTCGGATAAATTATTTTTGTCTAATGCATTTACCCGTTCCATTAGAAATAACTCTAATGAAATTAGTGGCTGTACAATTGCTCTTGTTTACCTACTCGGGGAAAAATAGGAGTTACTCGGTGAAAACCAACAAAAAAGTTTTTTGTTCTACCCTGCCGAGGTCCCCTGTTCGGCATTTTCCGTCTTTCACTCCTCTCCATCACTGTTCCATTGCCTTGATGAGCATTAATGAACATACCTTCGTCTGAGTGCTGTCCAAAAAGATGAGAGACTCCATAACCAACTTGACCACTGGCATGACCTTTGAATCTATCCATGCTGCTCTTGGCTTGCTGTTAATTTGCCTTACGCCGTCAACAGTGCTCCTATTATTGGCTTATGCGTATCCCGATCAGGTGACCGCTCCTTTCTGTCTTCGCTCCCTCCTATAAACTATCTCTCGGCTCCAAGCCTAACGGTGTGATATGGTACCACGACGGAATTCTACACCTCGGACACACTGTGATCACTCAGCCTGAAATACTTTGTTCGCAGTCTGGACCTTAATGCATGATCATTTTATCCCATGCCCTGGTGAACCACTTCATTTTCATATATTCCAAAAGAAAGAAAAAATTAAGTATGAGTTGCATGCCAGGCACCGCCACGGCCCTTTACCCCAAGTGTAAGTCTTTGCACCCGTCCTAAAGGAGAGTTCGGCGTTTTTCATGACCGACGCGCGATGGAGCGCCTATTTTCGTTCGTATATAAGCGCTGTCGGCTTTTCTCCTCTTTACTTTGAAATTGCTTTTTCTTGCCATGCAGTCTTTGGCGGCATCTTCGCCCTTGGGTTGTTTCCTCTTTGTCTTCTGCGTTGGCTGGGTGACATGGTCATCTAACAGGAATTGTTTTTGCTTCACCCCTAGAGCGTGTCTGTCGAGTATTGGATGCATGGTGGGATAGGAAAATGTTAAAGGCCAATCCTTAATTATCAAATAATCCCTATTTTCTACTATTCTTTATCTTGACTTTATCCTATAAAATTCCATGATCTCAGTAGAAGGATTAAGAGTAGAGCTCAGCGATATTGACACTGGAAAATAGAGACTCAGTGAATGGTTGGGTGTCCGTGAGAATGATGGTTCGTTAAATTTAGTTTTAGTTGAGTTTTCGTGGGCTGGATTTTGAAAATAGATTCGGTGAATTTATTGGGTGCGCGGGGGAATTCCGGTTCGTTAAATCTTGTCAGGACATATACTCCATGGTTGTGTGGTGCGATGAATGTTGGGCGGGAATGGTGGTCGTCATCTTTCGGAAAGCAAATAATAATGGGGCACCCGTCCTAAAGGAGAATCCGTGCTCAGCGCTTTTTTACGACCGACGCGGGCGCGACAGGTCTATTTTCGTTCATGTTTTAATGGGTGCAGTGGCTGCTGATTGCTAAACGGCGATGCTCACGCCGCGCGCGGTCACTGTGGGTGCGATCTTGAATAAAAGAATCGGTCGCAGCGGAGTGGGAGGCCACATCAGCAAAATGACAAAACACTTGCGCACTTGTACACTTGTGTTTCTACTGCGGAAATGGGTCCTGGAAGTCAATGCGCGCTTTTTAAAAAATGGAAAAAAAAAAAATCACTTGTGGGGGTTTCAAACATAGCCTGTTGGCTTATCAACTTTTGGTCTTTTTGTACCGGTACAAGCTTGTACAAGCCCCAACAAGTAAGTTGTTAAAAACCTGATGCCACTGGGGACAGCACAAAAATAAAGTCTGCACTGAACAAAGAATCTGCCGCAGCGATATAGGTGGGGGAGTTCGCGGCGCGCCGCCACCATGTCACAGTATGATGGTGATATGCGAGAGCAATGGCGAGGATGTCAAATCGACAGCCTGGATATAGGAATTGAAGGCACTGAAATAATTTGTCCGGTCAAAGCTCAATACAAAATTGTGAGCCGACAGGAGATGATTGACACGTCTGCAATGCATTTAGAATGTTGGCCAGGAGTGGGGGTTTTTAGGAGGCCAAAGGCCAGGGATTGAGTTGAAGTTGAAGAAGGAAGAGTGAGAGCAGGAGTAGAATTGGCCTGATTGCCTCATTCACAGACTCTAAAAATCGAATCGGAATTCCAGTGGCATCTAGCATGTAGTGGTAGTCAGCATGTTGAGTCGTATTTAGTGTGTCGTTATTGGTTCAAGGAGTGCTTTGGCAGGAAGGAAAGTGCAAAACATAACTCACTAGGTGTGCGTGTCCTGATCGGCGGGACTTCCAACTATTAAAGAAAAGTCCCGGGTGTGGTGTACTTAGTATGGACTGCCGACCTGCTTGGGAGTCGTGAGATAATTTTGCATAATTTGCATTACTGTATTTTTTCTGATTCAAAAAGGGGTGTGACTGTGGCTCACAAATTCAGTTTTGACAATTCAACAAGACTCCAGGCGACCGAGATAACACCAGAAATATCTACAGCCCATTAGATTAAGGCTTTTTGACATGAGGAAGAATTTAAAGAGTTCTGGTATTTTTATTTTCATTGTTCTAAATATTTTCTACATGTACATGTATGACTAGTGTTCATAGACTAGAATTTACAAAAAGAAAAGAAAGAAAAAAAGAGAAATGGCAGTTTCCGAAAGACAAAAAAGAAACCTTCAGAGGGCACGGGCATAGCCATAAGCCCCGTCGCACCAAACAGGGCCGTTTGAAACTACGCCTACTCCGTCTCCCAACCCCGTAATGTGCGGTGGGTAGGAGCCTGGCGAAGAACGGGCGGAACGAAGTGAATCATGTCAAGGAAATGATGTTCACATGGAACGGTGATCAAACTGCCATAACTTTTGATCGACACATCACATTCTCTCAAAATTTGAACTGAACCAGCCTCATAGGTTGTACTCCCTCCCCCAACATCAAACTAATAGGTGTTTGAGTCCCCCGGCCTGTATCCTCCAAGTGGCCGACTAACTGGGGGTGGCCGACTAACCAGTCACCGATAGTAGTACTCGCACTTGAAAAAAAAAACGAAGCGACTCCGAAGTTGATAAATAACATGCCACAACGACGAAGGTAGTTAGACTCGTTGCCAGTCTGTAACCAACTACCGAAAAAATGTGGCGAGCACTTCGGTGGTTACAGACTGGTACAACTCGTTGACAGCGATTGAGCTGTCCCCGGAGTTTGAAATTTTGGCAGGTGCCGTGATCGGCCGGGAGCGAGCGATCAATTTCCCATCATTTCTGCTACAAAGTTAGTGCCCTGTTCCTCTTCACCACGACAGATTGAAATAAAATTTGAGAGACAAATGTTCATCGTTTTAGCTCAAGAAAATTTATATATACGTGGTTTATGTTAAATGCAAAAAATCAGCCCAGAACAAGAGCCTCCGCCAAAATTTAAACTCCGCGGACAGCTCAATTGCTGTCAACGAGTTGTACCAGTCTGTAACCACCGAAGTGCTTGCCACATTTTTTCGGTATTTGGTTACAGACTGGTTACGAGTCTAGAAGGTAGTACACGTCGTTACATACGGTCAAAGTGTATTTAAAATGCGCAATATGAGAGAGTAGAGTGGGGCAGCTCACGGGACAGGTTAGCCAGCACAGAACGGATCAAAAACGGCAAGGAACAACCCGTCTGACATCACATCACTGCCAAACACGTGGCACGCCAACCTGTTCCTGCCACTTCCATCTTCAAGTCTCTCGACTATCATGGCGTTTTGGAAGAGCCACGCCAAGATGAAGCGCAGAAAGCGAAACAGGCACGACGACTCAGCAGAAAAACGCCTGTCTCACGGCGCGCCAGGGACGCTCTCGAGTCCGATAAGTAGCACGAGTGATGAAACAAACTCATTCCGCTCATCCGCGCTTATTTCCGGGACCCGATACTTGCAGTACGTTCACTATTCCCTCAAATTTGGTATCCCGCTGCTCTCCACACCACAGAGCCAACGAACGAAGCTCAGGACATGAATGTCACCGGAATCCCGGTTTTTATTGATGCAGTCAATCACCCATAGAACGCCAGTCCAGGACATCAACGTCACCCAAATTGTATTCTGGAGCCCTGAAACTATTCCCTGGAGCTCTGAAACGTGGACGAACTTCGAAATGAGGCCCATCATGTCCTGATTCCTGACTGATTGTGTAGAGTGCCTACTGAGTCACTTACACCTGGACCATGCATATAATCCAGCGCGCAGACGGGATGTGGACAATAGAAGATGCGTCGAATTCTGCTCCTTACTCCGCTTTTTCTGGGGTTGGTACTAGCGGCATCACCGGTCCGTCATATGTTTCTTCCCAATTTATTGTTTCCTTCGCTGAAGAGATCGTTTTTAGGCCGCTTCCTCCCCAGGAGATCGTTCAGCTGTAGTGAGTTATGGTTGCCCCCGTTTCTCTGGTGTCAATTCATCTTCTACAGACCTACAGATACATCTCCCCGTGGAATGAACCAAAGGCGCTCAACAGACGTGTAAGTTCTAAGTCGCGTCAACCCTTACTCATGCTGATTTACTTCCTAGGCCACTTGTGCATCCGTGAGGCTCATTCTCCCCCTTTCATTTTCCCGCCGTTAAAATACGGCGTAGTCTACAGTTGGCCATCCCACAGCGCCTCCAGCGAGCTCACATTCATTTGTACGAATCTATAATTTAATGCAACTGCAGCAGCACTGACTTGCGGAAAGGTTTTATCGGCGCCAGTCACTACCTTGTCATCACAGACCAGATATTCCTCTTTCCTAGGTCCAGTGTCGGCATCTCAGCTGCCATCGACAACGCTACCCGCTGCCTCACACTCCTTTGTACGAGATTTATCCCTGAATGACGCCGTCCTCTCACTGACTCGCGGAAAGTTGTCATCAGTCTCAGTCACTATATCATCCTACACCTCCAAGAGTCTCGCTTCGCTGCCATCGGCATCGTCCCATACATCCTTCTCCAGTAAAATCTCTACGACCACTCAGCTACCGTCTAATTCACCCACATTTTCTTCCTCGGCGGCTGGCGTCAGTTCGGCATCTCGCGTGAGTTGATAATTCGTTCGATTTGTTGCCCGCAATGACTAACCTCAAGGCAGGCTTCGTCATCTTCGGTGCATACCACTCCCTCTTCGTCGCCGCCCACAGCTGTACCCTCTTCACCGACCTCTTCAGCCCACTCCTCATCCTTTACTTCGGGTGTATCGTCGTCATTCTCGACCTCAACGACGCGTATTGCGAGCTCACTGTCCTTGAGCTCGACTCCGCCACCGCCGATTTCCCACTCCGCATGCTCGATATCCGCGAGTGTATCTGCGTTGAGCAGCGGAAATGGATCACACTCGTTGTCCTCCATCCAATCTTCGCCTACGTCCTTCCCGGACACTTCCTCCTCATCTCACATATCATTTACCAGCACCGGGAACGCCTCACCCTCGTTATCAGTCCGCCCAACCACCACCGAATTCGATCTCCGCCTCTCTCTCCTCATCGGTGTTCTCTAAATTTAGCACTAAAAGTGGTTCGATAGTCGCAGCCCCCGCCTACGTCGCGCTCCAGCTCGCTTTCACCCTCGAGCGTATCTGCGTCGCACGCGGAAAGCGCAGGCTCATCATCTTTAACTTCCATTCAACCACCTCCAACTTTCTCCTCCGCCTCTGCTTCCTCGATAGGGAGCAGCGCATCACTCTCTTTATCTTCTTTTCAAACACCCCCGACTTCATTCTCCGTTTCTGGCTTCTCTTCCGCCGCTTCTAAATCCAGCACTGGCAGTGGTTCATTATCCTCGACCCTCCAACCACCTATCTCGTTCCCCGGCTCTGTGTCTTCATCTTTCGGATCCACATCCGGCACGGGGAGCGGGTCAATGCACTTCTCCTCCTCAATCCAACTGCCGCCAACATCCTTATCCAGCGTGGCTTCCTCATCCTTGGGCTCCGCCTCATCTACGTCGACTACGGGACGCCCCAGCTCATCATCTTTAACATCAGTCCAGCCGCCACCAACATCAGTATCTGGGTCTGCATCATTCACATCCGGCATGGGCAACGTTGGCTCTCAGTCTGCCTCCTCGATCCAGCCGCCGACATCGTCCTCTACCCCTTCCCCGTCAGCCTCGAACACACACAGTGCCGGCTCACCTTCGTCATCTTTGATACAAACACCCCCATCTTCGTTCTCCGGCTCTGCCTCCTCATCCAGTTCCCGCGCCGGAAGTGGTTCGCTAGCGGTGTCTTCGGTCCAGCTCCCATCGACATCCTTTTCCGCATCTGGTTCCATTTCCAACACACCCCCGTCCCCCTCGTCGGTTGCAGTTTCGGGATCTTCTAGTGCTTCAATTTCCACTGTTTCAGGTACACCTTCTTTTCCCGCACCATCTGGCATCTCAAGCTCCAATTCTCCAACGTCTGCGTCTGCATCGGTATGTTATTTCTACCATTTGATGCGCTCCAATCTAATCTCTGTCTCTCAAGTCGGTCATGTCGAGTAATGCGCCACCTAGCTCTGGCATGGTACCGACGTCCGCATCTGCTTCCATTTCTGGCGCACCATTCTCTGTATCGACCCCATTCAATCAGCCACCCCCGTCGTCGTCGGTGGCAGTTTCGAGATCCTCCAGTGCTTCAGTTTCCACTGTTTCGGACACGCCTTCTTCGGTATGTTATTTTTTTCCATTTGACGGACTCCTATTTAATCTCTGCGTATCAAGTCCTTGGTGTCGAGTACTGTGCCAGCCTACCTCTGGCACGGCACCGACGTCCGCCTCTGGTTCCATGTCTAGCACACCATCCTCTGCATCGATCTCGTTCAGCCAGACACCCACGTCATCTAGTTCGCCCCCGTCGTCGGTTGCAGTTTCGGGATCCTCCAGTGCTTCGATTTCGACTTTCTCGAACACACCTTCTTCCCCTGGGTCGTCTGGAATTTCAACATCTGATTCCCCGAAGTCTGCCTCCGCCTCGGTATGTTTATCTCTATTCTCTGACTCTTATGGCTGCCTTTAATTTTAAATTCTGCCTTTCCAGTCGAGCGTGTCGAGTAACGCCCCGCCTACCTCTGGCAGGGTACGTGAATGAATAGCAGTGTTGAGATTTTAATGACTCATGTATTTATCCAGATTAGTTCCAGTGCATCTTCCTCGAACTCGGTCGATGTATGTCTCTTATTTATTTCTCTTTCTTTTGGGCACGACTGATACGATAGTTAACCCAGCCTTCGAACGCGTCCTCTGCCGTGATTACTTCGCCGCCGTCCTCTATCGGACCAACTAGTACCAAATCCGATTCGCCCTCCTCCAGTTCCAGCACGATTGTCATTGGTGTGCCAGGGGGAGGCGGAGGCGGCGGTGGAGGTGGGGGAGATGGGAGCAGTGGCCCAGGATCCTCCGGACCTGGTGACGGTCCAGGGGGAGGAGGCGGAGGCGGAGGCGGAGGCGGAAGTGCGCCTCCACCTCCGCCGCCCCCTCCTTCTCCTCCCGGTGGAGGCGGTGGAGGTGGGGGAGATGGGAGTAGCGGCCCAGGATCTTCTGGACCTGGTGACGGTCCAGGTGGTGGAGGGGGAGGCGGAAGTGCGCCTCCGCCCCCGCCCCCGCCTCCTCCGCCACCACCACCCGGAAGCGGGGACGGCGACCCTCCCGATCAGGACCCAACGCCAACGGAAACTACAACAGAGCCAGACAACACTGACACCACCACAAGCACATCAACCACAACTACATCTACGTCCACGTCCACATCCTCCTCCTCCTCTTCTTCCCAATCATCTTGCTCAGTATCCAGAAGTGCTTCGCAAAGCATGACATCTGCTACATCCCCTTCCTTCAGTTCGACGTCTCGCTCGTCAATGTCATCTTCACCTTCAACTTCGTTCTTGCCGTCGGCTTCTGCTTTGCCGAGCTCTTTGGCAAGCTCAGGCAGCGGACCTACCTATACCACAACAGTTACGGTGTATCAATGCCCCCCTTCAGGGGCAATAGCACCATCGGTGACTCCGGTTCGAAGGGCTGATTCAAAGGACAATGGCATTCCTGGGCCCTCGGTCGGATTGTGATCATTTTTCTCCATGAATCGAAGCTGATTGCAATTTTATACAGGCGTGTCCGCGCAGCCAGTCCAGCAGTGCATCGGCTAGCAGCACTCCCACTCCTCCCTCCGCGGATCCCTGCGGTTCCTCCCCTGTAGCTGTTCATCCTCGCGACTTCTCTCTTTCATTGCGAGGACTCCCCTCGACTCCCGAAGAGGCGAAAATTAAGGGTACGGATATAATGGCGCGGATCCTCGCCGCGACCGCCGATACCTCGCCTGATTCGACCACGGACAAATTCTTGGCATCATATGTGAACATAGATCGGCCCCTTTTCACAATTGACGAGCTCTTATCCACGGACGTACCACGCTCGATCGCAAGCGAGATCGCGTCGCTGGTGAATAAGAAGACTGTGAATGGCCCCGACCTCCAGGTTCCTCTCATCCCACATCTTGCAACGATGCTTCGCAAGCGCCGAGCGCGGACTCCCAAGACGTACGAGTTCTGGTTTGCCCCGGGCATCATGGTCAACTCGGTAGCCTACCGAATGAACGACCCTATCCAGGCGGTTCCGTGGGATGTCATCGCCATGGAGATGTACAAAGAATTCAAGGATGGTGCTGACCCATCCGATCTCAGATATTTGGTGCAGTTCCACATCGACAACCCGCTCACTCAGACTGTACTGGCCAAATTGTACGCAAACGGAGGGATGGCGGCCCAAGCCACAGCGGACGATACCGAGTGGACGAAATGGGATGCCAAAGACGGGTCGTGCGGCACGGACGCCGTGTTGACCTTGTTGGGTACAGACAATGGTTCCGGTGCCGGGTTCATCCTCGTTGATTATCACACGACGATGCGTGAAAAGAAAATTGTCTATATGTACACAAGGCGACAGGCCCGCTGGTGGGGTATGGTCATTGAATACGCATAAAACTGTCGGGACTCGGCTTGATACATTATTAACTCTGTTTATTATTTAATTCGGATCCCGGTTTATACGTGACATGGCGCGTTGCGCTCCTTTTTCTGAATCGTTTGCGTATCCGTCCCGAGTGTGAGATAGCTGTGCTTCGGCACGTAAAGTTGTGAACGAAGAGGTACCAAGCTATTTTGAAAAGCGAGCAATGAAATATTTCAGTCGTAAAAACTTTGGTTATGAGAAATCAGATATGAAATATTCCGGACAAACAATTAGTGTATGAAGCACACAAAACTACACGCATGGTGTGAGACAATTCAGGCCTGTCTAATTGTCCCATGCCTATTGTATCAATAGAAAATAATTTCAGACGGGAATCTTCTTGAATTGCTGATGGTTATTATTTCCTCCACATTTCCAGACTTGAAGCTGTTGTTGATGGTTAGAGCCCTGGTGACTAGACTTCACAGCGACGCACCTGGTTCCCGTTGGTCGTGACTCCATTAGTGACATCAATGCCTGGCCATTAATAACGATTAGTATGTCTCCTCAGAGAAGCTTCACAGAGACGAACACTAAATATCGGTCAGTAAATCTTTAGTGGAAATTTCAAGTTAATACACGAACTTTGGACCCTTTAATCGCTAGTCCGCCGCCCCACTCAATAGCGGAAAGCGCGTCTTCAAAAATCCACTCTTGGGCTACAGCCGGTTAGGGTTCTGAGACTCAGGAAGATCAAGTGTGCCTCCCTGGATCTGAGGGGCTGCAGGCCCACATTTGAAGCCTCGTGCCATCGGGTACGTCCCCAGACGGACCATCTGTCACATCGAGGCAGCTTGAAACGCCGCCAGCGGAAAGCAGCCGGGCGAAGCCGTCGGGGGGCAGGGGCGTCTCGAACTACGTGTTGAGGGACGTAGCATTTGTTCCGCAGTCCTGGATGACGACGGGCGCACCGTTCATCAAGCTGCTGGCCGCGATGCACTTGGCCGTGTTAAGGACAGATTGCAGCTTGAAACCCATCCCGGCGCTAGAAGTCCACATGCGTGAAACCCATAGAAAAAAGAGCATGAATAAATTCGACATACACCTGTGATATCATTGAGAAGGCAAGGAGAAGAGAGACTGTAACATTACAAGCAAACATATCGAATGAGATGAGTGGGCGAGCACAAACAAGGGTAGACAGCAGGCCCCCGCTTTATGGTCAGTTTTTTGACTGTGCTGTCAGTCAGATATATATTGAATCCCACAGTTGATTCAACTCATGAGAGCGAGTGAATCATTCAGTTGACTTTCATCTGATCCGCGGTTAAGCCCATACAAATTGTAGCGTTTCACTGACTGCGGTTCTCTCACAGATACGAGTGTACCTGCATGCTCAGCATCAAAATGCGGGTATCAGTATCTGTCGATGCTTCTCATCCAAAGTCAACCTTTTGTTTCATATGCGTATGTTGCAAAGAATAAGGGGGTGAAATATTCTTTAAATGATGGTGAACATCCATTCCTCGTTCCTACGTATCGACCTTAGTTGACGTGGAAGCAAAATCAAAGCCTAGAGAGGTGTCTCCATCTGCAGATTATTAACAACATCTGCCAGTCGTGGGACGTAGCGGGACTTCTTCTCCACCCGAGTGAGGCACACAATCAGCGAGCTTGCCGCACTGTTGAAGCGTACTAAAAAATCTCAGGTCCGAAAAGACGTGGCGCCGACGCGCGTATACCTGGATCAGACCGCGCGCGATAGCGTGAGCCGCCCCATCGTCGTCGAGATCGACATGAAACCTCAGACCGTGGACCCCACCTACGCAATATGCAGTATAGATGTTACGAGCACATCCGAGTTGTACACCATTGGCGCCGAGGTGGCAGGTGTGAAAGTCACACGAGGATTAGCCACGTCGTTGAGTCACTTTGGGGAGTGTTTGAATTGAAAGATTGTTTTTTTTTGCCATTCTGAGCGGGGAGGGATACTCACAGGCTGGAGTAATCCATGGGCTTTTTTTTTAGTATGTACATGACGTTGGGGCTCACAGCGAGGAAAGGGAATCGAATTATCCCAGTTTCGATGAGGCAAGGTACACCTTTAGTAAATTATTATGCAGTTTGAACTTGTCCCATTTAAAAATACAGAAAACTGCACAGTCTGCGTGCCGGGACCCCCCACTCAAAGCTCGGTATACCTCGGTGCAGACGCCGCCCAGAAGCAGCTGCCACCAAGCAGATGCTCCACCCCTTCAATATACTTCTTCACATTGGGCGAAGACTCTTTCAACGGCCCAGCCAATTTCACCACAGTTTCCTCCGCGTCGACAGCAAGTCCCTTGACAAAGAGCAGAGCATCTCTATCGGACATGCTGTACTGCTTCTTAACAATAGGAACAGTACTGCATCCACGATTGTCCGGGGCTCGCTGCTCCTTGTGGTAGGAGAAGTAGTCGTTTGTCAATCCCACGACACGTGCCGCCGAATCGTAGAAAGCACTGCAGCTCTCGCGTTCATCCGGGATCAATTGGATACCCAATGTCCATTGTACCAGTGCATCCAGAAGCCTGCGGGGCCATCAGTATCGCTCCGGAGTTAGGTGAGGTGGCGAGGAGGCACAGACCTGAACGCTACATTGACAACTCTGAAGCGCAAACACTCCTCCCATGTGTCAAACATCAACTTGTGCGGGGCCTCGGTGTCGTACTCGCTCAAGAACTGTTTGAGAGTGCTCCAAACGTATGGCGCATCCGTCGAGTCAAGGGCGTGGATGCGCGGGCCAATATAGGCGAAGATACTGGACATGGCCCCCGCATAAGGAGCGTGTTGGTTGGTCCCAGTTTCCAGCAAACTTATTACGGCGTCGTGCTCTCGGCACGCATAATCGTGCGAGAGCGTTTTCTATCTCGTCTGGATTCCGTTTCAGCCTTTGGGGAGCAATAAAGCAAGAGTGCTGAATGGTTGCAGTCGTATATCCACAGCAGCTCAATGAGCTCTGCAGCGAGCTTCACGCGCTCGATGTCACCTTCCGGATAGGATAGGGCGCAGAGGTCGCCGAAGGGTCCGATCGAATGGGCGGAAGTCACTTTGGCAAAGTGTTGGAAGGTCTTCGCGGCGGCGGCCGTACTCGCCGCGATCTGGGGCGCCTCATCGTGAATTTTCACAGGGAAGCGAGTAAAACTGCTGGGGACAGAGCTGGTGTTTAGGGGAGTAGCCATACTCTTTGTTTGAGACTTCATTCTCTGACCTTATATACCCAGAGACACCGCACTATGAACGCCGTGGACATCAAGCTAACAATCAGAATGATGACATGCCTTGTATTCGGAATGTATTCTAGCCAGCAAGGTACATTGCGGCTGTCCACTAGAGAGGAACTAGGTGCGACACCACGGTCTTTATTCGCACCAGATTCCGAGGGCCATTGCCGTGGCAGAGTTACTGGAATTTAGGGTCTGGTGAATTTCGCTCAGGATCAGAAAAGTGCTGAAACCGCACCTGGGATTCATAAATTCATCACTAGCGTACTGTTCGTCTTCGATTCAGGTCCGCTATCCGGTTTGAACCTCCGCACCAATACTAGGCGTTGAGCGGACTGCACCGGCACCCTGCGTTCCGAACGGCACCTTGTATGTAGTGTCGATGCTGACAGAACGGCCGACGAGGGGCGAAGAGTGTGGCATGCATATGTCTCATCCTTGACATACATCACCGGCTTAAATCCAACTTAAATCTGCCCCGCGCACGTCGTGCAAGGCTTCCACTATATGCTGCGCGCGCGATGGCACGACTGCGAGGCGAGATTGCAGGTTATATTCCTCCGCTAGCCTCTCCCCGCATCTGCCGCGCGTCAAGTTGACGTCAAGTTATATGGATTGCATGGCGCTCCCGCATTACCGAATTCTGGACGATGTTGCATATCGGGTTCCATCATTAGCAATATATCAACGCAAGTAGAGCGAAGATTGTCTCACATGAGCCTCCACTACTCCCACTCTCTCCGCATCGCCGCATCCTAGATGCCCACTTTTTCGCTTCCCTACGATGCTTCGGGCGCTCGACGCTTCCCCATCGAGTTGTCTTCCCTGCCCGCTGTCTAATTTAATTATTATCATACGCCGATGAGAAAGGATCCAAATATTCTGGCTCATCATCGATACATATAGAATTGACTCTGCTCTTCGTGACCTCTTATTTCGAGCTCTTCTTAGACGAGGAAGCGCTGACTTCGTCGGCAAGGACCTTGCTTGAAACCCCTTTTGATACTTCGCTGAGAGCTCTGCATTAGAGTGCTGTTTTGTTGCAATGTTTGCTATTAAATTGGACCATGTCTGGGCCTCGTACAAGCTGTTTATATTTTCTCATCCACCCAGCTCCGCGTCAACCCAGCATAGTTAATCTCCTTGTATTCCTTGTCTGCGTGTATCCTGTGCCATTTCCCTCTTCCACTCGCCCCAGATCCTGCTGGCCCTTGCTAGCCGAACTCCAGATGAGGGTGCCCGGCGGACGGCGGCGGTGTGCCATTCAGCTGCAAAATGATGAGCTAAGGGGGTCGTCGATACTGCGTTGATAGTTCGTTGGCGTCGTTGCACTGTCTAGTTAGAAAGTTCAGAGTGAACTTGTTCGGCAGTCTCCGACAGGTGACATCACTTTCGGATAGATACGGAACACGTTGACCGGGTCAGGCCGGGTTGGACGAAAAGTGGTGCAATTATGAGTTTGGAGAGACCTTGTCAAGCAAGGTAATGAAAGAATGACCATCATTTTGATCGAACTCACTGGATAAATCCCCGGGAAATTCGAATCGAATCTGTACGCCGAATGAATTTCCCGCCGTGCAAAGTGAGGTATGCGCAACTGAATGCGAGAGATGCCATTTATTCTACTGCATTCGGCAGGGAGACTGACTGCGAATTGTAACTTCCTCACCCAAGGACAGGCGCCGCACTGAAAATTGTCCAAATTATCACAGGTGAAAAATAAATATTGCTGTTCCGCTCACCGTTAACAGAATAACATCTGATCTGGTCCCTTCTCCACCTCTTTGGGATGCACCACTCACGCTATAACCGAAATAAATGCGTGCAACATCCAGAACATCTGCAGAGGTGTGCGTAAAGGTTTGAAGGTCATTGAGGACAAATATTGATAGGATTATTCTCACTCACCATGAAATAATTATATTGGGGATGGAGGGGTGAGGGGCAAAGAGGTGCGCTAGACAAATCGCCAAAGAAGATAGCGACACGGAGGCTAGCTATCCCACGCCGCAGAGCTGCGCGCAAAGTAGACCGCGGTTGATGGGCTTGAATCGAAGTAGCTGTAGTCTATGTTTCGCTAGACGTGTAATGCGCAGTGGCTTCGATTGCTGCCCGCGCGCATTGGACAGCAACCGTCATGGGCGCCTTGGGCACCGGAGGCGAACGAGGCGACGACTGAGTGGCAAATATTGTCGTCCGAGATGGCGACCGACGAGCGGGTGGAAATTTAGCAAGTACGTGAGGTGCCGCCCTTGAGACACGGCATGAGAATGGACCCCAAAAAAAAAACTTTACGGGGCACGACAATTGCGCAAGGAAAAGCTTCTCGCAAGCCACTCGTTTCCTGTCGCGACTCGCAAGAGTATCGTTTGATTATCGTACTTCAGGAAGGCGTGGATGGAATCAGCGTGACCCCACCGCTGGGCTCCGCAGAGAGTCGGTTCCTCCAGGCAACAGTATAGGCAGGAATTGCTTGGGAATTGCAGTGACGGGAACAAGAGGGAAAGTGTGAGAGCAATCAGTTTGCACGTGTGTGGCATCCTCATGTTTGGCAAGTAAACATAGGCTCCTCATCCGGTATCTGGGTAAACATGCGCACATTGATCACTCGGGGCAGATACGGGCTGGGCCCCCTTTCCCCCGCCATTTAAAGCCTTCGACTTGTGAAAATAAACATGAAAACCATCCAAAAAGTGGTCAAAAGTTACTTACTGAAAATGTAACCATTTTTTATTCTCTATCGAATGGGCCAAAAAAAAATTGGGGTTGTTTTTGGCGTCATCAAGTGGTCCGTGCGCAGGCGATGAGCTCGATTAAGGGTAAATGTCCAAAACAAAGTTCGGCTCATTCGGCATGAATTTAAAAGTTATCCATTTTTTAGTACGGGACTTTGGGTCATTTTTCCCTCATTTTGGACCATTCTGCAGTTTTTTTTTTTCCCAAGTCGAAGGCTTTAAATGGCGGGGGAAATTTCCTTCCGCCCAAAGGGCGACGAGACGGCCCAGTCCGCTCACGATTGATGGCCTACGTCGTATGTACCCACTTGTACAAACGGGTACGGTTTTGCAATGTATTTCAGTGCAGCCCGCTGAATAATGGCTGTGCTGCGGTGTGTTCTCACCGCAATATCAGCCTATCTACTGCCACTTTTACGACTTGCGGTTCAATCCGCCCGCCCAGGCTAAGTATCTCGGACAACTGCCCCTTACTTTGGCAACTCGCGGTTAAATACACCCGCCGTCTGCCTAGTACACCATGCGGTAGCATCCGCCCGCCGCTCTAAGAATCGAACTGCGCGGTACAATTTAACCGCCTCCACCTAATCTTTGTTCTGCGGCTATATCTGCCTGCCGTCGAATCTGGCACGCTCCGCGGTAGCATCGAACCGCCGCTGTCGAAATCGACCTGCGCAGTAGCATTCAACCGCCTCCGTCTAAGCTTTGTTCTGCGGCTATATCCGTCCGCCGTCGAATCTGGCCCGGGCACGCTCCGCGGTAGCATCCACCTGCCGCTCTCGAAATCGACTTGCACGGTAGCATTCAACCGCCCGCCCAAGCTCTGTTCTGCGGTTATATCTGCCCATGCCGAATCTGGCACGCTGTGCGGTAACATCCACCCGCCGCCCTCAAAATCAACCCGCGTGGTAGTATCCACCTGCACCTCAGCGGTACTTGCCGCAGTTGAAATTGCCCGCTACTTCTCGGTCCTGTCGTCAAGTCTAGCTATTTATCGAATGTCTGAGAGGTAATTTGCAATCGCAATGTGTGCATACATCAGAAGGACGGCAGTACCTGACACCTGCGTCAAAATTGGCTATGTGTCTTCTGTGTCTCAAGGCTCACAACTAGGATCTGATTAGAAATTGCGCCACCCAGGATGAGAACCCTCTTCTTGCAGTGTATCACTGGCTCTCTCCAAGCTGCCAACCTTTCACAGGAGGTTGAGGGCTGCGTAGGCATCCCAAATCCGAATCTCAGGCACATTGGTTTTGATGCTTTTCTGACACTTCAGGCCACTACCTAGACCTACCAAAAGGGCCAAAGACCCAGCTTTGAACGATGGGCCCAAAGGGCTTCGGCCAGGTAGGGGAATCCCGGGCTGTGGGGTGCTCCCGGGGATGCGATAAAATGTGTGGGAGCTCCCGTGCTCCCACCTGTGGGACCTCCCGCAGAACCGAAAAATTGGCTGGGAGCTCCCAGATAAAAATGCATACCTGGGAGCTCCGGTGTGCCTGCCTCCGGGACCATCTGGCTGCCGAAGGCAGAACCAAAATTTTGCCTGGGAGCTCCCAGATGGGCTGGG